>VDFB02058242.1:480815347-480897165 GCA_007258455.2 Sequoia sempervirens | reverse complement strand
AGATGATATTTGCTTCCCAGTGATTGTGGTTAAGGAAACCGCCTCCACCCATTTTGTAAAATATTCCGTTGCGGTGATAATGAACTTGTGTCCATTAGATGAAGATGGGTTAATTTTCCCTACCAAGTCCAATCCCCACTGACAGAAAGGCCATGTAGTTGTGAATGGATGGAGCTCTTGTGCTGGTGCATGTATAAGATTGCCATGAATCTGACATTTTTGACATCTCTTGACAAACTTATAAGATTATTGCTCCATGTGCACGAATACCCCCAAACTAAGGAGTTTCACAAGATAATCCGAACGTGTACCACAAATTCCTTCATGGACCTCTATGTAAAGCGTAAGCGATTCGTTTATGTTCTAAACAACGAAAAGAGTACCATCTGTGGCCCTGGCGTAAGCAACAACAATAATGGTATACGGCGACATGATGAAGTTGCGCTTTTGGTTGGCGTAGAAAGATCTGGTGGTAAGATATTATCTTTCAGATAAGCATAAATGTCTCCATAAATGGAGGATTGGGCACTATCCAAAAGGCTTATGGTTTTAGATTTGGGATTTGCATATGCAGGATTTGACACTTGTTCTACAATAAATCGATAACGATCTTGCATTTCAGGCATTTGTAGAAGAGATGCTATTGTGGCCATGGCATCTGCTGCTTTGTTCTCTGATCTTGGTATCTGCTCAAATTTGATTTCTATGAAGTATTTTCTTAGATCATCTACCAGTCTCTTGTATAAAATCAGTGTGTCATCCTTAGTTTGGTAATCATTGTTGACTTGATAGATGATTAACTGAGAGTCTCCATACACCTATAGTTCTGTGATTTTCCAGTCAATAGCCACTTTAATTCCAAGGATTAAAGCTTCATATTCTGCCACATTGTTAGTGCAATGGAAGGTAAGCCTGTAAGATTGTGGAATTGTGTGCCCAAGAGGTGTGACAAATAAAATTCCTGCCCCTGATCCATGTTGTGTGTAGGATCCATCAAAGTAGAGTTGCCATGGTTGTCTTGTAACGTTGAGGATATCCGCATCAAGAAATTCCATGGTCATAGGATGACTGTGTGAAAATGGAGCTTTTGCTAATTGGTCGGCGATGACTTGTCCTTTGATGGCTCACCTTTCAACATACTGAATGTCAAACTCATTGAGGAGCATGACCCACTTTTCCAATCTTCCTGTTAAAGCTTCTTTGCTCAGTAAATACTTGAGGGGATCAATTTTTGCAACGAGCTTGACGGTGTGAGTGAGCATATCGTGTCACAATTTTTGGGTTGCAAATAATACTACTAAGCATGATTTTTCAATGAAGGTGTAGTTTACTTCATGTCCATTGAGTGTCCTGCTGATATAGTATATTGCTTGTTCCTTTCCTTCACTATCCTCTTGTGCTAGCAAGGCTCCTAAAGAAATATGTGTTGTTGCGATATATAGCAAGAATGGCTCGTCTTCACTGGGTGGCACCAAGATTGGTGGTGTCATCAAATAATGCTTGATTTGATTGAAAGTACTCTCACACTGTTCATCCCATTTAAAAGACACATTTTTATGCAAAAGATGGTTGAATGGATGACATTGATCTGCTAGTTGAGAGATGAATCTTCTGATGGACTGTAGTCGACCTTGTAGAGATCTTAATGTACTAATGTTCTTAGGAGGTGGCATTTCCACAATGGCTTTAACTTTTGCTGGATCTACTTCAATTCCCTTTGTAGAAACTATGTATCCAAGGAGTTTTGCTGATGTTACTCCAAAGGAACATTTCTTGGGATTTAATCTGACTTTAAATTTCTCCAACCTGTCAAATATTTTGCCAAGTATCTCTAGATGTCCTTCTCTGGTGTAAGATTTGGCTAAGATATCGTCCACATAGTCTTCCATGAAGGTGTGCATCATGTCATGGAAGATTATTATCATAGCTCGCTGGTATGTAGCTCCTACATTCTTTAACCCAAAAGGCATGACGTTCCAGCAAAAGGTGCCCCATGGACATGTAAATGTTGTCTTTTCTTGGTCCTCAGGAGCTATTTTGATTTGATTGTATCCTGAAAATCTATCCATGAGTGATAGCATTTGATGGCCAACTGTTAAATCTACAATCATGTCTATGTTTGGCAAAGGAAAATCATCCTTTGGACATGCTTTATTTAAATCCCAAAAATCAGTACATATTTTGATGGTGTGATCTGGTTTTGAAATAGGTACAATGTTGGATATCCATTCAGCATAATCAATAGATCTGATAAATCCAGCATCTAGTAGTTTCTTTAAATCATTTTTTACCAATAATGCAACATGTGGATGCATTTTTCTCAATTTTTGTTTTACTGGTTTAGTGCCAACTGGTAAGGATAAGTGATGCATAATAAGATCTGTGTCTAAGCCTAGCATGTCGAGTATGACCAAGCAAAATTGATGCATCGTTCTTCAAAGAATTTGATAAAATCTGGCTTTTCTATATCTGTCATGGATGCTGCCAGGTGTAGTATTCTTACTTCCGTGCCAATATCAATAGACTGTGTGGGTTCTATCAACACTGATGATCTTTCATGGTAATGTTGTGGGAGGATGTCAAACCTTCCATCCTTTGGTGCCTCAATGAGGTTTTCACCATTGGATGCGTTCTTTATTTTTACTATTTTAGGATCAAATACTGCCATAGAATGGTTTTCACTATTAGATCCATTTTTTATTTCCATATTTTTGCAACTAGAAGGCTTGGCATCCTCCTACCTAAAAGCATCGTTAAAAGAAGTGTTGATAGAACAAGTATCAGATTCCTCACAGCAAAGGTAGTTAATAATAGCGGAGTCATTGTCAAAAACAGGGAGATTGATGGGGTGTTGGGGTTCCCACTCAATAAGCTCAGGATGTAGTAAAGGCAATGAATCATTAGATGGGTTGAGGTCAGCGATTGTGAAAGCTCAGACGGAAATGTCATCTAGGTTGTTAATGGTTATGTCGAGGCCTATGAAAGTATTTTCTTCCACATCATTTATCTCAATCAATGTCCGTTCATCTTCACTTGAGTCATCGAAATTTTGTGTTTCAAAGACAATAGGATTAAATCTCGAGTTTTGACCCTCCTCACATTTGGGGGTATACTTTTTGATAACGTTGATCTGAATATCTTCATAGGAAACATCTGATAAGTTGTCCCACTCAAATTCATTTGAATCTGTTTCAAAATTATCTCTTATTTGAAGAATACGCTCCACAGTTTTATTGGTGAGTTCTACTCTTGCTTCTTCTGTGTATCCTAGTCCAGTTTTATCTTTATGTTGGAGTGTGAGAGGCTGGATTGGTTCTGTTATGCCTTGTTTCCTTAACCCAAGAGGTCCCTGTCCTAAATATCCCATCTTCTCCAGAATAGTTTTTCCCTTTCCATATTGATTTGTTTCTATGATATTACTCGTGAAAGTGGAAGCTTCCTCATCCCTATAAAGCCAATTTAGAATAGCCTTATCTTCTGATTCTTCATCTAAGTTCCCTACTTTTACAAATCTACCATCTAATGTCGTTGTAGATTGTGCTGAATTTTGGGTGATTGTAGATGGTTGTCCATACGTTTGTAAGGAGGGTAACATCTGTGATAGATGGAAAGAGTGTCCAACACCATATTCACTTATTCCTTGATCACTTATCTATACTTTGTTGGTGAATTGGTGTGAGAGTGAAGCCATTTTTTCTTCAACATTTGAAGGGTTAGATTGTGCCACTTTGATCTCTTGTGATTTTTGTTGTCTTGGAAGCCACTTTGATATGAAGCTTTTCCGTTTCTCACCATTAGATGAATCTGATGTGCTAACTTCTCTATTGTGAGGTATCAATGTGTCCTGAGATGTTTTCAATGTATGACAAGCTTGGGTGTCATTATAGTCTGTTGTGATTGTTACCTCCTGTCCATTGACAGGAAATTTCAGGCACTGATGATAGGTGGAAGGTACTGCTTGCATATCATGAATCCAAGGACGTCCCAATAGTATGTTGTATGTCAGTTCCCTATCTAAGACTTGACAAACCACATTTTGGACAATAGGTCCCACTTGAATGGGTAATATGATCAACCTTTTAGAGGATATTTCTTCCTCATCATATGCTTTGATTGTGATTTTTCTTCTTGTATCAATGGCTTCATCTGAGTATCCTAGTGCACGAATCAGCTTTAAGGTACGAATATTTAAACCAGCCCCTCCATCTATCAGGACATGCTTTACACGGTGTTTATGGATGAGGACTTCAATGTGAAGGGCGAAATTATGTGGATGGGTGAGTGATACATCATCATGTTCGGAAAATGAAAGGAAATGAGGTGCAGATAGATGTCCCACCATAGCTTGGAATTGACATACATCCAAATTGTTAGGTACCATGGTTGATACAAGAGCTTGCTCAAGAACCTCTTTGTGCGATGGGGAAATCTTTAGAAGTTCCAAGATGGATATTTGAGTCGGTATTTTCTATAATTGATCAATGAGATTATATTGATTAGAGGGAGGATCCACAGATGGGGATGATAATGATGCTCCTTTCAATATAACTTTGGATTGTGCCCTTGTGGCATTAACCGGTTGGTACTCTTGTTTCCCTTTGAGTGTGATTACATTAATTTGGTTTTCAGATTTGTCCATATGTTGTACCAAATTAGTAGATGTAATGTCATTGTTTTGATTGATTTGATTGCATAACTCCTCATCCTCTTTGGCAGCAAAAAAATAAAGGATTGTTGTGTCATAAACATAACCGACATTCTTACCTTTGGTGTTTGCGGAAGAGGATTCTCCCTTCTGATAATTGGGTAGAGGATTTTTGAATGTTGTATGATCTTTGTTTGTTTGGTGCCCCTCTACAAATACTTTCTTTTGATCTATGAGGTCTTGTACCGCATGTTTTAACTACCAACAATTTTCAGTCATGTGGCCTTTATTCTGATGGTAGTGATAGTAATGCAAGTCATTCCACCATGATGTTTTGACTTCAGGGTCCCAATTTCTAGCCTCTTGTACTTGAATGAGTTTTTCGTCTAAAAGTTCTTTGAGGACTGATTCCAATGATTTCCCTAATGGTGTGAAATTTTTTTTATTGGATGGTCGTTGGAATGATTGGGTTTTTGTTTCTCCATTGTTTTGATTATTTCCTTGAGCACTACTTTGTTTGACATTAAGATCATTGTTTTGTTTGTTTGTAGTGGTTGGCGTCAAGGTGAATACTGGTTTACATGTGTGTGTATCGATCATGGTATCAGCATTCTTATTCTTTTTCCAAAATCTTGGATTTTCGTTGTTGTTGTTAGAGGAATTGTTATTGTTTGAACCTTCAATGAAGTGTTTGATTGTTCCTCTTTTGATTAGAGCCTCTTCGATTTTGAACCCCTTTTCGATAACTAGTTCAAATGTAGATGGACATTGTAAGTCCAATCTGTAATTCATGTCATCCACTAAGTTCTCAATGAACATCTCTATCTTCTCCTCTTCAGGAATAGACCTAGGGTATTTAGCAAATAGCCTTCTCCATCGTTGGAGAAAGGAAAGAAACTTTTCACCCTTTGCTTGTTTGGTGTTGTAGAGTTCTTTTAAGGTCACCCCATGTTGGATGTTGAATGAGAAGTGTGTTATGAATCTATTGATCAATTCTTTGAAAGATTGGATGTCAGGTTCCAATTTAGAAAACCACTCCATGCAAGTGTTTCCTAAGCTTCTTGGAAATAATCGTAGTAAGAGTCCTCGTGTGCGAACTCTATGCTCATGGTTCGAAATTCCCGTACGTGATCAAATGGATCAGTTCTCCCATTGTATTTGTTGTATGTCGGGTACTCACAATACCGTGGAAATGGTATCATGTTAATGCTTGGGTCGAATGGATAAGGGAAAATGTCTTGTAAGGAAAATCTTTTTGTTGGCCCTTGTTGGATATTTTGGAACTGTAATTGTAATTGTTGGATTTTTTTTTCAAAGCATCTATTTGATTTGGATTTTCCATACTAGTTGTCTGGGGTGTGGTTGTTTCCTTAAGTTGATTGACATCAAAGTCTTTAGGAAGCTTAGCACCTTTGTCAGCTAATAGTAGAAGATACTTTTCCATATCTTGCTCTAGCATCTTTTCCATAAATTTATGGAAGTGAGGGTCTTGTTGAACTTTCTCGATTTCTTCTGCAGTTATTTCTTTCTCTTGTGAATTAGTGAGAGGATCAGTGTTGCTATATCGTCCCCAAGGGTTTTCTTCAGCCATAACTGCTATTCTTTCATTTTCTTCTTGTTGTTGTTTTTGATATGTTGATCGTGTAAAAATAGGCATACAAACTTTTTACTCTAGACTCTGATCTTGGATTTTTGATTGGATAAGTGTCGAGGTTTTTGATTTAAAATCTGATTTAGTCGTGTCTAGTTTTGTGATGGAAGGATGATAAAAATCCTTGATAGGGAAACTTTGACACAAAAAATCTTAGATTTAGTGATAAGGACACTTTGCAAGATGTTTCAAGACCTAGGCATAATAGTAAAGTTTTCTTTTGTATGATTCAAGTGTTTTGGACTATGGGAAAAAAAATGTTTTGGATTGATGAAAACCTTGTTTTCGATATGGGAAAACTGACAAACTGTCTTACTAACTCTCTATTTTTCTGACTTTCAGGAGCGCTAAAACAGAGCTGGGACGCGCTATAACAAAATAGTGATGCGCTAGAATAGACCAGTGACACACTAAAACAAACCAGTGACGCGCTATAACAGACTAGTGACGCGCTAAAACAGACCAGGGATGCACTAGAATAGAGACCCAAAGTGATAAAACAGACCAAGGAGGCTCTAGAATAGAGACCCAAAGCACTAAAACAGACCAGTGATGCGCTAAAACAAACCAGGGATGCGCTATAACAGAACCATGAGGTGCTAAGATAGAAAACTATCTTACTCTATGAAACTCACTTGGTCTGGTATCGTATTGTATGGCTGGTTGTGGGATGTATTCTGGACAAATTCTTTGACTATGATTATGGTGTTGCCTAAGAGCTCTTCTTTGATAAAATGCTTGTGAATCTAAGGGAGCTACAGCATAGTCGTCCATATAACCTCTAGAGAAATCGTGATACCTATGAATAAAAGTCCTATGTTGGAGTAGAACTTTCTTGCTTTGATATAAAAATCGTTGCTTTCTCAGAAGTTGTTTGTATGTAAGTGTTTTCCTTGGCTTTCTGATTCATTTGACAAGAGATTTCTTGAGAAATTTGGTGGATACCCAATCTCGAATCATGAGAATTTCACAAGTGTTTTGATTTTGAGGTTTTATTGTGATGATCTTATCTGAATTTAATGAAAGAAAACATAGCAAGCAAGAATAGAATGGTTGACTTTAAAATCCTAGAATCTAAACAGATAGTGTATGTTCTTAAGAATCAAGCATGATTCTTCTTGATTTTCACTAGTTTATAACAGATAAGACACTTCAGATAGACTCACTCCTAGAGACAAAAGGTCATTGTTATATACTCGAACGGCCCATAGCTTGGAATTGCGTCGACTCACACAGCCATGTCACCCCTAGAGGGCGCCCGTGTTTTTGTCTTTTCTAGGTGCGTACTCAGAGTGATGGAAGTGGATGCCGAATCCCCTGAGCAAACAGTCCTTGGCAATTATATGGTGAGTGCTTGAGGGTAGATTCTTCCCCGCCCCTGCACCACTGAGTATTACAATGTTTAGAAACTAACAAGCGTGCTTCTATTTCTAGGTTCTTAGATAGGGTTTCTATTCGGAGTGGCAAATGGATAAACTCCCTTGAGAGACCTCCCAATCTTTAGAACAAAGATTTTGGGGATGGTTATCCTGCACACTTCCGTTGAAAGAGGGTTTCCCCAAATTCACATAAATTTTTAAGTGGGTTGGAATACCATGGCTTTTGGTTGTCCCCACTCAGGTCGTTCCCGTAGGGTGAGTACTTTTTCCCACTACGGTAGGCTTGTCTAAAGGTTTTAAAAGCTTTAAAAATGTGTAAAGAAAAGTGAGTCTGGTATTTTGATGCACCCAGTAAAGGGGAGAGCATAAACCTATCACCCAATCACAACAAAGAAGTTTTTCTTTTTAAAACCCAAAAGACAAATTAGTTAATCTACATGGAGATATTGCTCCATAAAAGCATGATGTTTAATTTTAATCCCACAAGAAATTTTGAAGTTTCTATCCTAGGATTGATCAATTTTATCCATTTTCTATCTTAGGATTGATAAATTTTATCCATTTGCTATCCTAGGATTGGTAAATTTTAGTCAAAATAGACAAAAACAAAATCTGGCCGCAGATCCGTCGGATCCAAATAAAAAAAATTATTTTAAGGACAGTGATGCGACACGCTGAAACAGTGACGCGACGCACTGAAACAGAAGCTCGATGCGCTGAAACAGACCACCGGAGCGCTATAAAATCCGACTGGCGCGCTGTAAAAAATCATGGTTCCGCGAAAACTATCACGCTGATACCTGTAAGACACTTTTCTCAAAAATCAAACAGAATATGGGGTTAGGCCCCATGGTGGGTGCCAAATTGTAAGCGTAGGAATGAGTTAAACAATCTAAACATGCTTCTACACCTCTAAATAGGACATTGCATCTAAGATTTAAGAAATTTAAACTAATTTAAACTAGAAATCTTCATAAATTTATCCTATTTCTCTCTAACTCTTAAGATCTCTCTAATCTACTTTTCTCTCAGATTTAGAAGCTAATTAAACTATTGAAATGACACTTAGAGAATGAGAATTGAACTTTCTATTTCCTATATGATTAAATGCTTAAAACTACTGTGATTGCTACCATGATTGCAAATGCTGGATGCTGGATGGATGCTGGATGATTGATTGCTGGATGGATGCTGGATGCTTTGGAAAACCTGCAAAGTAAGATTGCATAAGTTGGGGATCCATTTCCTATAGCCAAAGCGTTGTATTTATAGCTTTCACGGTAGCACATTTGCATAGGGATACGGGATAAGAGGCTGAGATTCAATCTGGAGAATTGAATGGCATGGGATGAGAAGATGGAGCTGATCATGGAGGATTGTTTCTCCCCATGAAAACACCAGGCAAGATGAGAGGGAAGATTGGAGGAAGAAGATTGAGGACTTCCTGCAAGTTTGTCCCCGAAGCTCTTCCCGTGAATGACAGTAGAATTAATTAAATTTTGAAAATTTAATTTTATTGGTGAGTGAATAGTGGTAAATGATTTATGCATAAATTTAAATAATTTTAATTCATTTAAATTTAGCAAAAAGAGGATTGAATAATTTAATAAATCAAACTATAGGGTTTGTTTATTAAATTAAAACAAAAGGAAAATGATAATTAAATAAAAGATTTTAGATATCTTTATTTAATTAAGAAGAAATGTGATGAGGTAATTAAATAACACAAATTATTTAAGTTGTGTATTTAATTTATAAAAGAAGTGATAATAATAATAATTAAATAAAACAAAGTTTTTAATTTTGTTTATTTAATTAGGAGAGAAAATAGAAGAGTTAATAATGAACTTAATATAAATAAATATTTCTATTTATTTACTAAGTAGATGAATTTAAGATTAATTAATCAAATAAGTCGTATTTAATTAATTAGATTCTCCAGACCATTTTTAGGTGTCTACAGAAGTCATCCATGGAAATATGATGAAGGTGAAGGTATCAATTGTTTAAAATTTGGTTTTATCTATTATTGCATTTTTTCCATTGATTAGATTGGATCTTATTGAGTGTAGGACTGTGAATTGTGGTTGTTTTCATTGTTTTCTATTATCTCTATGACCTCATGGTCAATTTTCCTATTCTATAGAAGCAAAGGTTGAAAAGAAGAAATATGTGTTGGAAAGGGAGTTTGGTACCCCTAAAGACTCTGTATAGAAATCCAAAGGTACATCCGCTCCTCTACAAACTCCACATAGTTTAAGAAGGTAAGGCAGGATCTCAGCCACCACACCTATTGCTACAAATCCCTCCAGAAAAAAACCAACAAGTGGTTCAAAGAAGATAGATACATCTAGCCTTCATGGGAAACAAAAGGCTCCAAAGAGAGGAAAGAAAGAAAAAGCAACAAGAGTTATGTATTCAGAAGAAGAGGAAGAGGAAGAGGAAGAACATCAATTCGTACATAAAAGGAAATCAAAAGTATCTCAGGAAGAAACATGTATAAAAAAGGGAAATAAGAAAGAGGAGACCCCTCTGGTTCTGAGCATAGTCTCATCAAGTTTGATGCATTGTTTAGTGCTATTTTAGAGTTTTGAATCTTGAAGGACACAACTAAAATATATCCAAAAGCCAAATAATGTAGACAAGGCAACAATTGAAGATAAAATTTTCAAATACATGGTGATGTTTAATGTTATTCTAGGTGAGATAGAGGATTAGATTTCAAATGATCTAAAGGGTGTATTGAATACAAGAAGACAAGAGGTAATTGAAAAACATGAAAAGATGAAAACTTTTATCTTGGAGAAGACTGGTTCCTCGTTATCTCATGAGGAAAGAGCTAAGTTTTCTCAGTTGTGTGCCCAAAAATTTAGGAAAAAGAAAATAGTAAATAATAGTATGAGCAAAGACAAGGATGAAATGGAGAGACTAAGGAAAGAAACATTACAAATAGTTGAAAATATTCTTAAGGAATTGGGAGCTTCTTTAGATGATGAAGATCAAATGCAACAAGATACATCCCTCCCAAAAAGCAATGATCTGGTCAATGAGCAACATGAGAAAGAAGATATGTTGACAAATAAAACCCCTCAAAATGTGGAGATAACTACTAAGCAAAGAAAAGAAGATGGCCAAGGAACTATTGAGACAACTAAAGCTCAAAAGGAACAAATTATGCATCCTCTGAAAGTTGAGAAGATTGTAGATGAGTGTTCTAGTAGTGGAGAGAAGGAGAATAATGATACATAAGCATAAGAAAGCACTAAAATAGGTTTTGAATCCTCTAGACCCTTCATAGATTCATTCAAAGATCTTCTAGATATGAAAGTGTAGTTCCAACTAGTGGCGTCTGCACAACTATTACAAATTCCTATGCAACAAGGTCAAGTGGATATGGATAGGATCTCTCCTCTCCATAAGTTATGTATTGGTGATGTAATTCATACCTCCACAAGAAAAGAGATACTTCAAACTCACTAGAAGAGCATAGAGTTGGTTGATGAATCTGTCAAGATGTTGCAAGAAGGCCTTCCTGGAGTATCCATTAATACTTCTATACTAGGTGTACAATAGTTGAAGTTACTGCTAGATTCTATTAAGGATTACTCTGCTTGTCTAAAAGAGAAGATTAAAAGCGAAGAAACAAATAAGTTGGATAATATAAGGCTAATTGATGACTCAGATAGTTGTGCTACTACACATACCAAGTTGCAAGACAACTTGAAGGATGTTCAAAAGTGTTTGGATGAATCCAAACAATTGCTTCAATTTTGCTTGAAATGGCTAGTATCTACAAAGAGCATAAAGGATCAGATGGACTCAATTGAGTCTCAAATTGGCTAGGCCTATAGTGTGTATGATCCAATGAATGATGGAGATGGAGCAACCAAAGTGGTCATTGAAAATTTGCATGGACAATTCTTCTTACTACAAGAATAAAAAGAGAAAATCATAATGCAGTACAGTCAAATCTAAGATATGTTAATTGCAAGGATTACATCTTTAATGAGAGTTTTGGCCAATGCAAAGAAGGTTGTACAAATTACAATAGTTCCTAGTTCTCTTGAGGAAGGAGAAGATCTCTATGTACAATTTGAAAACCAGAGCTACATGCTTTCCTTTTCCAAGAAGGATTGGGAGACACACCTTGCAAAATTAAAGGAATCATATCAGATTATATTACCCTCATCTAGTTGAAGTGTACATTTTTGAATTGTATAAGCAATTTTTTATATCAATGAACATATGTGGAGTTAGTAGATGGTGTTATGGAATAGTTTGTCTTTTTAGTGATGGATAACATAGATAAGGGGATCTATTCTCATGTAGATAGATCAGTAAGGGGATGAAATGTGGAGTTACTACCTTTTTCCCTTGATGTCAAAGGGGGAGTGAAGCAAAGAAGTATGTTGCCATCAATGACAAAGGGGGAGATTTTTGGCAACATGTGCATGATGATGTATGGTGTTGTCATTGATGTCAACCCATTGTAGAAATTACGATTTATCGATATATATATTATATGGAGTAGACCAAGAGATTTTGGGTAGTCAATTAAGTCCCAGACTGAGATAGTAATATAATAGAGGGATAGTTTTCTATTTTGCATTACTCCACACTACAATATCTTGTCATGTGCTTTTTTTTTAATACCCAAGATACTGAGAGGGGGAAGTGAATCAATATATTCTTAAACTTATTGAACACAGACCATCCAAATACTCCAATGCATATAATAGTAAAAATGAGCAAGCGCATTAACAAAACATAAAAGCACATAACACATGAACACTAGGATTTTTACATGGAAAAACCACGGTGAGGATTAGCTCACAATATAGTATAATCAGTTATAAGATATTACAAAGGGTGGCTCACTGCTAGGACTTACTGTCCAAAATGGGTGCTCATTGCCTACAAAGATGCAATATAAAAATGGCTTACAACCAGAATATGAATTGACAAAGTTACACCTAACAAGTGTTGATTCAGTTCCTTTGATACTCAATAAATTGACTTTACACACTTCATCATCTTCGCATACTTGTCTATCAATCTTCACTTTTTTCTTCACGATCAATCTCAAAACTATCCAATATATATATTTGACTCATCTACAAGAATCAATTAGGTCGGCCTAATTAGATGCAACCCTTATTCACCAAAAATATTAACTGTCAGCTTCAAGCTTGTACAAATTTTTTTAAAAATAATTCAAGCATGCAGTACACTACAATATGTTGGCATGGACCTAAGATAGGTCACAAATACATCTAGAACACAAAATCAATTCATTATAACATCAACTATTCATTAGGTCAGCTAGAGATAGACCTAATAACAAAATATAGTAACAAAATGATGCCAATTCACCATACGAGCACTTGTGCACATGAAATTTTGAGTATACAAACTTCTAGCAACCAAGAACCAACTCCCAAAACCAAAAGTTATGATATTCATCAATGGAGGATTGCAGACCAAAATACCAAAGGATAATAACTGTCATACTGGTTCAGAATACCAAATCAAGCTCGAACTTGCAGTTGCAACTCATATAACATGGTGACATCAATGACAACACAAAAGTTGCATAATGAGATGTTCTTATTCATTCTTCCAACAATCTCCCCCTATGTCATTGATGACAACATGTGCCAAAAGAACTCACAAACCTCCTATGTGCAACACACTTTTCCCTTTTCTCTTCATGACATTCTCTCCCCCTTTGACATCAAGGACAAAGGGCAGTCCAAAAATATGAAAACTAAAAAAGCATTACCTAGAGAAAGGTGAGCCTTGAAGCTCCTTAAGAATACCTTGCCATGTTGTCTTTCCATTTTCCCAATTCTTTTTAGAAAATACCAACATTCTATTCAAAGACTCTAATTCCATCAAGATTTCTTCTACATCATCTAAAGTACATGGAGTTAGATAGATCTTTTCTATTTTTTCTACATTTTCCAAAGAATTAGCTACTGGAGTGTACTCCATTCTCACAAGGTCACCTATCTAGCCAAATCTTCTGATGATGTCTTCCTTCTAGTTCTATAGAATAAAGAATTTCTCTCTGTGAGCAATGATAGCATTCTAGGTTGACCTGTCTCTGTCTTTAGATGCACTGTATGTACTGGAAACAATTATCAACTGGGACTTAATGGAGTCCATGAGATCTTTGATACTCTATGTGGCATCCAACCACTTTATGTAGTCAGAAAATATAGTATTTGATTCAAACTCACAATCTTGCACAACTTCCAAGATCTTTTCAACATTGGTGTGTGCTAGAGCACACTTATCATGAAGTTTCAAAAGCCTTTTCTCTGCTATTTTCTCCTCAATCTCTTGCCTTGTCTTATCACCAATTCCAAAGGCATACTCTTTGAAGGAGTCCAATAGAAGTTTTAGATTCTCTACCAGAGTGAGAGATGTATCTATTGATGTACTAGGGTTGGCCTCCTATAAGGTTTTGAGGGCATCATCAATAAGATCTATCCCCTTTTGATGTGTTTCCAAAATTTATTTTCTTCTAGATGTGTGCAATGCATCCCCTAACACAAGTTTTTGAATAGGAGATATTTTTTCCAAATCCACATTGCCTTGAACCATGGGGAGTTGTAGAAGTTTCAGAGCAATTACTTACTAGAACCTCACTTTCTTGGATAACAAGCCTTTTAAAACATCATCGCCGAAGGAGGATTCTCTATAGGACCTTTGTGATTCCATAACCTACTTTTGATCTTCTTCATTCTTACTGGAAAATTCCCCATTTCTTTCTTCTTCCTCTACTCTTTCTTCTTCTACTACTTTTTCTTCTTTGTCTCTTTCTTCTTCATTCCTTTCACCTACATCTTTATCTTTTTCTTCTTTAGCTAGCTCTGGAAGGAAAACATCAAGCTTCTCTGGTTTAACTTCTTCCTTATTTTGTTTCTCTATCTCCAGAGGATCATTTGTAAAACCTATTTCTAGAAGGATATTTGTATCATTTGTTTCCAGAGGAATGTCTTCCTTTACCTCTGTAGAATCCTTTTCTCCTAATTTAGGTGCAAAAACGAATGGGATTACACCAAACATACCATATTTCTTATCCATACCCCTGATGGATTTTGTAGTTTCTTTTTTATTTTATTTATTTGTTTTTTATCTTGTGTCATCAGTGTATTTACCCTTTTCTTCATTTGAAACATCTTTGAGCATACCTTCTTCAAGGTTTCCATATCATTTGTGTTCAAAGAAGATCCAATTTTCTCAAATTCCTCATTTCTTATCTTTTCTTTCAACTCAATAGCCTCTAATCTTCTTTTCATTAGGGCATCCCACAATTTCTCAGGTACATTGTTCTTAACATAGTCCCAACTAACTTCCAAAGTAATAACATATTGAATAATAGCTAAAATCAATATTTTCTTGTCCTCTCTACCTACTCGAGTGTAAATTTCTACTAAAGGTTACAAAATATCTTCAAAATGTACCAAGCTATTAACTAGTGCCTCTAATCTAAGAGGGGAACCCAATCTTACTAGTGATGATTTTTTTTCTTCCTGGTCCAGAGATGCCTAACACATTTTCCTTCTTTGAGTCTAGTTTGGTGTGCACATGAACACCAAAATCCTATTGTTCATCTTCTTCAAAGGATGACACATATAGATATCTCTTAGTGAAAACACTTGCTTCCTGTGAAGCACCTTCACCAAAGGTCATGTTCCCTTTCTTCATTCTTATCAATTTAGCTACAAGGTCTTCCTCCTCTTCTTCTTGATCTCCGGTGATACTGAGGTTCTTTCCCCTTATTTCCTTTTCCTTCTTACCTATCTTGAATGGTGCCACCGAAGGAGTCTCTTTTCTTTTTCCTGATCTTGTAGTGGGTCTGAAAGGAGTCATGCCTTTTCCTTTACCAGGAGCATTGGGCTCTACCTTCACTGATGCAAGAGCTGGAGTTTGTTTTGAAGGAGTAGTCTTGTTAGATCTCCTCAGTCCTGTTGATTCTCCACCCATATTCTCTCCCTTTTCTCTTCCTTGTGCAATTTTTTTATTAGTGAAGCCAGCCTTTCTAAGCATTTGATATACATTCTTTCTTATCATAGGTAACTTATGATTCAAGTGAATTTCCATAGATTTTTCCTCATAAGCACCCACTCTTTGTTTCACTGGTATCTTTTGGGATTTTCAATAGGACTTGTACATAACCTTTTTCATCATCCTTTGTAACTTCATAACCTAATGATTGGATCCAGACAATCTAGGGTTCAACTGCCTCAGTCATGCACTCCTCTATGGAGAAATGCAATATGATGTCGTTTGTTTTGTACTTTTCAACAACTTTCCTTGGGATCCTTTCTCATTCATTCATGTTGCTTTTGAATACAACAAAGAATGTTGTTATAGCATTATCTTGACTCTTCAGATCACCCAAGTTGTGAATATAATAAAAATTTGATGTGCAATAGGTCTTTATGTATCCCAAATCACCATATCATCTCTTCCAAGAAGTTGTTTAAGAAAGTAGAACAACAAACAAACAATCAGGGAACCAAACTTAAATGCATATTTCTTCTCCCTTGTCATCTTCAGATTTTTAAACAATTGTTGCCAAAGAAGTTCACACAAATCATATTTTGCACCATTTTTTGTCATGTCATAGCTGGTGTATATAGTTGTAGCAGACACAAAATTTTCCCTATTTGTGAAGTAGATCTTGTGACCGGTCATTATAGTTGCATACTTCACAAAAGGATTGGTAATAGGTTTTTTTGCAAGGGCTCTTCTATCAAATGTTGCTCTGGTGAGTTCCATTACCACTTCATTTTTCATAGACTTCAACACTGGTACCGGTTCGGTATCACAGAGTCCGGTAATTGCCTTAATCACTTCTTCGATTATTAGGTGAGGTCTGTTAGTCCACAAAAAATTATCATGAATTCTACTAAGAGTTGGTTTAACATACTTGTCATCAATAGTGGAGCTAAAGTTAGGAAAATGATTCCACTAATCCAACTTCTTCACAACAATATTTTCATACTTGGGTTTTATCAAGAAATCATCCCTGGTGAGCTCATTGTGCCACACATCTATCAATTTTTTGTGATTATATTCCTTAGTTTTAACTCTGATGTACATTCTAGTGTCTTCAGTAGGCATGACACTATGAGGAATCAATGAGAAGGCACCCAGAGGGTCATCTTCGAATACCTTCATGGAATACTTCTTATAGGAAGGTCTAGGTCTTTCTAACACATTTACAACTACAGGGGTTTCCATTTTTTCACAAACCAAGCTCTAATGATTTCAGAAAGTAGATTCACACAAACCCACAATAGCACATAAGAGTAAAATAACTTTTTATTTTGCGCGAACCAAAACTAGGGTTTGCTCAACTCACTATTCAAATTGCCTCGAAATCACTCCAAATCACTCTCCACTTTATTCAAATGCACAAGTGATCAAAATTCCTTATAAATCCACTTTATAGATCAACGAGCTACCCTAATTTGCATTAAATGCGACAAAATTCAAAATGTTGATAAAAACCTTCTTCACTGCACTAAAAACCCCTAATTTTCTCTGCAAATGATCATGCCTAACACTTTTCTTCTGGTTCCTTTTGCATAAGCTTTGTTTATTCATTATTTACAACATATCTTCATGCCAATGTCTTACACACCAAATATCCAGGGGGTTTGAATTTTTTTTTGTTAATGCTCCCCCTAAGACCATGTTGGGTCTAGCTGCTAGAGGAATTGTCTACACTAGATGAGGGCACAAACACATTTGATGTCACTGGCTCTTATTTATTTTTCCAAATCTTGTTAATTTCTTGCTTAACCTCATTCTTTTCAATTGTCTTCACTGGTTCATTCTTTTTTACCGGATCAAATTTCCTTCCTCCTTTACTTCTACATACTCTTGAAATGTGTCCAAGCTTGTTGCAATTGTAGCAAACAACATTTTTATTATTTGTTTGACCTTCATTAACCCTTGATCTACATTGATTTTCTTTGTTTCAAAACTTATTACATGCATAGCAGTAACCAAAAAAATATTGATTCATTCTTCCTCCATTAAAGCAATTCATCATCTGAGTTATGCATTCACTAGCTCTATGTCCATCTTTCTTGCATGCAAAACATTGTCTGAAGAAGGATCCAACATATTGGTTTATTCTACTTCTACACTTTATTTCCTTGTGACCAAATTTATTGCATGAAAAAAAAACACCATTGAAAGATGGATACCTTTGAGCATTTGGTTGTTTGATAGGAAGTATTCTAGCAAAGCTTCTTGGATTTGTTGTTTTTTTTCCTTTCTCTCGAGTCTTTTGATTGTCCACTGTGTTTGGGGTCTGCATAGCCTTAGAGCTTTCACCTACTTCCATTCACAAACCACCTTTGTCTTTAAATGGTTTATGTCCTACAATCAATTCATCAAGCTTGGTGGAGCTTGTTTTGAACTTATCTTCACAGAGTTTTTCTTTTTCTAGATCTGCTCTCAGGTTTACCACTTCTTGTTCACGCCTGGTGCATTTTTCAATCTTTCTTTGCACCACTGTATTCAAACAATCTTCAATTCTCTTATTTTCCTCCACTTGCACCTTCGATCTGGTGATCTCTTCATTTTCTTGTTTTAATTTTTCACTTACTTCTCTATGTCTTTCTTTGAATTTCTTCAATTGATGTTTCAATTTCTTGATGCATTCATTCACCTCATCAAGATTTTCTTTCAAATATCTATTTTCATTTTCAACCTTGTCAAGATCTTCAAGGGTTGTCTGAAGTTCTTCTCTATCATCCATTTGTCCCATCTTCAAGATCTTCCTCAAGTTGTTAGGCTTCTTCAAAGGAACCAAGCTCTGATACCAATTGTTGAATACCCAAGATATTGAGAGGGGGGATGAATCAGTATCTTCTTAAACTTATTGAACACAAACCATCCAAATACTCCAATGCATATAACAGTAAAAATGAGCAAGAGCATTAACAAAACATAAAAAAACATAACACATGAACACAAATATTTTTATGTGGAAAACCCAAAATGGGAAAAACCATGGTGAGGATTAGCTCACAATATAGTATAACCGGTTATAAGATATTACAAAGGGTGGCTTATTTCCAAGAATAACTATCCAGAATGGGAGGCTCACTACCTACAAAGATTCAATATAAAAATGGCTTACAACTAGAATATGAACTGATAAAGTTACACCTAACAAGTGTTGATTTAGTTCCTTTGATGCTCAATAAACTAACTTTACACACTTCATCATCTTAGCATACTTGTTTATCACTCTTCACTTTTTTTTTCATGATCAATCTCAAAATAGTCCAATATATATATCTGACTCATCTACAAGCATCAATTAGGTCAACCTAATTAGATGCAACCCTCATTCACCAAAAAGATTAACTGTCGGCTTCAAGATTGTACACAAAATTTCAAAAACAATTCAAGTGTGAAGTATGCTATAGTATGTTGGTATGGACCCAAGATAGGTCACAAACATATCTGGAACACAAAATCAATTCATTATAACATCAACTATTCATTAGGTTAGCTGAAGATAGACCTAATAACAAAATACAACAACTGAGTGATGCCAATTCGCCATACGAGCACTTGTGCACATGAAATTCTGAGTATACAAACTTCTAGCAACCAAGAACCAAATCCCAAAACTACAAGTTATTATATTCATCAGTGGATGATTGCAGACCAAACTACCAGAGGATAATAACTGTCACACCGATTCAAAATACCAGATCAAGCTTGAACTTGCAGTTGCAACTCATATAACATGGTGACATCAATGGCAACACAAAAGCTGAATAATGAGATGTTCTTCTTCATTCTTCCAAAAAAATTAAGGTGTTAATGGTATATTTTGAAGGATTCTATATCCAAAGTTTCAAGGTTGTATGTCTTCCATAATAGAAGATATTAATGGCAAAGTATCGGGCTAAGTAGAGACATAATTACAGTTGTTGAGATCATGTTGGAATGCTCCACATTCCACCATAGATGATCTTTTGTTGTGCATATTTCAAGAAGTGTTTGAAAATTTCAAATGTGTGTGCACTATGTGTTTCAAGTGGTTTGGTGGTTCATGTGTCAAGTTGTGGATGAATAGTTGGTTCATTTAGTTGTTGTTTCACTAGTTTTTTTGTGTGGTGTCGAGCTAAGGGTTTTGGGGCCATATAAAACTAAATTAAGTATGGAGTAGAATAATGGGAGCATCTAAAGGTCATATTGACCTATCTTGGTGAATAACATGCTTGGGTTACTTCCACTTGAGGTATGTATGATGGATTTTTGAGCCAACGGGTTATGAGGTCACACGTTTCATCTAATTAGGCTGACCTAATTGATGATATGATTGTTTGTGGAATAAATACATATATATAGAAGGTCAATTCAGTGTGTGTAGTATGAAGAAGAGAGGTGTGAAGTGAAATGTGAATTGTGATAGTGGTGATCTTGTGACAGTGAGGAACGAATTATGTAAAGTCATTTTTTTGAGCCTACTTGGAACTGTATATTTAGCATATAAAAGATGCATTATAAGCAATTCAATATCTGGTAGTGAGCCATATTTTTTATATCTTTTTTAATTCTAGAAGAAGTGATCTTCCTTGGGAAATGAGCCCTCCTATTTCTAGATAGTGATTTCTTTGAGCAATGAGCCTCCTATAATCTATTGTAACATAATATGATATATTATGAGCTAATCCTCACCGTAGTTTTTCCCTTTCAACAGTTTTCTACATATTTGGTGTTCTTGTATTGATTATTGTGATGTATGATTTAATTGTTCCTTTTCATTTGTATAAGTTCGTTGAGATTCTTTGAATGCACCTTTAAGTTAATTAGTTTCAAGGAATACTAATTCACCCCACTCTTAGTATTATGGGTGTTCAACATCTTCAAGGTAACTCAACTCATGCAAGAGTTACAGATAATTCTATTCCTTTTTAAATATAATATTTTGATATAGGTACACACACTAAATGCAATTATCCTTTATAACTTCACCACCTTCTCTTCAATTTTCACCAACAACCAACTCTACTTCACATATATATATTTATATAACTCATGTGGTCACACTTGGATTCATGTTGATGCATCTAAACATTTGAAATATATACATGGCATTACATTAAAAAATTTCCATGTCGTCCAGGGATCGACAAATAGACAAGACGACATAGGGTGGATCCAAATCCAAATTACATGAAACATGTAACACAATGGTCCAAAATTAAAATTTCTTTTTATCAAAAAAACTTGATGCCATGTGCTACCATAGGGACCTTAACTAGGTCCCATCTTAACTTCACACATAATATTTGAATTTTTCATGCTACTAGTCATTACCACACACACCTTCAACATGAATAGATTGATAAGCAAGAATAGAGAGCCTTTTGTCACTTCAACCTTCTTGCACACTAAACCATACCTCTAAAAACTCAAGAAGCTGATAGAACTAGTGTATAAATACTCTCCTTCCAAACCACAAAGTAAAGATGCAATTCTAAAAGAAATGTGGACCATAATTATATTTCCAGAGAAAACTCTTAGACCAAAAGATATCCTTGAACTAAAACATATTGATACAAACTTTTAGATCACCACAGACATAGAGAATAAATCTAAGCAAGATATTGCAAGCATACAAGAACAATTGATAATATATATTTCTTGATTGTTATCCTTAGAGTAACATTATTAACACTGAACAAACTAAATTTTTGACATACAAAACTTTAAGTCAAGGGGAATATAATGACAATTCAAATTACTAACTTCATCCTTAAAAAAAATTTAACTGCAAACTCTATCATCATTGACAACCTTTCAGATCAATGACAACCTATGTTCAACATAGGGTTTGAATGCAATAATAAGAAAATAGTCTTCAATCTTCCTCTAAAATTATCTAGATCTAAAACCTACACATTCAAAGAGAGAGGAAGGTTTGTTCCATATAGGGGCTTTCCTTGGTCAAACCTCGTGTTGGTGTTTCTACCTCCACAATGGAAAAATTGTTGAAATAAAGCTTATCCTTTTGAGGGATAGAGGCTAAATGATAAATGAATGATGAATCAAAAATTAAATGCAACTCACAACTCAAATCTAATTTTCCTTGAAGGACTAAAGTCATACAAATATCCTCAAGCCTTGATTATAATTTGGCTTGCTTTGCTTGAAATACTTATGAGGGTTAGTCCTTACAAACAAAATGATAGCATAAACTTGAACAAACTCACATAAAACTTGACATGATGCTTTTGATATTGAAATTATGCAATAAATATACTCTTGACTTGCTTGATAATGCTCTTGATAATAATTATTGCTATATTTTCTCCTTGATAGTTTTCAAATGGTGAAATGACTAGGTATTTAACCTAATTCCCAAAAATTAAATACTGATGTCTGACATTTGACATTTAAAATTCAAATAACAAATTGGTGTCATCGACATATTAAAATTTGGAGGAAAAATAGGGGGACCAAGTTGCCTAGGGAGACTTTTTCCCAACCCTATTTTATAGGATGTAAGGTGTTGGGAGAAAAATATTAAATGTTTTCCTTGGTTTTGCATATGGATTTTATTGACAAATTTACAAATGGGCCATGGATACATAATTTAGGACATTAGATGTACAATTAGGTTCAATCACTTAGGGGGAAGCAAAACATAATGTGAAATTTTCAAGGGTAATAATTTGCGATGTTGTATTTACCCCCACTTTAGTGATAGTATGAACTTACACTCAAACTCACACTAAAGTATAAAATATGTCAAGAGAGATCCAATTGTTTGAATGTTAAGGAGATAGGATGTCAATGAAACTAGGGGGAGTACACAAGCCCCTAGGATTCAAGATCCCAACATAAGAACAAAGTAACACACATGTATGCAATGTAGCAAGACAACACAAAACATACACAATTCCAACACAAAATGCAAAAGGAGGGTGCAAAAATCACAAACTAGTTACGTTATGCTAGGATCCATGCAATATGATGGGTTCCATAAGGCTATCAAGTTGTGTTATGCTAAGACACTCATAAAAAATATGGCTTCATTGACAAGAAAGTTGTGTTATGCTAGGTGTCCATGTTAAAAAGGGTTGCTCCAATTCATGAGTCAACAAGCTATGTTATGCCAAATCCATGGACTATCTTGTAAAGTCTCACTTTAGGAAACATACAAAGTTTTAACATCAAAAGGGATAAATGACACTCACCTTAGGAGGTGCATAATTTTTTAACATCCAAGGGTACAAATTGATAACCATGCCTCAGGGGGCACTATAAATAGCACCGCCACCAAGGGGGTATGTCAATAAGTGATGCAGAAGCATCCAAGGTGTAAAGGCAATCCTATGTCACTAAAAAAAAAAAACTGCTTTTTTTGATTTCAATAAGGGCTTAGGTGATAGAAAATAATATTTTTCATTTGCAACATTGTAAATTCCCATTGAGTGAAAATGTAATGTAAATTTTGGTGGGAAATGACCCCTAATAGCTCATTAAATGTAACTTGTGAAAGAATATGCCTTTGGGCATCCCACTTTTGGAGGAGGTCAAAAGAGGTCTTACATGCATGTAGATGTGTTATGAAAAGTCTTAAAGTGGTCTGCAATGGAATCTTGCATGTTTCTTGCATGTCTTTGCATGCAAAGTTGTTATTGACAACTGTAAGGAATCTGTAAGGTGTAAGATGTCATAACCCACCAAACTTGATTGGCCAAGTGTCAAGGTGCCCAAGAGAGGGTTGGCATGCATTGGACCACATTTCCTCATGGTAGATTTTAAACTCCCAAATTTGGGTGTTGTAGACACGTAAAATATACATACACTTGATCCTAATTTTACTAACACCAATTCGTCCTCAATCATCTCCTTTGCTAGTCATTAAATTCATCACATTTCATCTCTTAATTAAATAAATCAATTTTATCTAATTAAGTCATCATCTCCTATTAATTAAATAAATCACTTTATTTAATTAATCCTATAGTCCCTCTTTTAATTAAATAATTAATTTTATTTAATTAATCTCTAAAGTCATCTCATTTAAATTAAATAAATTTATCTTTATTTTATTTAAAACTAACATCATTCTCTTTAATTAAATAAATCAAACTTTATTTAATTAAGTCTAAAATCATTATTCCTCTCATTTTGATTTATTTAAATCCTAAAATCTAAATCAAATTGTCAAATTAGCTTAATCTCCTTTTAAATTAATCAAATCATCTAGATTTTGCAACTCGCACAATAAATCAATTGATTTGATTTATTAAATCCCCTTTTTCATTCAAAAAGGCATCAAAGGATGAAATATTCTTCAAATTCAAAAAGTCCTTCCAAAAGGACTTGTCCTCTCCAACAAGGCATTAAAAGCCACTTACATGTCCTTTGCCTTGAGCCAAGTGGCATTTAACTCTTCTTACATCCCCCCTAAACATGTCACTTCAAATTCAAATTTCAAATGCATGCACATTGATCAAAATGTGCTCAACCTCCTTCCATTAGCAT
Source organism: Sequoia sempervirens (assembly GCA_007258455.2). NCBI lineage: Eukaryota > Viridiplantae > Streptophyta > Pinopsida > Cupressales > Cupressaceae > Sequoia > Sequoia sempervirens. Next base: position 480,872,939 of record VDFB02058242.1, on the reverse strand, counting down.
CTTGACAAGTGGCACAATTCCATTGGTCCATCTTTAATCCCACATTCATTCTATTCTTCAGTTCTCCATCCTTCTTTGTTATAAATAGAGGCCTCCTCTATTGAATTTGATCATCCACAATTCATGCAAGATTATTATCCATAATTTCATCCACAACTTCATGCAAAGATATTATCTTGAGATTTTGAATTTGCTCATCCATTTTTCATCCATTTTCACATTTTGATAGCTAGGTTATGCAAGAATTTTACCAAGGAAGCATCAAATCTTCATTAAGTCATCATTCAAGCTTACAAGGGATTGGGAAAGGGCCATTTTTCACATTAAAATGACACCAATTCCCCCATGGGATTGAGACAATAAGATTTAAAATATTTTATTGGTGTTCTTCATTCTATTTCTTATTTTGTGCATTTCAAATGAATTCCATAGGGAATGATGTTTCTAACTTGCATTTGGGACTAATTGTGTGTTTTTTCTTTGTGTTTGTGCAAGTCTAGGATCACCGTTCACATTTTGGTGCTAGAAGGAGGGTGGATTTGAAGAAATTAACACATTTTTTGGTTAAATTTCGTTCCAACATCGCTATTTACACCCAAACAACACCGTTGCAAAGGGTTTCATCTTTGCTTTCTTGCTTTTTCAATCAAACTTAAAATGGTTGTATCTTGGTCATATTTTGGTCTTTTTTGGACCTTTTGTTTTAAATGGGGTAAAATTTCATAAGCTATCCAATGGTGTAGGTGTTTATCAACTTTGATAGAGTTAAAATTTTCAAATTTCCACCTAATGTCAAATCACAATGAAACTTGGTCTAAATTTAGGGTTTTTATGCTTAATCATTTATCTAACCCTCATATCTTCTTGTTTCTTGATTTAATCTAACATTTGGATCTTGTATTGTAGGTTTTAAAGGATCATGGAACATGGAAATGAAAGAAAAATCATTATCACATGATTGTAACAAGTGTTTTTAAACACTTTGAGAGCAATTATAATCCCATTCTTAAGGATTTTTTATCTTCAAATTTTAGGACTCAATAATTTTCATTTGGGCTTAAAAAGAACAAAACAAAGGGATTAAAAAGAACCTTAGGCAACTTACTAGATTTTGTTTTGGACTTAACAATTGAACAAGCAAATCTCACATTTCCTTTTGGTGCTTAAAAAGAATACAATTCTTGCTTTGAAGGGTTAAAATGAACATGTGCCTCTATTTTTTGTAATCTCTTATCCAAAGTAATATATTCTAAAATATGTATGTGCTTCTCTCACACCTCATGAAAATCTTGAGAATCAAAAGGATTTTTGTGATATTAAGTTGTATAAGTGATTTCCTCCACACTTCAATTTGGATTCTTAAAATCGAATAAAATCTTGCAAGTGTGAGTGGAGTATATCACATGTGTTCTCTCTTTGTTTCTTAACAAAGATCAATCGAACTACGAATGTACTTGCTTGCTTTTCTTTATCCTTAGAGGCCTGCCTAGTGGGAAAAAGTAATTAGCCTAGGGAATGACCCAACCAGGAATACGCTAAAGCTAAGCAACTTCCAACCAGTATATAAGTGTGGGTACTTGAGGAAAGTTCAAGTATCATGAGGATTGTTCCAAAAATAAGGGAAGCAATGGTCTCTTGTTGAATGGATGATCACCCATGAATGAAATGCCTTTATTAGAACCTCTTCTTTAGAAAGACCAAATCATTGATCTATTTGTTGGTGCAAGAACAGTCATTCTGAAGTCGTCCCATGCTTTTAAGGCTCTTAGTAGAGATGAGAAGTATGCCATTGGAGTTTCATGGGTACTAATGCTTGGTTGACCTGAAAAGCGAGTGCACTATAAAGGGGAGCCTGTGTGGTCAAGCATCTAATCATCTGCTAAGAGTAGGCATAGCTAGAGAAATCCAAGTGGGAGCTCAACAAATATTGTCTCTTCATTATCCATAGGGTTGTGCATTATTTGGAATCTAAAACACTTTGCTTGGATCCTAAACATTGGAAAAACAAACATTAAACATGATCACCAAATTTCAAACCCTTTAGGAAGAAAATACCTTTGAAAAAATTCAAGTGTTATTGCTTTCCCTGGGGATTCTATCCTTAGAGGCTTCTAAGCATTTAAATTTACATCACAATTTTCTCCCACTAAAGTCAACAATAGGAAACTATTGCCTTGATTATCTTTATTTCCACATAATGGACCTTGTGGGATGAAAAGAAATTGAGACATTAGATATTTAGTTTGAAAAGCTAACCAAGAAGTGTTTGTGGTAAAAGCAATTCATTAACCAAGATTAAATCAATTTAACCCCACACATGTTCTTGTTATCATTTGTCTTATGGTCTTCCAAGGAAAAAATTAGTCCTTTGGTTTGAACTACTTAGGGAAAAGCATGTTCTTCAATATCTTGGTCTTGTAAACAAAGTTCTTCTTAGGTTCATTTAAGATCAAAACCAGTCATTTCATCCATCTCAAACATCAATCAAATCCCATCTCACAACTTAGAAATCTTGGAAAAATCCTTCATACTAGAATTTTGGTAAAATCCTTCAAATCAACATCAAAATCTCCTTGTTTGGCTAAGTGTGTGTGGATGGATCCTTCCTCATACACCTAGTTGAATTATCATCCTTGTGGAAAATTTTATTCCAAGATGACATCCAACATCTTGGGGTTTATAAGACCATTATCCAAATCAAATCCAATCCAATCAAAAATGAAAAATCCAAAAGTCCTAAAGTCTAGTATCCCTCCAAGGTTCCTAAAATTTCAACACCCATATCATTCACCCATTTCATCCTTCATCTCATCATTGGTCTTAAATACCTTAGAGGTCAACAAGGTCAAAACAAAAGAAAAACATGGAATATAAACTTGATTCATACATCATGAGGGGTCTAAATCAACCAAACTATCAAAACCTTACAATTCCAATTGATTATCCAAACTCACATTTATACAATCCATACATGGGATCATTATCTCCTACAAACCTCAATGGTACAAAAAATGTGAGTATGCCCAATCTAAATTTTGAAACACCTTTTCCTATGGTAGATTTAAATCAAAGTCCAAAACTATAAATCTATCAACCAAACAATCAATACATGAGTCTTCAACAAAACAACATTATCCCACCAAATCCATACATGCCAAATGTGAATATACCAAGTACAATTTTACCAAGCATGAACATTTCAAATCCACACTTGGTAAACTTTGGGATAGATATGTTTGTGAATCATACAAATGTTGTCCAAAGTCCAAACAATATATTAAAAACTCCATGTATTGATCCAAGTCAAGGTAACACCATGCAAAATCAAAGCTACCTAAATTAAGGAAATGTGATTCCCAACCACAACAATGTTCAATTTCAACCTATAATGCCAAATCTAAACATTATCCGAAATTAGAACATTGTCCAAAATCAATTTTTCCATGATCCCATACAAACACAAGTATGAATTCCAAATATGCTTGAACAAAAATCAAATCAATTATATCAAGGGTGTCAAGATCAAATTTTGTAAGATCAAATTGCTACACTTACCAAAATAGTTGATTCATTGTGCCAAGAGACATCTCCACCCCAAAATCAATACACTCTTCCATTGGTTAAACCATGTCATCAAAGCATTGAGTTGTGTCCATAACCACATCAAGAACAATATCTCCAATTTCAAGAGGTTGGATATCAAGATCAACAGCATCTACAACAAACCTAATCGCCACATCTCAAAGATCAATCACCACATCTCCAAATTCAATCACCACAAGGTCAATCTAAAGTACAAATCTCCCAAGGTAACAAACGAAAATACACACCACTTGGGAGAGCAATCAAATCGGTCATGCAACAATTGGTACAAGAAAATATCATCAAAATCCCCTTTTATGAAAATTATCAAGAGCCTCAAGTTAAACCACTAGGGTATAATGAGAAGCACCTTTGTGATTTTCACAAAATAAAAGGGCACACAACATCAAATTGCATTCGACTCAAAAATCTCATCCAAGACCTGATTGATCAAAAAAAATAACTATTAGGGACAATGATCAGGATTCAACCACTAGCAATAGCATTAACAATCCCTCTATCTCAATTGTTGAAAACAATGATCAAGATCTATCCATCAATGAACACCTTGAAGATGTTTCTACCTCATCTAATGATCAAATCAACATGCATCAAGAGTCATTTTTTATTCGTGATCAAAATCCCTCAACAATATTCATAAATGATCTATTTCAAGGAGTGTTAGAATTATTTGATCTTATTGACATAATCCATGACCCATCGACCAATGATCATTTTGAAAAGGTCTTTGCATCACCTAATGAGTTAGAGGACATATCTCAAGAATTTATCCCAAAGCATGATCAACATCTTTCACCAAAGTCTAGCAATGGTCCTTTCCAAGACATATTGACATCCTTTGACCTCATGGTTACAGATACTAAATGGATCCTCAACTCAACAATTGATTCAAGTCCACTCAAAGATCAAGAGGATATTGAGCCATTTCCCATGCCTAATGAAGACATCCAAGAACCCTTTGTAAGCATCCCATCCTTTGAAACTGCCCCATGTCAAGAACTTGTTCCAAAGCATGTCGAAAGCAATTCTGAAATAATTCAAGATCAATAATTTGTATCCCCAAGCTACTACAATGATCTAATGAGCACTCTCCTATCTATACAAGATGTCACAGATGATGATCAGATACACATAGCACATACTCTTCCATCTACCCATGGGATATTTTCTTTGGATGGACACGTAGATGATCTTCATGTTCAGAACAAGATTCCTTTACGCCTGACATTATTACACAAAAAGAGCAGGTTATTGATTCCTATAGTCAAATTGAATTTTCAACACCAAGATCAGATATATCCCAAATTTAGAATGAGGACATCATGTATGAAGATGCTTAGCATTATCCACTCAAGGAAACAGGTCAGATAGAATAGGATATTCTGGAGTTAGTAGAGAAACAAATTGAAATAACATCATTTGCAGTGGTTATTTATTAGATAATGCTTACCAAACAAGACATCTCAAAATAGGCAGAATCAAAGAACAAAGGTGCTACTAGCACCATACTAGGGGCAACTATGTCTCAAGAAAATGTCAACATAAAGAGCACAGAGAATCCTTATGGTGAAACCAATGCTAATACTACAACCAGCCATGTCACAAATATTCATCCACCCATCACCCCATCCACAAATTGGGACCAACATCAAAAGAAGGATGTGAATCAAAGCAAGAAGAGCATCATCAAAGAAAAAGAATCTGAGAAGCATAAAGGAAAAATCAAATACACATGGATACCAAAAAATACAAAGAAAAATTATCCCTATCAAACTCCAATAGTCAAAGAAACTATGGGAAAAAATAAAAAAGGGAAATGTATCCATCAAAGATGTCCGCAAAAGAAAAAGCAGGATTCCCAAGTGATGTACAAAGTATATCAAGCGGTTGGTCCTAATTTTATGCACACTTTTGTATCCACCCATCATTGCTCATCTTCCCAAGTTTGGAGAGTCAAAGGTTCCAAACTATCAACCAATCCATCTTTTATTACTAAATACACTTCATCCATGCATGATATCCAATTCTCACATTGACTATGTATTGGCAGCTACCCTTCATCATAAGGATTTAGAAGGCACTCTATCGTGATGTGCACACAAAGACAAAGTTAACTCCGGTATCGACAAAGCAAATTAGGAATCTCAAAAGTTGTATTCAAGTGCACGTATCTTGGCAAAAAAACTTCTTAAGGTAGGATATCGATGGCACATTATGATAGAAGCATCTATTTTAGCACCACCATGTGGTTCAACATGAGCTTAAAATCTTTCAAAAAATATGAAAATAAAAAAAAATCAAAAAAGGATTGAAAATAGTAAAGATAAAAATTGTCCTCTAGTGAAAACCGCTACGATGGCGCTTTGGATAGGTACCATGATGAAAACTTGGAAAATAGGCATCATATGTAGAATCAAGCATCTACGTACGCTTGTTCAAGTGGAAGCATCTCATCCCATCCATATTAAATCCAACATTTCATCCATCTCATCCATAATAAATCCATTCATCCATGAACCATTTATCCAATCCATTTTCATCCATCTACATCCATCTTCCTACATTATCTTTGTCTTGAAAAATTTTGGTGTACACTTTACACTTGTTTATGGTAAACATCTTGACATGAGTCATTAATCCCATCATATCCCAATGTTATATCTGAGCCATGAAGCATTCTTTGGTTCAAACACCTTATCTTATCGCAAGATAATACTTGGCATCCTTTGCGTGCTTACCACATCCATCCATGGCATTCCATACATTGCTAGACACTAGGGGTAGATATTTACATCTTGCTTCAAAAATAAATCTTGATCTATATCCTCCAACTTATGTGGTGATCTAAACATTGGAAAATGTGAAATCAAATTGGTCAAAGCATTTGTGAGTAAGAATCCAAATCACTAGCCCATGGAATATTTTGGCGAGAAGATGTTCCTTATCAAGCTTTATCTTTCATCGAACATCAATCCAAACAATCAATATCAATCACATCTAATTATCACTTCAGTGTCACATCAAATCATCTACAACCAACTTTTGTTCCAAACCAAGCTTCAAAATCTTGATCAATCAAATTGAATCAATCCATCATCATCTCAGGATATCCATCTGAATCCTCGTATTGCTTAACACTATCCTTGCATTGTTGTGTATCCTCAACAATGTTATCATCATCAATCCATCGATCTGATCAATTAACCTTAGCTTGGTTTTCAAAAAAATCCCAAAACAAATCACTAATATTGTCACACATATCCATATCCAAATCGTCAAAATCATGCGAAAATCCAAAAACATCCAAACCATATAAAAACCCAAAAAAATTGATAAAAATAGAAAACGTAAAAAACATGGTCATTTGAACTACGTCATCTCTGAGCTTAAATGTAGGAAAGGACACAAAATCTAAAAACATTCATAAAATCTCAGAAAAACCCCAAAACATTAGAAAATTTGAAAATCAAAACATTTGCAAAACATCTCAAAAATACCAAAAACAACCTCAAAACATTGAAAAACATCAAAAACATTAAAAAAACCCAAAAAATTCATTCATCCCATTTCGCTTTCACCCGCAATAATCAATCATCCATAATAAATCAATCGTCACCTTCATCCTTTGGCAATACAAACAGAAACAACCACAACAATCAACAAAAGCAAACTTCAAACGCAAAAGCAAAATTGAAACAACAAAATTTTAAATGCAAAATAAAACTCTTGATCATTCGCAAACATTTCAATCGACCTTATATCAATAGCCTTTCAAACAACATATCAACTTTCCACCATCCACTAACATGTCCTAGGATGCATCCTTCCTACAATGGGAATTATCTTTGACAATCACTTTGGATTGTTATCCTCAAAACACATCCCTTTGGCTAGAGGTATGAAGAACATTGACTTGTTTGTATCTTTTCTTTTGATTTATCTTATTGCACTCATTCGAATGACCTCTTGATGATGTCTAATCAAAATGATTTAGAGAGAAAGGAATGGGGCATTGATCATTATCTTTTGTCTATTGTGCTTGTTGGCCATTCTTGTAATATAACCTTGGTGAATACTTGCTTTATTGGGTATGGATGGAAGGTGTTTTCGACAACTTTTTGACTATTACATTGTTAGGTTTTTCCTTTCCATGTTTTGGTCCAAGATGTTTGAAATATCTGAAGTACATCCTAGTAAGGTTTCTGTATGTCAGGTGTGAACAAGAATACTCCTATTTGTTTGTCAAGTCAAAGTCCATCTCACTAGCTACAATGCCATCCTGGTTCTTTATATCTTGATGCATCGTATCCATCTATGTTATCAAACATAAGGTAAATAGCCCTTTTAAAATCCCAATTCTTGATAAGCAAAGTATCATCATCATCATCATCATCATCCATCCTCATATCTAATAAAGTCTCATAGATCATGGACTTGTTGGATCCTCTTGTCATCATCTCATTTCTTCTTATTCTTCTATCATTACTAACATTTCTATCTAAGTATCAAGTGTGTGTAATATATCAAAATATACATGAGGCTACCCATGACCGATGAACTATCTATATCAAACATTTGAGTTGAACTGATCTTGAACCTCTTTGTCACGAAATCTCTCGAGGGGGCAGTGTACCAACATAATTCTTCCATTGGGGCAGCAATGATGCATCTAAAAAAAAAATGAATTTTGATCTCAACAAGGTTATTCTTTGAGCCAACACAGCAGATACATTGCTTCGAAGAGGGGCAAAATGTAGACATGTAAAATATACATACACTTGATCCTAATTTTACTAACACTAGTTCATCCTAAATCATCTCCTTTGCTAGTCATTAAATTAATTACATTTCATCTCTTAATTAAATAAATCAATTTTATCTGATTAAGTCATCATCTCCTATTAATTAAATAAATCACTTTATTTAATTAAGTCTAAAATCACCATTCCTCTCATTTTAATTTATTTAGATCCTAAAATCTAAATCAAATTGTCAAATCAACTAATCTCCTTTTAAATTAATCAAATCCAGATTAATCCTAACCTTAATCCATCAAATCCTCTAGATTTTGAAACTCGCACAATAAATCAATTTATTTGATTTATTAAATCCCCTTTTTCATTCAAAAAGGCATCAAAGGATGGAATATTCTTCAAATTCAAAAAGTCCCTCCAAAAGGACTTGTCCTCTCCAACAAGGCATTAAAAGCCTCTTACATGTCCTTTGCCTTGAGCCAAGTGGCATTTAACTCTTCTTGCATCCCCCCCAAACATGTCACTTCTTCAAATTCAAATTTCAAATGTATGCACATTGATCAAAATGTGCTCAAACTTCTTCCATTAGCATCTTGACAAATGGCACAATGCCATTGGACCATCTTTAATCCTACATTCATCCTATTCTTCAATCCTCCATCCTTCTTTGTTATAAATAGAGGCCTCCTCTATTGCATTTGATCATCCACAATCCATGCAAGATTATTATCCATAATTTCATCCACAACTTCACGCAAAGACATTATCTTGAGATTTTGACTTTTCTCATCCATTGTTCATCCATTTTCACATTTTGATAGCTAGGTTATGCAAGAATTTTACCAAGGAAGCATCAAATCTTCATCAATTCATCATTCAATCTTACAAGGGACTGAGAAAGGGCCATTTTCCACATCAAAATGGCACCAATTCCCCCATGGGATTGAGAGTTTGTTTGCATTAAATAGGATTTAAAATATTTTATTGGTATTATTCATTCTATTTCTTATTTTGTGCATTTCAAATGAATTCCATGGGGAATGATGTTTCTAACTTGCATTTGGGAATAATTGTGTGTTTTTTCTTTGTGTTTGTGTAGGTCTAGGATCACCATTCATAGGTGTACTTTCCTCAAGGTGGTTTCAGTTGGTGGTTTTGGAAAATTGAGTTGTTTCTCCTTCTACTTCCTCTATTTTATTCATGCCTTTCCATTTTGAGAGGGGGGCTTGGAGAAGTGAAGTTTGCATACCCGATGATGCTTGAATTGTACCAAAAGTGTTGACTAATTGTTGCAAGTGTTGCATGTGATATTGAAGGGGGTCCCATGAGCTTCAATATTTTGTAATCTTTTGCATATTTGAAGATAATATAGTTGTGGATTTTCTCTTCCAATTTCTATTCTTGTTATGTATTTGCAGCCTTGATGTGTTATGTTTTGTGAGATTTTGTAATCATATTTGAAAGGGAGAGTATCCCTTTTCATCAGTGGTATCAGAGCAGGTTATCTTGAGCCTATAAATAGAGCACCAAAGAGAGGCAGTTGTGGGTGAAGATCAAAATTCCTCCAAGAGTTTCCAACTGTGGTAGAGGGAGAGGTAGAGGTGTTGGAGGATGAGATCCTACTAGAGATGAAATAAGAGCTCTTAGAAGGAAATTGGAAACTTTTCAGGAAGAGATTCGCAAGAGAGAAGTGCATAGGGAAAGAAATGATAGTGAAGATGAAATGGAAGAGGAAGAGGATGAAGAAGAACATGAACAAATGGATCATGGAGAAGTTATATTGTTGAAATAAATCTAAAACATTAGAAAGAAAACAAAAATGGAGGTTTCAACCTTTCATGGAAGTTTAAATCCTGAAGAGTTGATAGACTGGATTAATGACATGGAAGAACTTTTTGAGTTTGAAGAGATTGAAGACCCTCATAGAGTGAGGTTTAAAAAAACAAAGTTAAGGGCCATGAAAGCATTTAGTGTAAAGAAATATAGCTTGAAAGGGGGAGACAAGGGAAAGAAAAAAAATTCAAATGGGATAGAATGGTGGAAAAAATGAAAAGACAATTTATCCCAGTAGATTATGAGTTGGAATTGATCAAAAAGATGCTTGAGACAAGGAATAATGACTATGAAAGAATATACGGAAGAATTTCACAAGGTCTTGATTCAAATAGGAAATTATAAAACAAATAAGGAGAAGGTATCTCATTACATTAATGGGCTAAATCCAAGTATACAAGAAGAATTGGCATTGGTGAGAATGACTACCATTGAGGATGCATACCAATTCTCATTGAAAGTTGAAGAAAGATTGAATTTTTTTTTTGAAAGCAAACAAAGAGGAAGAGGTCATGGTGGAAGAACCAAAGGAAGAATATATGATGGAAATCATAAAAATCAGAAATTTGAAGACCAAGGCAGCAGTAAAAATCAAAAATCAGAAAATTATTACCCTCCTAGAGATCAAAATCTAAGAGGTAGAGGATTCAAAAGAGGTGACTTTCACATAACCTATTTTCCATGCAGTGAAGAGGGGCATAGAGCATATGACTGCCCTCATAATCAAGAAAGGACTAATAGAATACCTGAAAATCATAATATAGCAGCAAACATCAATGAGGAGGATGCACGCTCATCGCATTCCAAAGAATCAGAAGGAGGTGAAATCTTGATGACAAGAAGAGCATTGTTAAATGAAGAAGATGAACCAGTTCAAAGAAAGAGATTGTTCAAGACAAGATGAAAATGTGAATGGAAAGATTTTAATACCATCATAGATAGTGGAAGCATAGATAACTTGGCATCTTAAGAAATGGTGAGAAAATTGAAACTAGAGAGGAAAAAGCACCAAAAAACTGTATCAAATATCGTGGGTAGAAGATAATCAAAAGCTTTTGATCAACGAACAATGTTTGGTAAAATTTAAAATAGGAGGTTATTTTGATGAAATATTGTGTGATATAATTCTTATGGATGCATGTCATATTTTTTTAGGAAGGCCTTGGCAGTATGATAGGAAGGCAATACATGATGGTTGTGCTAATATATATACCATAACTAAGGATGGTGTGAAACATAAAGTGAAACCTTTGAAAGAAGATTTGGTTCAAGTTTGTGGTAATGCAATAGTTTGTTTAGTGGATGTGAGAAAATTCCTAGATGGTATGATGCATGAGAAAGTTTTTTTTTCTTTGATTCCTAAGTCTAACTATGAAAATGTGGAAGATGTTCTAGTGGAGGTTGCATATTTGTTGCAAGAGTTTCAAGAGATTGTTTCTAACAATGCACCTAAGGCACTACCGCCTATGAGGAAGATAAGCCAGAAAATTGATCTAATACCAGGAGCAATTTTTTCCTAAAAAATCAGCCCATAGAATGTCTCCAACCAAGAGTGAAGAATTGAACAAGCAAGTTCAATAATTGTTGCAGAAAGGCTTGATTTAGGAGAGCATAAGCCCATGTGTAGTGCCTATTTTTTTGGCACCAAAGAAAGGAGGAGAATGGAGGATGTGCACAAACTCAAGGGATATCAATAATATCACCATAAAATACAAATTTCCATTACCCAAAATGGATGATATCATGGATTGCTTGACTGGGGTTGAATACTTCACCAAGATTGACTTGAAGAGTGGTTATCATCAAATACGAATCTGAGAAGGTGATGAGTGGAAGACATCTTTCAAGACCAAGGAAGGTTTTTATGAATGGTTGGTCATGCCTTTTGGACTAAACAATGCTCCTAGTACCTTTATGAGATTGATGAATGAGGTATTGAAAGAGTTTTTGGGAAGAATTTATCTAGATGATATATTAATCTTTAGTAAGACACTAGAGGAGCATTTGTTGCATATCATATTTATTTTTAAAAATTTGAGGGGAGAAAAATTGCTCATTAACTTGAAAAAGTGCAGCTTGATGAAGAGGGAATTGGTATACTTGGGTTTCATTGTTTCAGGAGAAGGTCTCAAGATTGACCCAGAAAAGGTGAAAGCTATTTTAGAATGGTCCGCGCCTAGAAGTGCTACTAAGGTGAGATCATTTCATGGTTTGGAAAGTTTTTACAGAAATTTTATTAGAGGTTTCAGTAGTATTTGTGCACCACTAACTAAAACTATGAGAGGAGATAAAAGATATTTCAAATGGACTACAAGAGAAGCAAGAATTTTTGATTTGTTGAAGGCCAAAGTGATAGAGCAACCTATTTTAGCACTTCTGAATTTCAACAAGGTATTCCAAGTTGATTATGATGTGAGTGGTAATACAATTGGAGTTGTTCTATGTCAAGAAGGTAAACCCATCTCATACTTTAGTGATAATTTAAATGATGCAAAAAGAAAATATTCAGTGTATGATCAAGAATTTTATGCTATTGTACAAGTATTGAAAAAGTGGAGACACTATCTTTTACCTAAGGAGGTTTGTTTTATTTACTGATCATCAAGCACTTCAGTATTTGAGTAGTCAAGTGAAGTTAAATAAGAGGCATATGAAATGGGTAGAGTTCTTGTAAAGTTATACTTTTGTTTTGAAACATAGGAGTGGGGAGTCTAACAGGGTTGTAGATGCTTTGAGTAGAAGATAGGGTTTGTTGGTTGAAATGTAGGTTGAGGTTGTTGGATTCAATGAGTTGAAGGAGTTATATGAAGAGGATCCATATTTTGGAGAGGCTTGGAAGGCTTGCAAAGAGCCTATTACTAGTGATAGAACCAAGTGGTTGGATTATTTAATCCAATATGGTATGTTGTTCAAAGGTAACAAGTTGTCTATTCCTAGAAGTTCAATGAGAGTAAATTTGATTAAGGAAAAACATAGTGGAGGACTTGTAGGAAATTTTGGTTTTGATAAAACCATAGCAATTTTTGGGGGGAAATATTATTGGCCTCAATTGCAGAAAGGTATTGGAAAATATGTGCAAGGTTGTAGAAATTCTCAAGTGGTAAAAGGAACTAGTCAAAACACAAGTTTATACTAGTCACTTACAGTACCTGAGAGGCCATGGGAGGAGATTAGTATGGATTTTGTTTTGGGTTTAACAAGGACCCAAATGAGACATGATTCAATATTTTTTGTAGTAGATAGATTTTCCAAGATGGCTCATTTTATTCCATTCAAGAAGACTAATCATGTTGTGAATGTTGCAAAAAAAAAAATCAGGGAAGTTGTGAGGTTGCATGGTCTTCTGAAGAGCATTGGTTCAAATAAAGATACATAGTTTGTGGGGTAATTTTGGAGGAAACTATGGAAGAAGATGAAGACGTATTTTAAGTTTTTTTCAGCCTACCATCCACAAACAGATGGTCAAAAAGAGGTGGTAAATAGAAGCTTGGGTAATTTGTTGAGATGCCTAGTTGGAGATAAGCCAAAGGGGTGGGATTTGATTCTACCTCAAGCAAAATTTGCATATAACGACTTGGTGAATAGGAGTACAGGTAAAAAACCTTTCCAAATTTTTTATAGCAGCAGCCCAAGAGTTGTTTCAGATCTAAAAAATATGGATAATGTTGAAAAGAAGAGTGCAAAAGTAGAGCACTTTGTTGAACACATGAAGAGCATTCACGAGGAGGTACAAAATCACATCAACAAAATGCACTTTCAGTACAATTCCAAAGCTGATTTGAAGAGGAGACATAAGGAGTTTCAGGTTGGTGATGAGGTAATGGTATACTTGAGAAAATAAACATTTCTAGTTGGTACCTATAACAAGTTAAAAATGAAGAAATTTGGACCTTGGCAAATTGTGAGTAGGCATGATTTAGGCAATGCATATGAAGTAGAGTTGCCTAGTGGACTTAATATTTCACCTATATTTAATATTTATAATATAAAAAAGTTTCATGAAGCTGAAAGTGATGAATATACAATAGGTGAAGCAATTCATATACCAGCACCTACTTCAGAAGAGGGGGAAATAGAGATAATTTTGGACAACAGGGTGAGTAGGAGTACAAGGCACAAGCAATACTTTGAGTACTTGGTCAAATGGTTTGGGAGGCCTATTGAGGAATCATATTTGTTTCTAGAAGCTCAAGTTAAACATCTTGGTTACCCTCTTGAGAAGTGACAAGCTCACTTTTATTCTACCGTGGGTGTCTGATGCAGGAGCATCCAACGTGTAAAGACAATCCTGTGTCACCAAAAAAAATATTTAATTTTGCTTTGTTTGATTTCAATAGGGCTTAGGTGATAGAAAATAATATTTTTCATTTGCAACATTGTAAATTCCCATTGAGTGAAAATGTAATGTAAATTTTGGTGGGAAAAGACCCTCGGTAACTCGATAAATTTAACTTGTGAAAGAATATGCCTTTGGGTGTCCCACTTTTGGATGATGTCAAAAGAGGTCTTACATGCATGTACATGTGTCATGAAAATTCTTAAAGTGGGCTGCAATGGAATCTTGTGTGTTTCTTGCATGTCTTTGCATGCAAAGTTGTTACTAATAGTTGTAAGGAATTCGTAAGAGCTGTAAGATGTCATAACCCACCAAATTTAATTGGCCAAGTGTCTAGGTGCCCAAGAGAGGGATGACATGCATTGGACCACATTTCCTCATGGCATATTTTCAACTCCCAAGGTTGGGTGTACTTTACTCAAGGTGGTTTCAGTTGATGGTTTTGGAAAACTATGATTTTTTTTCTCCTTCTACTTCCTCTATTTTATTCATGCCTTTTCATTTTGAGAGGGGCACTTGGAGAAGTAAAGTTTGCATACCTAGATGCTGCCATAATTGACCCATAATTTTTGAAGACTAATTGTTGCAGGTGTTACATGTGAGATTGAAGGGAAGCCCATGAGCTTCAATATTTTTTAATATTTTGCATATTTGAAGATAATAAAGTTATATATTTTTTCTTCCAATTTCTATTCTTGTTATGTATTTGCAGCCTTCATGTGTTTTTTTTTTTGAGATTTTGTAATCATATTTGAAAGGGAGAGTATCCCTTTTCATCAATAAGTTTAATCTCACAAGACGTGTATGAAATGGATAGGGGTAATATATTCCCCCTTAAAATGTCAGCATACTTGCTATGTTGGTATTTTAAGAAAGAAAAAGGGAAAGAGGGGATCCTTGAAAAGAACACACACCTCCTAAAACTAGTTATCCTTTCCCCTTGAATGTAAAATGAAAAAAAAAACCACAAAAGAGACTATAATGTTGATTCCATGGAAAATACGGTTGCACTTAAGATTTTACCACCATGAATGGCAATGAGAAAACATGTAAAGCTACAAATGCCACATGGTGAGGAGCAACACCATAAAATAAAGATCGTTATTATTTGGAGTGATTAGGTGCATCCAGACAAGGAAGAGCACCTCAATCACTAAGTTTTTGTATTTTATCATGGAAGGCCTAAAATTCATTGGTAGAATGACCATGCACTCGATGATATGCACAAAATAAGTTTTTGTTATAAAATTTCTTTTGTGTTTTTAGAGCGAGAGATATCAAGCGGCCTTTGAGAAGCCTCGATAAAATATTCTCTTGCTCAATAGTAGGAGAAATTCCTCTCTTTTGAGAAGAAAATATTTCTCTCTTACTACAAGATGTCATAAGTATAGTAGATGATAAAGCATTAGATGAAAATGGGGATGAAGGTTGGAAACCTAGACCCTGCTTGGAAAAGTATGGTATGGACTTCACTTGATCATTATATTTTTGTTCCATGTTTGCATTATATTTTTTTTAGAAATAATTTTGTATCCAAAACCATAAGACTCTTCCAACTTAGATGAAGAAATTGTATCAACATGCTCCTAAGAAGAATTGGCTTTTTCCTGAGCATGAAAATCATTTTTAAGCTTTTTAAAGTTAGGCATCTTCCACTCTTGAGTGACGAAAGTTAGAGAGCCCCCACCACCATCATAGGGTGATATTTTTGTATCTATTGATGTAGAACAATATAAAACAAGACTCCTTATGTTTAGATTGTTATATTTTTCTCTCCCATAAAGGAGGGTGTAAAATCTAATGAGCCCCAATCATCATTTAAGAGTTTTTTTATAGACTAAAGATAATCAGGATTATCATCAATTTGTATAGGTTCTACATTTGAAGTTAGAATCAAAGTATTAAGAGAGTTGGAAGTGTCATGTTCAGCTTTGGCTTATGAATTATAACTTTTTCATTTTCTTTAATCGTATATATCTTGTTATTATATTCATACTTGTGCAATTTTTGCACACATGCCCCACCAGAGGCGGGGACTCTCTCCTTTTTCCTTGTTTGTTTGCTTGTTTTCCTTAGGGTTCTGACCTTTTCCCCTTAAAGGATAGGTCCCTCAATCTTGTTTTCATTTCACCCAGGTACTTAAGGTCTTATCTACGCTCAAGGTGTCTTTTTGCATGATTATGATGGTGTGCTTGCTCTTGGAAAGATAGTCTCAATTCAAAATTCCAGCTTAAGAGGCAACATTGGCTAGGTGTTCGACAAGTTTGGTAAATCTGAGGTAGCTCAAATTACCCAAACCTTCATCTAGCCGCAAAATCCGAGCTCCCTCAAATTTCTTGAGTCCAAGGTTGCATTGTATTCCCGAGTTTCTAAAGTGTCTTTTCATACATTTATGGCGGCCTTTTATGGGGAAAAATGGGAAATATATTTCAAATGCATTATTAGTTTTAGTCATTTTTCCTTGTGAAGAGTTTGAAACTTGAAAGATTGCTCTATTTTTTGATTCACCAAGACTAGGAAGTGAAGGTTGGGTGCTAGATTGGTTGTTGTGGAGTTCTTCGAACGTTCATCAGGTTCTTCATTTTTGTGCTCTGTTTCAAGGTTGGTTTTTTCTTTCATACATTCAGTTGATTTATGTTTTGTGATGATTTTATGTTCCATAAGCTTAGTAGGATCTCTTTTCAGGTATATGTTGTTATGATTGGGATTTTGGTTTGATGGGATTGGTTGTTTTATTATTGGCTAGGGTTTTATTTTATTTGAGAATACATTCAAAAGGTTGGGTGTTTCTGGCGTGATTTTTAACCTAAATTGAGGATGAGTTTTATTCGACATGAATGGGATACTAGGGCTTGTTAACATCTCTAGGATTCCCTTTTATTGCATTTATGTGATTTCATTTAGATTGTGGGAGTCACCTTATTCAACTCAAAACCCTAGTTGGAGATTGAAATGTGATGAACAAAATAAATAGGATTAATGGATTCTTATGCAAAATATGTGATTTGGAGCACTGAAAGAAATAAACATGAATCCAACTATCAAAATGATCATCATTCAACATTTTAACACAAAAGGTTTGAAAAATTGGTAAAATTTTGAGCCTGAGAAAGAGTTAGAAATTCTGAGGTTGCTCAGATTTTGCAAGCCTTAGTCTGCTCGAAAAATCCAAGCCTCCTCAGATTTTCTGGATCTTGTCCCCTCTCAAAATCCTAAAGTCCAAAGTGATAGATGCATTAACACTTAGATGATTCTTGAGCTTAGTTTGCATTTGGATAATCCAAGCCCCCTTGAAATTACTAAAACTCTTGAACTTCCAAGTATCCGATGGATGCGACAAATTGAGCCTCAATGAAAGTGGTTTGGAATCTGATTGCAAAGTAATTGACACTTGCATATGCTTAATTGTGTCAAAGAATTCCCATTTTACAAAGATACCTTATGATTGCAAGTCAAAATGAACATGATGAGCAAAGTCCACGAAATCTGAGCTCCATCGGATTACCCGAGCTCAAGTCTAGCCAAAATTTTTGAGCTCCCTCGGATTTTTTGACCTTTCTCTATTGACTTAAAATTTCAAATATCAATGATAATTGAGTTTGAATATGGGGGTTGCAGGGTATTTATTGTTGGATATTGATTAATTTGAATGGGATTTACTTGCATGTCTTCATATAATTTGATAGTGGGATCTCATGAATTGAATTATCTACCTTACATTTCCACTTGAGTTTATATTGTCATTTTGATTTGTCATTTAATGGAATTATTTTAGCATACATTAGTACTTCATTGAGTTAATGCAATGTGTTATATTTTTATTTCCCTTTGGGTAATTACGGTCCTTTCTAACAAATGTGGGTAGAATTGAGCCCCGACAAGACTTCTAAATCAAAGGTTGCTTTAGTACAGGAGGAGGTGAGAAGAGGAGCTGAAAAGATGAAGTATGATTTCAAGGGTATATGGCTAGAGTCAAAGATTGATTCTACCTGGGAAAAGATTGTAGATACAAATATGGGGCATGTGGACTATGATGATTTTCAATAGAGGATGTTTTGTAATGCACCCACTCAATTGGTACAAATCCTCACTCACACCAGTTTGGCTCAAGTAGAAGGGTTCCCTCCAACACAATTGTGCCCTGAGCTAGTTTTAGAATGTGTAAGGCATTATGACTCTAGAACAAGGGTTATAATTGGGGCACAGGGAAGAGTCATGGAAAATCTCACTAAAGAGTCCATTGCAAAAAATTTTAACATTACCTCACACCCCAAACTCATTGAGGAAATAAACATTGTGGAAGCAATAAAGTTCTATGATGAAGACCCCAATAGAGCCTTGGAAAACATGAATAATTCTTGGATATTGAAGACCAGACCAGACTGTTTCAAGCTGCCCAAGAAATTACACAGAAGTGATTTCAAGTTGTAGTATCATGATGTCATAACTCTCTTAGGTAGGGTAATAGGAGTAGAAGAGGCTCATATTTTCCATAATTGGATGTTATTTCCCATTACACAAATCATGCATGGAAAGCATTATCATTGGGCCAAAATAATAAGCAATAACTTAGATGCCCAATTGAGGAGTGTACAGGAGAACAACAGATTCACAATGACCTCGTACCTTGTATATATGTTGGCAAGAAAAACCAAGTATAAATGTCTCAGTTGCAAAGGAACCGTGGAAAAAGATAGAATATGGGACATATATCCACAATTGTAGTATAAGACCACCAATTACAAGAGAGAAAATGATGCATTTTTCATGTGTATTCCCAGGTTACTACATGATGCCCTCCATGTCAGAGTTTCTTCTGATGCAATGGATTTGATCAAATGGTATGGGAAATAGTTTATTAATTTCAAAGATTCACATACATTCAAATACAAGGGTCTCCTGTTGTTCCTATTAGATTTCCAAGATACCTGACTAATAAGCTCATAATGCTAGAGTTGACAAAGTAGATGATGGCATTTGAGATAATTTTGCACAAGGATTTACATAACAAGAGATTAGGAGCATAATTTTCATTAAGGATTGGAACCCTGGAGGCCTGCCCATCTATCCAAAGTGCTCAATACTTTGAGAAAGAGATGGCCCAATTTGAATTATACTCTCATACCAACAGGAATAAATTTGATCCCTATGGAAAGGCTCAGAAACAAGAAAACAAGGAGTTCAGGCACAAAGACCACATTAAGGACTATTGGGCCAATTCTTGGAATGAATTTGAAGTTATAAGGAAAAGGTTCTCTAGGTTGCCCTTAAATTTGATCGGATTGTACATAGTTACAAAGGTGCCAAATCAAGTCCATGATGATGATGCAGATTTGATCCAATGCCATGATTTTGAACCCTATAAGAACAAGCCCCTACCTCTAATAAACTGATCAGAGGAAGAATTGATAGATTTGGACTAGGTAACTGAGCTAGTAAGGAAATATTTGAGGCAGTGGGTCAAGCATAAGGTGCTAGAGTTGGAGGCTAATGGAACTAAGTTTACATATGATTTGACGGGAGATCTAGAATCCCAATCTAAGGAAGAAGCTGGAGTTGATAAAGGTGACGACACTACAGAGCTTCATGATGAAGATGTCCAGGAGGAAGAAAGACCTCTGACAATAGAAAGAAATACAAGGAGCCAAACTCATGCTAAGTTGGTTGAGAAACAATCTCCCAAAATAAAGAAAGCTCCCAAGGCCGGTGCTACCACTGAAGAAGGAGAGGCCTCACAACCAGTTAGGAAGATAAAGTTGGTCATTGAAGGCCACAAGATGGCTAAAGCAAGAAGGGGCAATACTTCTACCGATAATCCCTCTTCAGTTAAATTTTTAGATGTAGAGAGCTCCGGGAAGAAATCACAAGTATATGTTAGGAGAAATTCTCCTAAACATAAGACATCCCCAATGACTGAGGTGAAAATTGCAAAAAAAGAAGTGCAAATTGAAGAGGCACCTATAGATGATAGTGCCATGAGAGGAGTTACAAGAAATAATTCTCCCCTTCCTTCTCCTCCTCACAATGTTCAAATTTCAAAAAAAATAGTCCATGAGGAGGAAAACATATCAAATGATCCTGAGCACCATGAATCTTAAGATGAAGAGGTTTCAACTCCCAAAAGTGGGGAATGGAGGAAGTTTGTGCAAGATATTGGGAAATCAACCTCCAGAGCACAAAGCAAGAACATGGAGTCAGAGGTAACCTAGGAAAGGCCATTCAAGTCCCCAGAAAAGGAAGTGATTGATGAACTAGAGGATCAACTTGAGATAGAGAAGAATGTAGAAGAGGTTGTTGACAACCCACATCAAGATAGGGATGAACAAGAGGCTCCCTCTATAGAGTTGGAAACAAAGCAGCCTACTGTCTTGGATTAGCTAGAGAAAAGGCTTAGCAAGAAGCCAATAATTTTTTAGGAGGAAACTCCTAGTTGGGATAAATTATTGGAACAATGGGGACAACCTAAGCAGAGAAAGAGGGCTAGAAAAATGTCAAAATTTTCAAGGGATGAATTAATTAACAGGGTTGTTCACATAGTTGTTCCAGTAGAAAATAAGTTTAAGGATGAGGTGAGGCCCACTAATTATAAAGTGAAAACCATCAATTTGGGCCCATCCACTAAAGAACACTTGAGAAGGAAGAATTCCAAGAATCCTCCCAAGCCATCCTGAGAAGGCTTGAAAAAGAAAAAAAAGAAAAGGAGAAGCTGCAAAGTAGCTAAATGATGTTTGAAAATATGTTCAACATCTAATGAAGCCCTTGAAAATTGCTATTGATGGTGGTTCTTCAATCCCAGAGGGGCTGTTGCCAAAGGAGGTTGTATCAGAAATAGAAAAGTTAATATCCTCAGTGCATAATACTCACGAGTGGCTTTAGGATGTTAGCAAAAGAGGTGATGAATCAATTGAGCATATCTTTGGAATCCATGCTAATGATGCTGTATTTCTTGAAGACACATCCCAATTTGTTGTAGATTGCAATAAGATTGATGAGTCAATTGTCAAAGAGATGAAGAATATTCTGCAAGTCCCCAAGGAAGAATTGGCCAAGATGAATATTTTCACTTCTGATGATACTTCCAAGGTGATGGAATGGATATATATTTGGAATTACAAAAAATAACTCCTCTCTAAAGCTTTGTTGAAGATAGTTAAATTACAGGGGAAAATGAAAGAAATATATGACAGTTGTATTACTTTCCTTGAAAGTATGACTGGAAGAAGAAAGTTTGGTCAGAAGAATATGAACATTGGAAAATTGCAGGTGTGGTGGCATGAAATATATGTTCCTTTAGATAGTGCACCCATTGCCAAGGACCATCTAGAGGATGCACCTAGTTACATTTCCAAACTGGACAAGTATCATGAGCTACAAGTTGAATGGGATAAAATGATGCATAAATATGTTGATGAGTTTAAGACTCATAAATTGAGAATTGAATTTATTCCTATTCTATATCCAACTAATATGAAGGAAATATTAGAAAAGGTCAAGGAATTGTCCAATAGGTTAGACATGAATAAGGAAGGAGAAAATGTCTAGCCTAGAGTGACCTAGGGACTTGTGCCAATCATGTGACTTCATAGCCAAGGGGGATGACCTAGAAGTTTGTGTTGGCTAGATAATACTTCTAGAATGGTCTGAGGTGACCTAAGGCTTGTTTTGAAATTTGAATGTAATTTTATGTTAAAAAAAAACTCTCTAGGACAACCTGTTTAGCCAACCTACTATTGTAAACCCTAATTTTGGTCTGACCTAGGGTTATTTCTCTATAAATTTGGCAAGGGTTAGACATAGTTGGAATATTCAGAACTGAGAAAGGAGTTAGTATTTTCTAAGAGCAAGCACTGGAATATTATGGATACATGAATTGTTGCAGATTTGGGTGATTCAATATAAGTAAAGACATTGTTCTTTGGTGTTCTTCCCTGTGATATTCACTTTGCATGGTTCTTGTTTTCGATATCTTTGAGAAATTTCTTTGAATTTGTGGTTGCATGTTAGATTTTAGACTTAGATATGATGAAATTGTGTTAATGATTTCATATTTATGGTGTCTAAGCAATCCTTGGTCCATTATTTTAGCAGTTTGTTGATTGTAAGTTGTTGTGTACAGTTAGCGTGGGCCTAAAAATTGTGTGTTGAGTTCAATTGTGGGTATTTATTCATTTCAATTATAAAATAAAGTTGATTTGTGTGAATGTTCCATGATCTGAAAATATTTATTTCCTTAGAAGATTGCACTATTTCTTTGAGATTGCAGGTTTAAACTAGGTTTAGTAGGAATTGGTTTTTGAAGGATTGGTCCACTTTGAATATTTGATTGTTTGCACAATTGGTCTTAGGTTTAGTTCTAGAAATCTTTGGTAACCATTTATCTTCTATTGTTTCTTTTAAAATATTGGTTAGTTTTAGGATTGAAAGCATCAACATATTACCAAACTTGATGAGTTTGAAGTTTCCAACACTTTTTTTGCACTTTTTTTGTAAGGCCCCTTGTGATTACCAGCATTTTCAAGTTTATCATTGAGTCTTTTTTGCATTGTCAAGACCTAAAATTAGATACCTTGGGGTTATCTCTTGAGGCTTGCTGATAGAGATTTAGCTTTCAAGAGAGATAGGATATTATATTTTGTTTGAGTTGTTGTTGTGCAAAAAACACCATCAATAGATTGGCGCTAGGAGGGCCTGAATAAGCAAGCTAAAGAATTTTCTATCTATAATTTATCCTTAGAGGTTTTGAAGAAGAACTAGATCTACACCATGGGAGGAAGATTTCCAGGAGTTACAAGCCCCTACTAGGTCAAGAAGGACCAAAAGAAGGGGAGAATCATCATCTACTCCACCCTTTCCATCCTCTTCATCATCTTCACCCTCTTCTAGTTCATCCTCATCTAATCCTAAGGTCATTCCCATTCAACAACCCCAACCAGTTGTTAATCAATCACTACCACCTCCACCACCACCAATGGATTTATTGGCAAACAACCCTTCACCCTTTTCCTTTAACAACTACAATGTCATGCCAAAGAACCTTGAGCATTTCTACTCCAAGTTTCATGTTAATGACCCTAATAGGACAACTGAAGAGCACATTAGGATTTTACAGACCTGTCTTAGGGATAGGGGAATTAACCATGAAGATAATGCATGCAAAATCTTACCATATTCCCTAGGAGACGATGCCTTTTACTGGTACAACCATCTGCCTACCGGATCCATACACAATTGGACTAAACTTGAAAATGATTTTCTGCAGAAGTTTAAAATTCCCATTAGTTCCAATGAGTTGTATATGCAGTTCACCAAGGTTAAGAGGGAGGTCAATGAGCCAATAGGGTAATTTAACAATAGATTCCAACATGCATACACTAGGTTGTAGGCACCCTACGTTGTGGATAATGCTACTGCCTGAGAAGTTTACTATGAATCCCTTGATAGCCGTACAACCACCTTCATTAAATAGAGACCTAACCCTCCTAACACTTTGCTTGATGCTTATACGAAGGTTGCTATGGTCAGTACAGATTTGAGGCAACATTTGTTAGGACCTTTTCCATCTTTGGGGCCAATTTCTCATCTAGGAAAAGTTCAAGCACTTCATTGGGTTTTGACCAATCATACACCCATCATGAATCTAGTACCACAACTGCTCCTGGTCCCACATCCAGGTCCCCCATGAACCAGGCCCCACCTATACCTAGTTATCCTCAGAATGTCAATCAACCCCTCAATCCACAACAACAAGATAATTTCCTAACTTATCTAAAAAATTCTGAGGTACTAAATTAGTCACTCATCTCAAGGACACCACTAGGATACTCTCATAACAATGGAGGATCCACATCTTATAGTAATCCTGACAAAGAAAGGCTAGATGAGCTAACAAAACAAGTCAAGAAGCTGAATATGGAAGTAACTTATCTGAGGAATTGGAATAGTCAACTTTAGGCTGCCCAGAGAAATATGTAGTCCAACTACAATAGGGAAAATAGGGATTCTATGCAAGGACATGGACAAAATTTTGATAGGGGACAGTCATCTGGACAAGGATTTGATAGAATACAACCACCTAGGCAAAGAAAAACATGGAATACAAGGACAAATAATGGAGGTGTTCCCACCCCATTAGACCAACCAGCTAATCAAGAAAAATCTTCAAGTGGTGTGTATTTAGTTGAGGTAGCTCTGTCAGGGTGGTGCAGACTCCACAAGAGAAATCAACAATTGGTACCATCTGGCCCTTATGATTCTTCAGTGTTGGTGTTGAATCACGCTCCTTTCCCACGAAGTGTAGACAATGGACCAGAACAGGAGTCAAGTGAACAAGATGAAAAAATAGAACAAGTATGCAATGAAGATTAAATATCACAATTGTTCCATGAAAGTGTTGGGAATGATAATGGTGATTTAGATGAGGAATAAAATGGCATTGACGAGGTCCAAATGTTCCAACAATGCACAAGAAAATATGATTTGAGGAGTAGGAAAGTTGGAGGTCTATTCACTACTTCAATTCTACCAAATAATTTTGCTACACCACCTGACCCACATGCCAGTAACAATCCATCTTACCCTAATGTACCTACACAATATTTGTAAAAAGGAGGGCCAACTGATTTCTCAAAAGGGAAGAGCACTGATGTAGGCAAGTAGAAGTTGGTAGATTATCCCAAAGACACCTATGCTGACATGAGCATAGAATAATTGGGTGAGTATGTAGCTGAGGAACTCAAGAAATTGAAGGTAAGTCTTTCTACTTTTGAATTGTTAAGGATTCTTACTATTAGAAACACAGTTGTTGTGCCCATAGCACACACACCCCGTTCAGAATGGGGACCCTCTCTCTTTTTGCTTTGCTAGTTCACTTCTGTTGTTGCCTCATTTCGCATGCCCCCTATTTTGATTCCTAAGTGGTTAGATATTCTTAGAAGAATCATCTTGAGTTCACCAGGTTTTACCACCCTCAAATTTTCAAGGCCTTGGGCCTTTGCTAGATTTCCCTAGTTGTTTTCCTTCACACTTTAAAACTAGTGTCCTCCAAGCAACGTGGGTCTACCCCTACGGGCCACTCTTTGTAGGATTCCCTAGTTCCATGACTATTTTGAATGGCCTTCACATGACATCCTTCTGCATCGTGGGACCTACCTCATCATTGGTTGTTTTCACTGCCGACCACCCGAGCGACTAATCCTTGACTATTGTCTGCCTAGTGGACTCTATCATTCCCTTTGTCATTTTTGAAATTCCCATTCACCAACTCTTGCCTCTACTATACCAACATTAATGAAGGGCATTTAATGCTGCATTTTCTATGAATAGGCCATTTTGAGCTGTCATTTTCATTGACAGGAATTATAGAAATTTGTCAGAGCCTCCCGCCAACACCGTTGTCACACCTACCAAGATCCTTCGCTGATTCGAGGTCTCCATTTGAAATCTCTTCATGGATTTCATCACGATTTTTAGGTTGGTCTTCTGCCATAAGCCATACATTGAGTTTTCTTTAATTTTTGCAGGAATTTTTTGAATCTGAGGAAGGAAAACTTGAAATCTAGCTAGAGCAAACATTGGCAATCAAAACCCATGTCTTCAAATTTTGAGAAAACCTTTGAAATCCTTCATGGGGGGCTTGCGGGACTTTGAATTCTTGTGGTCATTCTTGAATTAGGGATTTCATGCTTTGCGGGCCCACAACATACCCATTGCCACCATTTTTTCCTCAAAAACTTTAACAATGACAGATGCCTCCATCGGGCCTGCCCTTACGGGAAGCCCCCTCAACTTGGCCATCCTAGACTTTTCCTTCATTTTATGAGCCTACAGGGAGGATCTTCTGATCCTCTCAGGTTTCAAGCATAAGCCTCCACCTATGAAATGCCTTTGAGCCTTGTCATTCCAAACGACTATCTGATCATGTCCTCCCATTAGGCAGGTCCTGCCCTAGTCATCACCAATTGAGCTCAGTTGTGCCAAAATGACTAGGTCCTAACTCGTTATGAAGTTCTCCTTGCGGATTTCCATCTATGGATTTTTGCCCTGGTGTCATTGTTCTGAATGGCCTTTGTAACCCGTCTGTCCGCCTAGCAAACTCCTCTTCCATGATTTCCATCCAAGCTCAAAACCAAGACAACCTATGTGATGCAGGCCATCCTTTGCGGGTTTCCATTGACCTTTCATCATTGTTTAAATGACTACTCAAAATGGAAAAACCTAAACATCCTTTCGACTAGCGGGTTTTGATTCCTCTGTTGTCATTTGATCTCCCTTACACCAAAATTGACTAAGTGTTGGACTTCAAGCAGGTCCCCTATTTTGGGCCCCCATTCGCGGGTCTCCATTTCAACTTTGTCATTCCAAATGGCCTATTCATGACATCTCTCTACCCCATGGAAACCTCACTTGTCATCTCCATCCGAGCTCAAAGAAACAAAAAATTCCCAAGTAAAGGACTTTGCAGGTTGCCCCATGTAGAGAGCCGCTAGTGAGCGGCCATCTTATCATAGTTGTGCCAAAATGCCTGAAGACTCTTATCGGCCTGCTGCATAGAGCCCAACCCTGATATTTCCTTCCAATTGTCTACCAACAAAAAAGCACTCGATTCCTAAGTTTTTTGCAAACCTGATGATGTGGGCTTCCTATAGCATGCCTCTGGCCCACCTTTGCCATTCCAAACAGCGAACATCACACGCCTTTCTGCACCGCTCAGCCCACACTATTCCAAGCTATGTGAACTTCAAACGATGCCTACCATCCCTTGAGGCTGCAGATCCTACCTTGCAGGATGCCGCTTGCGGGTCACCACCTTGCCAAGGTTGTTTCAGATGACAGGGCACTCAAACAACCAAGTTACCCTCTCTACTTCCACATGCCAAAATGAGGACCTTAATGCTTCCAAAACTTCAAAGTGATTTTGACCCATGTACTGAAATGGATTGGTCTCCTTAGTGGGCACCACTTCATGACCAGATTTGGGCATGGGTGGAAGCATGCGAGCTGCCATGCCCTGACCGTCGTTCATTCATAGTTGCCTTCAAAATAGTTGCCAACCTAGGGAAGTCTGCATCCCTAGGCCTGCATTGCCATAAATTCCTCGAATGAAAGGCTAAGGGTGATCTGAAAGAAGTGTTAGGATCCTTGAGTAGTGAATTACTTGATCTAACATCATTTTTTGCAAGATTTCGCTAACATTTCCCATGTTTTATGCTTGAATGTGTTTGTTGCTCCCGTGCTTGCAGGATATATGGAACCAATTGTAGGACCTTCGGAGGCAGCCGTAGAGAAAGAAGAAATAAAGAAGGTTGCCAAGGAACCCAAGGGAAAAAAAGATAAAGACCAAATGAAATACAAGTTTCAAGGGGAGCCCCTCAAGTTAAAGGTCACCACTGACTAGAGAGAGATCTCAGACACCAACTTGGGGCATATTGACATTGATGAATTCAAGAAAAGGGTTATCATTAACCCTACCACAGAGAATGCTAGGAATATCAGAAAGAATGGATTGGACAAGGTTGTCAGTTTCATGCCTATTCTTATTGCTCTTGAGCTTGTGATGGCCTGCAGAGAGGAATATCAAGAAGATACTAAAAGAATTGTGGATAGGGATGGCAATATATTGGCTGACCTATCCGCCAAATCAATAGGGAAAAATTTTCATATCCCTACCTTCGATGAAATGGAAGAGACATCCAAGGAATATACCAAGACCATGTGGGATGCTAACCCCCTCAAGTCAAAGAATCTTATCAATCAATATTGGCTAAAGGAAAAGAGGGGTAGTGCAAACAAAGTCCCCCAAGAACTCTTTAGAAGTGATTTCTACGAGGATTACCATGACTTGGTAACCTTATTGAGCAGAGTTATGGGCTTCCTATGACATATTTCTTCCAAGAATGGATGTTGCACTTCATTAAGGAGATTATCTGGGGAAAGGCCAATTTCTATTGGTTTGGAATGATTAGCCAATACTTTCATGAGCAGTTTGTGGCAGTGAAGAAAACTTCACAATTTTACATGACATCTTGCCTAGTCTATCTGCTCGCTGACCGTGCCCAATACAGAGGTTTGTTTGTAGCTCCTAGCTAAACCACAGGAAGGGAATTGAAGGTATATGATAAATATCCATAGCTCCAGTATAGGAACTTCAAGAAAGATTATTGTAGAGTTAATGATGCCTTTATCGGGCATATCATCAAGTTACTTGGAGTTGACTTTGAAAGAAGAGTCACACACAGTGCTAATTCCTTCATCCACCATTTTAGCTTTTTGTTCATTTAATTTCCCAAATTTACATATATTTGAGCCGAGGGCTTCTTAGAGAAACCATATAAGCTACCCCAGTACCCAAATGACTAGTTGGTATTGCCAGAACTCTCTTGACAACTGCAACATGCACATACCGTCTTGAGCAAAAAACATGGGGCGGGGATCCCTTATTCCCTCGCATTTGGCCAAGGGATGTATGCACTCCCCGCATCCCAATGTGCAGAGTATTCTGATAAGGAGTTAGTTGAGTACAACTTGGAGTTCTACATTGATTGGTCGCAAATGGACCCATATGGCAAGTTGAAGAAGGTGGTCGAGATAGAGTAATCACATATACATAATGTTGAAGACTTCTAGGCCAATTGCAAGGATGATAAATAAGTGTGTATGAGGCACTACATCCGCATGATGACATATTTTGTTAAAATGGTCAAGTTGTTTCTAGTGCCAGACCAGATTGTTGAAGAAAACATAATGATTGATCCCAAGTACAATGTCGTCATTAGCCTACCATTGCCCTTGATCGATTGGAATGAGGAAGAGATCAATGACCTTGATATTCTAATGAAACCCATTGAGGAAAGAATGAAACAATGGATCAATGGGTAGATTGCACAATTAAAGCTACAAGGGGCTACTCTAATGTATGGTGAGCTCGAGGATGAACCCAAGAGTGAGACTGATAGTGCCTCTGCCACTATTTCCCCAGCTAGAGAGACCTCAGTGTCTCCTCCTACTACATGGTCTAGGAAGCAGAAAGAAACATCTAAACACCATCCCAAGCCTAGGGTCTACTCAAGAAAAGCATCAGAAGGTGAACCTTCCAAGAAACCAAAGAAGTTGGGTTGTTTCACAAAAATTCCCACTATCCAAGAAAACCCACTCCGCGAAGGAGAGGAAGAAGAGGCAAAGCAGCCAAAGTCCCTACCTACTACCTCCACTCTCGTAGTCACCACTACTACTGTTTCCACTATTGTCGCTCCTCAGCCTACTTGCCAGGCAATGGTTTCCTCTTCTTTGCCTGTGGTGGAAATTTCAGTCCACCTTGCGTCCACTTCCACTGCAACACAAGTAATGGTTATAGATTCCTTGTCCACCACCACTTTCCATCTCTCCTCTTCCTCAATGTCTCTAATGACAAACCTTTCATTGAACATTACAACAATTCCTATGCCTACTCTCTCACTCCCAGAAGCTTGTGCTCAACATATGCAAAATATACCAATGGAGTTGTATGGAGTGTTGATGAACCCAACCATACAAGATGACTTGGCACAGGTTGTTGCCAATCTTCTTGTCCCTCTGCTACCAACTGAACCACCCACGATGGAGGAAACAATGTAGATCTCCAAGGAGTTGGAGACAAAAGAGAGGGAAGCAACCAAAGAGATGGAATAAGAAATGGATGATTAGCATGAGCACCCTAAATATCAACATCTAGTAATCAATAAAGTAGTGCATGAGGAAGAAGAGGAAACACAATCATTTGGGGAAGATATTGAGGAGCTAGGCACAAAGTATATTGTGGAATATTTTGACTCGGAGCTCAAGGAAGAGTTGGCTCAACAACTAAAGGATGTCAGGGAAGAATTTGAAGAGCAGACCTCTGATGAAGAGAAGGATACATATGGGAAAATGGAGGAGGACACTACACCTCCAATAGGGGAGCAAAGTGAAATCCCCAAGCATGATAAAGAGATTCCCCCTTTAGGAGAGCAAGAAGAAAAGAAAATAGAAGAGAAAGAAGAAGGAAAGCCTAAAGAAGAGGCCAATATGAGAAAGATCCCAGAAGCAAAGCATCATGAAGAACATGAGCATGAGAAAGAGGAAGAAAAGAAAACCTCTAAGGGAGAGGACAACCCCAGGGAGCATACAACCACCAAATCCTTAGGAAAAGAAAATTATTCATTCTAGATTCTGATGAGGAAGAGGAAGAAAAGACAAAGCATGAGACCCCAACCGGAAAGAAAACAAAAATTCAAACTATCCAAGAAGAAGAAGGTGATCATGAATCACCGAAAGGGGAATCTCAAATGCTTGAATGGCTCAAAAAGTAATTGGAGAAGAAAACCCTGACCCTAATGGATCTGAAGGCAAGGTTGGAAGCCATTCTAGACCAAGCATAGATAAGTATGAAGAAAGAAAAGAAGCCAGGGGTCAGATCCCACCTGAAAATGGACGCTTCAAGATCTAGGACAGTATAGATAGTCACCCCGATGATGGGAGAAGAAGGGATCAGCTATAATATTTCTACCCTTGATTTGGGAACAACCACAAGAGAGCAGAAGATTGACCATCTTCAAGGATTTTTCGCTACCATTGTGCATCAAATGCATAAGGACAAGACCTCTAAGGAGGATCTAAAAGCACAAGTGGCGGACTTGACAGCCTATATACAACAATGGTCGTCTACTGAGGAAATTCCCACCATGTCATCTGCACCACCGCAACTGTTGTCCAAGGACCACATTGATAAACTGGAGAGAAGAAAACATTGGACAAAGGTCACAGAGGATTGGTTCTAGCAAGTCCTCTACAATGGAAACATGGGAATTGGTCACGCTGTCAAGATGGCCAAAAAGTTCTTAGAGGTGCAAAAGCTATTTGAGGGAATAAATAAATTTTGCACTGACTTCCCAGAGTTATACAAGATTACATATGCCAAACTTGAGGCTATCCTCAAGATACCTAAGAAATGTTGGGAGAAGGAGCTTGCTTTGGTAAAAGATGACCACTGGCTCATGGAGACATGGAAGCTAGGTTTGGACAATAGGAGGGAAATATTGGAACGAGTGCTCCATGAAGTGGAGCTTGATATTGATTGGGTCAAATAAATTAGGATGACCTATGAAGAATATCTAAGACTAATGACATATTTTGATATGCCCATTGTTGAGCTAGACCTGGAGAAGTTAAGGCCATACTTTCATAAGAAGATGGAGAATGGGACCAGGGATGCACTTACACCAGATTTTATGGGTTTTGTTGCACGTTCCTTTGCTCAATCTGAGTAGGTGATAAAGAATACACAAAAATGTGACAAGGAATGGGATAAGATTACAATAAAATCTAGGAAATTGAACTTCCAAGTGCTTAAGTTGGATATAATGGAATGGAACAAGCTCCACGCATTGATCGACAAGTTCGTGGAACACGCTACTGTGAGGAAGCAAGAGGGAAATTCAATTATTGAAGATGAATTCCTCACAAAGTAGCTGGAGCAAAGCAATAAGCTAAAAGACAAAAGAGCTACAATGCTGCCCACAAAAGGATGAAGTAGGCTAATAGACAAAATGTAATTTTAAATTGTAAAATATTTGGGGGTGGGTGAAACCCTAACTTTTAGTGAATCTTGGCCACACGATAAGATTAAATCTTGTGCATTCATTTTTCTTTTTGGACACTATAAATAGGGGGTCTCCTCTCATTTTCAAGAGAGTGTTGAGTTGTTGTAACGACATGTTGCTAGAATTTTAATAGAAATTCATTGATTTGGTGGATTATTGAGTTCCTTTGCATGTTTCATGATTCTTCTTCTCTTAGTTATTGAATTTTGATAGATTAAATTTTTTTTTCTATGTGTTTTAGCTTTCTTTGGTATTTTAGTTAATGTTGTTCACTGGTTTTGAAGAATTTTGCTATGTTGATGCCCTTCCTTGTTCATGATTTTTGTTGTTTATTGATGATAAATTGTAGTGTAAAGCTAATATGAACATTATATGAATGTTTCACTTAAATTCTATCTCTTTTTCATGATTTATGGTGAATGAAAGGTTGAAAATCTATAGACCTTAGAAGATTGCACTGGTTTCATGAGACTGTAATTTGATTTGGTTAAGTGGAACTTTGTTTTGGGAAGGTTGTTCACTGTAGGGTCCTCCATTATCACTGTTCATTGGTAGTTTCAGGTCTAGGAACTTTCCTCTTCCCTTTCCCTTTTGAATTTTCTTTTAAATAGTGCTTTAGGAAAATTTCATTGCACATTGTAAAGCCAAATCTGCATATCAAAATGGAGTTTAAGACTGTTGCCCTAAACTTGCAGCAATAGAGCAACACTTCAGAAATTTTATGAACTCCATTTGAAGAACCAATTCCCCTCCAACTTAACTTACATAAGGTTTCCCTATGATTACCAACAAGATCACATTGAACCAACTAGGACATTCCAAGCATGTCATGACCTGACACCCGAGAGACCTTGGGGTAATTTTCAGCAACTTGTTGTTGGAGATTGTCTTTCAAGAGAGGTAGTTCACTTATGCATTGTCTGTGTTGAGAAGTGCTAAAACACCCATCAACAATAGTCTTAGGAACTTTTAAAACCCATGTGGTTCCTCAAGATAGGATAGTTAATGAAGTATTTGGGAAGACTCCTAGCTCAAAAACACCAAAAGACCAAAGTCAGGGGAAATCTAAGGATAAAGGAAAAGAAAAAGATAGGGGTCAGGTTGTACAAGCTGATACTCCTGTGATTTTATTTCAAGGAAAGACTGAAACTCCTCCTTTTCTAATTTTTGTTCGCCTCTTTGGGAAAAACTTATACAACTGACTTTTAGACTCAGGAGCCTACACAAATGTCATGCCTTTTGTTGTTTGTAGAGCCTTAGGTATTACTCGTGTTGCTTCTCAATGAAAGGTCACTCAGTTGGATAAGACAAAGGTGAACATGGTAGGAGAATTGAATATGATTCCTATGAAAATTGCATTAGACCCTAGGATTCAACAAATCATCAACATTCAAGTGGCAGATATTCCTGATACGTATGGTCTAATACTAGGTAGGGATTTCACTAAGGAATGAAATGGATATGTGTCAACTGACCATTCTCATATCTGGCTTCCTTGGAAAGGGGTTCCAAACCAAATTAGAATTGAGAGGGAACCAAGGATGAAGTATGTGATCACTGAGTATAAGAATACTTCTAATGAGGTGTTAATATCAGAAGCAAGCTTGGGGAATTACGTACTAGTGGCCCCTCCTCTAGAACCAAGTATAGATGAAATATTCATGTTGCAGAATGTACCCAATGAGCTCACTCAAGAGTCTAGTAGCACTAGAGCATTGGTAGAATCAATAAAGGAGGGTGATGATCAAGAAGATGGTCAACTCAGCTTGTTGGATAGCTTTCAAGAGTTTATTCAGAAATGCATAGAAGACCAAATCCAACTAGGTAGAGATATGAATTTTGAGGAATTACTTCTTTTGAGTTGATGCAGGGTTCACAATACCTCTCACTTAGAGTTAGAATGTTGCCTATGCAAAATGATAGTGGAGTAGATACAAAACTACATCAATCCATCTCTATTTTTCAGGATAAATCTACAAAGTATTTAGGATGATTCCAAAGGAAAAAGGCCAATGCCCTAGGAAGACCACCAACCAATAGCAAAGCCAATGAAGACAGATCAAAAGGATCAAGGGTTGTTGGTTGTTGGACACTCAGGTTTGATGGATCCAAGTCTAAACAAGGAGTTGGAGCTAGGTTTGAGCTGATCAGTCCTAGAGGTAAAAATTTCTTCACTGCTCATAGATTTCAGTTCCATTGCACTAATAACGTAGTTGAATATGAAGCCTTAATTCATGGAATGCTAATGGAATTGAGGAAGAAAGTCAAAAATTTACAAGTTTTTGGAGACTCTAAGTTGGTAGTTAGGCAAGTCAGAAAGTAGTATTCATGTCATGACATAAGGAAGACCAATTAAATACCTAGAGAATGGGATTTGATTGAGGGGTTTGATGATTTTAACATTCAATTGATACCTCGTAGCAAGAATCAAATTGTAGATGCTCTAGCACAAGAAGCAAGCACTTTGCAACCCTTGTCACTTTCAGGATTGAAGAGGTTCACTATGGAGCTCACTCCAGTACCTTCAATACCAGATAATGTAACTAATTTTCAAGTATTTGAGGATGACAAGCATATTCTTAATTTCATTACAAGCTCTGATGTGTTCACTTCTCAGATAATTGATGAGGTGGAGCCTCAAGAGGAAAAAATGGGCTTGGAAGGAGTTATCAACCTAAAAAAATTACCATTCTAGGGGGAATGGTACAACTGGAAAGAATTTTTGATCTAGACAAAATAAAAGATCAGGAACAACAAAGCAAAAAATAGTCCATCAGCAGCCAAATTGATACATATAATATGGGGACTCCGAACAATGTTAAGAATGTCTTTATTGGGAAGGTGTGTACTCCAGAAGAAAGGAGGGGAATAATAGATGCACTTCATACATATCAAGATGTTATAGCCTGGAGTTATGAGGATCTAAAGACGTATGATACTTTGATCATTACACACACTATTCCTCTCAAGACAGGTACCAAGCCATTTAGGAAAAGGAAGAGACCAATTAATGCCTTGTTGGAACCAATTATCCAGAAAGAAGTACAAAAGTTATTGTCTACTCACATCATATTTCTAGTTAGACACTCTACTTGGGTTACTAACTTGGTTCTAGTAAGGGATAAAAATGGAGAAATTAGGCTCTATGTTGACTTTTGAAATCTTAATCGGGCCTTTGAAAATGACAAATACCTTGTCCCTTCATTGGATGAAGTGTTACAAATTGTTAATGGATCCCAGATGTTGTCCTTTCTAGATGAATACTCAGGGTATAATCAAGTTATGGTACAATACGAAGATAGACACAAGACAACCTTCACCACAAAATGGGGTACCTTTGCTTATAGAAGAATTCCCTTTGGATTAATCAATGCAGGGGCCACCTTTTAGAGGGCTATGGAAATTGAATTCAAGGATATCATCAATAAGTGTATCGTTATCTATATGGATAATTTAACTATTTTCTAAAAGAAAAGAGGTGATCATGTTTCATACTTGTGCAAAGTATTCCAAAGATGTAGAGAATTTGGTATTTCACTCAATCCTAAGAAGTGTATCTTTGGAGTAACTGAGGGGAAGTTACTAGGTCATGTTATCTTAGAAGAAGGCATATCTATTGACCCATAATGAATAGAAGCAATACTGAAGATCCAACCTCTAGCCAATAAAAAGGAGATAAAATTCTTCTTTGGGAAAATTAATTTTGTCACGAAGTTTATTACTAGCTTTGCAGACATAGTTAAACCTTTGAATGCCATGTTGAAATAGGATGCAAAAGTTGAATGGAATGTTGAAGCAAAGGAAGCTTTTGCAGAAATCAAGAGGGTAATAGTTGATGCCCCGGTGTTGGTGAGTCTAGATTATTCCAAGCCCTTTTATATTTAATCATTTGCATCTGATCATTACTGTGTTGGTATGTTAACCCAGAAATATGACCAAGGAAGTGAGCACCCTATAGCCTTCATGAGTGCTCCATTAAAAGATGTAGAATTGAGGTACCCTAGTGTAGAAAAACAAGCTTATGCTCTGGTTAGGGGTGTGAATAAATTTTGACATTACATCCTTAGAAACAAAGTCTTTGCAATAGTACCAGATCATGCAGTCAAGCTTTTGTTTATGCAAAATGAACTAGGAGAACGAAGGGTGAAATGTGTTACAATGTTGGAGGAGTATGACATCAAAATACAACCCATGAAACTTGTGAGGGGGAAAGGATTGACTAATACTATGGCTGAAATTGGTCCTAATATCATAGCCCAACAATACCACCTCCAAGATGTCTCTCTAGATGAATGGTATGATGATATTGTTTATTATCTATTGAATTAGAAATGTCTTGATCATCTCAACATGGTACAATAGAGAGTTCTGCAACTGAAAAGTGACAGCTATATGTTGAAGGGGTCTATCTTATATAAGAAGAACCATGAAGGCATTTACCTTTGCTATCTTGAAAAAGAAGAAGTTGCACAAGTGATGAAAAAATTTCATGACAAGTATGGCACAGGCCATGGTTCTAGACCAACTACTACAAATTAGATCTTAAGGGAAGGGTATTATTGGACCATTTTATTTAAGGACACACAATCATGTGAGAACCTGCCATGTGTGTCAAATTGTTGCTAGCAAGGAGAAGCACTCAACACTTCCACTTTAGCTGGAAATTGAGGTAAAACCATTCGTGCAATGAGGTTTGGACTTCATTGGTCCAATTAACACACCTTCCTCTGTAGGACATAGGTACATTCTTACCATAACTAATTACTCTACTCGATAGAATGAATCTCTTTCCTATAAGCAATGTACTTCTGAAGTAGTGATCAATTTTTTGGAATCAGGTATTATCAATTGTTTTAGTTGTCCAAATTCTTTAGTCTATGATAATGGTCCTATGTTTGCTTCACTAAAGTTTTTTGGATGGGCTTTTGATCATGATATTATTATCAAGTTTGCCTCCAACTATTACCCACAAGGGAATGGTTTGGCTAAGTCCACAAACAAGAATCTTTTGACAGTCATTTGTAAGCTCTTAGAGAGAAATCCCAAATACTGGTACACCCAGCTCAAATTTTCTCTCTGGGAAGATTGTACTAGACACAAAGCCTCTCTAGGAACCTCTCTTTATCACCTTATGTATGGCCTTGAGCCAGTATTCCCAATCTAGCTGAAGATCCCCACCTTGCACTTCATTAATGATTACTATGCTGAAGGGGATAGATGTGAGGCTTGCTTGGTTGAGCTTCTGCAACTTAAAGAGAAGAGAGATGAAGCATTAGAGAACTTTGCTAAGCACCAAGGTGTTGATAAGATATGGTTTGATCGAAAATCCAAGGTGAAAGCCTTTAGAATCTCTTATCTGGTCTTATATTGGCATAAAGCACATGAAAAAAGGGGAGAACATGGAAAATTTGACAAGCTTTGGCTTGGCCCCTTCTAGATCTCAGAGATATTGGGAGATAATTCTTTTCTTTTGAAGACTCTCAATGGAGAGGATGTCCCATTTCCTATCAATGGGCAATATTTGAAGCATTAATTCCTGGTCTAAGTTGTTCACAACTCTTCCTTGTAAATATTTATTTTAGGGGTTGTTTTCTTTTGGTTTGCTTTTGCTTTTGCTTTTTCTTTGGTTTTTCTTGCTTCGGTTTTCTTTTGGTACTGGATAGTGTAGGTCTACTTTAGTTTAGGTTTTGGTTTGGTTGTTTTGGTTTTGGTCTTGGGTTCCCCTGTTCTCTTCTAAGAGTGTTGTACTTGTACAACAATCGTTATGTTACTAGGGACTGTTTTAGGTATTCTTTTACAAACTCTAATCATACTTCCAGAATAAGTTGGTGAAAATCCTTTATTTGGTGTCACATGTGCTAAATTCTTGAAGTGGATGAGTCACTGGATTAGCTCGGTTTTGGAATGTGCTTGAGTCCTACACTTACATATACATCTTAAGAATCCTAAGGTTGTTGAAGGTTCCTTTTGAAGTCTAGTCAAGTGAAAAATCTTACTTCTACTTCAGCACCGCTGTGGTTCTCAGCCCTGAGTGTGAACTTCATTGTTCACAGGTTGAAATAAAAAATGAATAAGAAGAAAAGAATATCAAAAAAAGGAAAAGAAAAGAAAATATTTAATATCCAAAGGAAAGGATGAGTACCATAATATCTCTACTGAGGCTATGGATTCCTGGCTGGTAGTAGAGCTATGTTCGAGAGAGCCATAGTGATAACCTCATCGGGGCTATGGACACTTGACTAGAAGCAAGGCTCTATCTAGGTTGCTTTGAAAGTTAGAATCTATATGTAGCTTGATTAGACTGACCTTGGTTACCCTGCAATAGCTGAGGGAGGGAAATGAATGCATTTGTACACACTTGGATTCTAGCACAAGAAGGACCTACTTTTCCATTGGCTTTGAAACTTTGTTTATGGTTGACCCGATGTGAGGATTGAAACCAGAGTTATGGGTTCTTGATTCCAGTTTGTCATCAA
The DNA here is from genome assembly GCA_007258455.2 of Sequoia sempervirens. Classification (NCBI taxonomy): domain Eukaryota; kingdom Viridiplantae; phylum Streptophyta; class Pinopsida; order Cupressales; family Cupressaceae; genus Sequoia; species Sequoia sempervirens. The sequence goes on along the minus strand of VDFB02058242.1, from coordinate 480,834,325 downwards.
AATTCCCTAGATCATTTCCCCAACAAGAGTCACCATTTTTTTTGCAATTTTCACACACATACCCCACTAGAGGTAGGGACCCTCTCCTTTTTCCTTGTTCATTTACTTGCTTTCCTTAGGATCCTGACCTTTTCCCCTTAAGGGATAGGTCTCTTGGTCTTGTTTTTGTTTCACCCATGTACTTAAGGTCTTATCTACAATCAAGGTGTCTTTTTGTAGCATTATGATGGCATTCTTGCTTTTGGAAAGATAACCTCAATTCAAAATTCTAGCTTAAGAGGAAAAATTGGCTAAGTGTGCGACAAGTTCGGTAAATCTGAGGTAGCTCAAATTACCCGAACCTTCATTTGGCTAGAAAATCTAAGCTCCCTCGTATTTTCTGAGTCCAAGGTTGCATCGTATCCCTAAGTTTCTATTGTGTCTTTTCATGCATTTATGGGAAAAATGGCAAAAATATTTGAAATGAGTTATAATTTTAGTCATTTTTCCTTGTGAAGAGTTTGAAACTTGAAAGCTTGCTCTATTTTTTGATTCACCAAGATTAGGAAGTGAAGGTTGGGTGCTAGATTGGTCGTTGTGGAGTTCTTCAAATGTTCATCAGGTTCTTCATTTTTGTGCTCTATTTCAAAGTCAATTTTTTCTTTCATACCTTTAGTTGATTTATGTTTTGTGATGATTTGATGTGCCATAAGCTTAGTAGGATCTCTTTTGGGTTATATGTTTTTATGATTGGGATTTTGGTTTGATGGGTTTAGTTGTTTTATTATCGGCTAGGGTTTTATTTTCTTTGAAAATACATTCAAAAGGTTGGGTGATTCTAGCGTGAGTTTTAACTTGAATTGAGAATGAGTTTTATTTGACATGAATGGGATACTAGGGCTTGTTAACATCTCCAGGATTCCCTTTTATTGCATTTATATGATTTCATTTAGATTATAGGAGTCGCCTTATTCAACTCGAAACCCTAGTTTTTGTGAAACCCTAGTTGTAGATTGAAACATGATGAATGAAATAAATAGGATTAATGGATTCTTATGAAAAATCTGTGATTTGGAGTGCTGAAAGAAATAAACATGAATCCAACCATTGAAATGATCATCATTCAAAATTTTAACACAAAAGGTTCAAACACTTGGTAAAATTTTGAGCCTGAGCGAAAAGTCAAAAATTCCAAGGTAGCTCGGATTTTCCAAGCCTTAGTCCGCTCGAAAAATCTGAGCCTCCTCAGATTTTCTAGATCCTATCCCCTCTCAAAATCTCGAAGTCCAAATTGATAGATACATTAACACTTAGATGATTCTTGAGCCTAGCTTGCATTTGGAGAATCTGAGCCCCCTTGAAATTACCGAACCTCCTGAACTTCCAAGTATCTAATGCATGTGATGAATCGAGCCTAAATGAAAGTGGTTTGGAATCTTATTGCAAAGTAATTGATGCTTGCATATGCTAAATTGTGTTGAAGAATTACAATTTTAAAAATATAACTTATGATCTCAAGTTAAAATATCAATGATAATTGAGTTTTCATATTTGGGTTGAAGGGTATTTATTGTTGGATATTGATTAATTTGAATGGGATTTACTTACATGCCTTCGTATAATCTGATAGTGGGATCTCATGAATTGAATTATCTTCCTTACATTTCAACTTGAGTTTATATTGTCATTTTGATTTGTCATTTAATGGAATTATTTTAGCATACATTAGTACTTCATTGAGTTAATGCAATGTGTTATATTTTTATTTCCCTTTGGGTGATTATGGTCCTTTCTAATAAATGCTGGCAGAATTAAGCCCTGAAAAGACTTCCAAATCAAAGGTTGTTTTAGTATAGGAGGAGGTGAGAAGAAGAGCTAAAAGGATAAAGTATGATTTCAAGGGTATATTGCCAGAGTCCAAGATTGCTTCTGGCTAGGCAAACATTGCAGATACAAATATGGGGCATGTGGACTATGATGATTTTCAACAGAGGATGTTTGGCAATGCACCCACTCAATTGGCACAAATCCTCACTCACACCAGTTTGGCTCAAGCAGTAGGGTTCCCTCCAACACAATTGTGCCATGAGATGGTTTTACCATGTGTAAGGCATTCTGACTCTAGAACAGGGATTATAATTGGGTCATAGGGAAGAGTCATGACAAATCTCATTGAAGAGTCCATTGTAGAAATGTTTAACATTGCCTCACACCACAAACTCATTGTGGAAATAAATATTTGGGAAGCAATAATGTTCTATTATGAAGACCCTAATAGAGCCTTGGAAATCATGAATAATTCTTGGATATTGAAGCCCAAACCACACTATTCCAAGCTTCCCAAGCAATTACACAAAAGTGATTTCAGGTTGGAGTATCATGATGTCATAAATCTCTTGGGTAGGGTAATGGGGGTAGAAGAGGCTCATATTTTACATAATTGTATGTTCTTCCCCATTACACAAGTCATGGGTGGAAAGCATTATCATTGGGTTAGAATAATAAGCAATAACTTAGATGCCCAGTTGAGGAGTGTACACAAGACCAACAGATTCACCATGACCTCATACCTTGTATATATGTTGGTAAGTAAAACTAGGTATAAAGGTCTTAGTTGCAAAGGAACCCTAGGAAAAGATAGAATATGGGACATATATCCACAATTGTAGTATAAGACCACCAATTATAAGAGAGCAAATGATGCATTTTTCATGTACATTCCTAGGTTACTACAAGATTCCCTCCATGTCAAATTTTCTTCCAATGCAATGGATTTTATCAAATAGTATGGGAAATGGTTTATTCAGTTTCAAAGATTCACATACATCTGAATACAAGGTTCTCCTATTGTTCCTCTTAGATTTCCAAGATACCTGAATAATAAGCTCATAATGTTGCAGTTGACAAAGTAGATGATGGCATTTGAGACAGTTTTATAAAATGATTTACATAAGAAGGGATTAGGAGCATAATTTTTGTTAAGGATTGGAACCCTGGAGGCCTGCCCATCTATCCAAAGTGCCCAATACTCTGAGAAAGAGATGGACCAGTTTGAATTATACTCTCATACCTATAGGGATAACTTTGATCACTATGGCAAGGCTAAAAAATAAGCAGACAGGGAGTTCAGGCATAGAGACCACATTGAGGAATATTGGGCCAATTGTCAAGATGATTTTGAAGTTATAAGGAGAAGGTTCTCTAGGTTGCCCCTAAATTTGATCATATTGTATAGAGTTACAGAGGTGCTAGATCAAGTCCATGATGATAATTCAGATTTGATCCAACACCAATAAACTAGTCATAGGAAGAACTGACAGATTTGGACCAAGTAACTGAGCCAGTAAGGAAATATTCAAGGTAGTGGGTCAAGAATAAGGTTTTGGAGTTGGAGGCTGATGGCACTAAGTTTACATATGATTTGATGGGAGATCTAGAATCCTAATATGAGGAAGAAGCTGGAGCTGATAAAGGTGACGACACTACTAAGATTCATGATGAAGATGTCCATGAGGAAGAAGGACCTATAACAATAAAAAGAAATACAAGGAGATAAACTCGTGCTAAGTTGGCTAAGAAACACTCTCCCAAAATGAAGAAAGCTCCCAAGGCTGGTGCTACCACTAAAGAAGGAGAGGCCTCACAACCAGTTAGGAAGATAAAGTTGGTCACTGAAGGCTAGAAGATGGCTAAAGCAAGAAGGGGTAGTACTTCTACGAATGCTCCCTCTTCAGTTAAAGTTGCAGATGTAGAGAGCTCAGGGGAGAAACCACAAGTATATGTTAGGAGAAATTCTCCTAAACATAAGACATCCCCAGTGACTGAGGTGAAAATTGTAGAAAAAGAAGTGAAAATTGATGAGGCACCTACAGATGATAGTGCCATGAGAGAAATTAAAGGAAATAATTCTCCCCTTCCTTCTCCTCCTCACAATGTTCAAATTTCAGAAGAAGTAGTCCATGAGGAGGGAAACATATCAAATGATCCTGAGCATCATGAATCTAAAGATGAAGAGGTTTCAACTCCCAGAAGTGGGGAATGGGGGAAGTTTGTTCAAGAGATTGGGAAATCAACCTTTGGAGCACAAAGTAAGAACATGGAGTCAGAGGTAACCTAGGAAAGGCCATTCAAGTCCCCAGAAAAGGAGGTGAATGATGAATTGGAGGGTCAGTCTGAGATAGAGAAGAACGTAGAAGAGGTTGTTGACAACCCAAATCAAGATAGGGATGAACAAGAGTTTCCCTCTACAGAGTTGGAAACAGAGCAACCTACTTTCCTAGATTGGCTAGAGAAAAGGATTAGCAAGAAGCCAATAATTGTTCAGGAGGAAACTCCTAGTTGGGATAAATTATTACAACAATGGGGATAGCCTAAGCAAAGAAAGAGGGCTAGAAAAATGTCAAAATTTTCAAGGGATGAATTCAACAACAGGGTCATTCACATAGCTATTCTGACAGAAAACAAGTTTAAGGATGAGGTGACGCCCACTAATTATAAAGTGAAAACCATCAATTTGGGCCCATCCACTAAAAAAAAGAGAAGGAAGAATTCCAAGAATCCTCCCAAGCCATACTGAGAAGGCTTGAAAAAGAAACATAAGAAAATGAGAAGTTGTAGAAGTAGCTAAATGATGCTTACAATATGTTCAACATCTAATGAATCCCATGCAAACCGCTACTAATGGTGGCTCTTCAATCCCAGAGGGGCTATTACCAAAGCAGGTTGTATCAAAAATAGAAAGGTTAAAATCCTTAGTGCATAATACTCATGAGTGGCTTCAACATGTTATTAAAAGAGTTGATGAATCAATTGAGCAGATCTTTGGCATCCATGCTAAGGCTATTGAATTTCTTGAAAACGCCTCCCAATTTGTTGCAGATTGCAATAAGATTGATGAGTCAACTGCCAAAGAGTTGAAGAAGATTCTGCAAGTCCCCAAGGAAGAATTGGATAAGATGAATATTTTCACTTCTAAGGATATTTCCAAGGTGATGGAATGGATAGGTATTTGGAATTACAAAAAAAAAAAAAAAAAACTCCTCTCTAAATCTTTGAAGAAGATAGTTAAATTACGAGGGAAAATGAAAGAAATATATGGCAGCTCTATTACTTTCCTTGAAAGTATGACTAGGAAAAGAAAGTTTATTCAGAAGAATATGAACATTGGTAGATTTCGGGCGTGGTGGCATGAAATATATGCTCCTTTAGACAATGCACCCATTGCCAAGGACCATCTAGAGGATGCAACTATTTACATTTCCAAACTAGACAAGTATCATGAGCTACAAGTTGAATGGGATAAAATAATGCCCAAATATGTTGATGAGTTTAAGACTCATAAATTGAGAATTAAATGTATTCCTACTCCAGATCCAACTAATATGAAGGAAATATTAGAAACGGTCAAGGAATTTTCTAGCAGGTTAGAGGCAAATAAGGAAGGAGAAAATATCCAACCTAGAGCAACCTAGGGACTTGTGCCAGTCATGTGACTTCACAACCACATGGACAACCTAGAAGTTTGTGCCATCCAAATAATGCTTCTAGAAGGGTCTGGGCTGACCTAAGGCCTATTTTGAAATTTGAATGTAATTTTATGTTATAAAATAAAACTCTCTAGTCCAACCTATTTGGCCGACCTACTAATGTAAACCCTAATTTTGGGTCAACCTAAGGTTAGTTCTCTATAAATTGGGACTCCTGCTTCATTTGTAAGCGTTATAGATAGTCAGAATAGTGAGAACTGAGAGAGGAGTTAGTATTTTCTGAGAGAAAGCACTTGAATATTGTGTATACATGAATTGTTGCAAATTTGGGTGATTCAATATAAGTAAAGACATTGTTCTTTGGTGTTCTTTCTTGTGTTATTCACTTTGCATGGTTCTTGTTTTCTAGATATTTAAGAAATTTCTTTGAAGTTGTGGTTGTATGTTATATTTTAGACTTAGATATGATGAAATTGTGTTAATGATTTGATATTTAAGGTTTTTGAGCAATCCTTGGTCCATACTTTTAGCAACTTGTTGATTGTAAGTTGTTGTGTAAAGTTAGTTTGGGCCTAAAAATTGTGTGTTGAGTTCAATTGTGGGTATTTATTCATTTCAATTATAAAATAAAGTTGATTTGTGTGAATGTTCCATGATCTGAAAATCTTTATTTCCTTACAATATTGCACTATTTTTGTGAGATTGCAGGTTTAAACTGGGTTAAGCAGGAATTGGTTTTGAAGGATTGGTCCACTTTGAATATTTGATCGTTTGCACAATTTTTATTTTTTTTAGACTGCAGGAATCGGGTAGCACGACCCCCTATAAACTGCAGTGCGCCTGGTAAACTTTTTAACGTGACCGGCGGCACTGGTGCGACACGCCCTCCGGTACCACGGGACGGGGGGAGACTAGAACTCGTGACCAGCAGAGCCGCAACGGAATTACTTAGCCAACCGAGCTAGGGCCCCCGCTCGATCGTTTGCACAATTGGTCTTAGGTTTAGTTTTATAAATCTCTCTTAACCTTTCATCTTTTGTTTCTTTTAAAATCTGGCTTAGTTTTATGATTGAAAGCATCAACATATTGTCAAACTTGATGAGTTTAAAGTTTCTAGCATTTTTTTGCAAGGCCCGTTGTGATTACTAGCATTTTCACATTTATCATTGAGCTATTTTTGCATTGTCAAGACCTGACATTAGAGACCTTGGGGTTATCTCTTGAGGCTTACTGATAGAGATTTAGCTTTCAAGAGAGATAGGATATTATATTATGTCTGAGTTGTTCTTGTGTAGAAAACACCATCAACGATACTTCATCTCGCGATGAAGATTAGATAAGAATCCCTTCATGGCATGAATCCACAATCTACCTAAGAGAATATTGTATGAATCTAAGGTCTTGGCATAATATGGATAGGGGTACACAAAACCATGGGCCCTACCTTAAAGGGTAGTGTGTGCTGAACACCCAAAATATTGAGAGAGGGGTGAATTAGTATTCTCTTAAACCATTCAAACATCAAACATACAATTACTAATACATATTCAACTGTAGTAAGAAAAGAAATCATGAAAACATCCACAACATCACATCACACATGAACACCAATAATTTTATGTGGAAAACGCAAAATAGAAAAAATCACGGTGAGGGTTAGCTCACAATATATTATAACATGTTATAGTATATTATAGAAATGCTCAATGTACGTGGACTCACTGTCCATAGAGAAAAAAATGGAAGAGAGATGGTTTCTTACAACCTATTTTGAACTATAACAATTGCATCTACAATATGAAGGAATACAGTTCCAATGAAGCATAATAACAATCTTCGTACTGATTCTGATTCAAATTCACACTAATCTGCTCAAATTCACATCACACACATTGCATGTCACCCATATCTCACAAAATACCAAAAATGATCCAACTTATATATCTACATTAAGCATAACAACAATTAGGTTGGCCTAATTAGATGTAATACCCAAAATACAACTTGTCAGCTTCAAAACACTTCATCCATAGTACGTGCCATAATTCAAAATTTAAAACACCTTAAGATAGGACAACATGAACCTATAATATATCCCATATAAGATATCAATACATATTTTCCCTCGCATACCTTCATACGTATTAAGTCGGCTTCACATAAGACCTAAATATAAAAACCTTCATCTGTGTATCGACATCGTGACATGTGGACCTCAAAACTCGATGCCATCTAAAATTCAAGCTCAACTCACATCTGAAAACTTAACTACAACACCACAAGGCCAAAGACTCATATGTGGAAAAGTGTGGAATCTCCCAATCAACTATACTATACAAAAAATAATTGTGAAATGTCAAGTCGAACTCTGTTATTCATAACTCTCAAACTACTTTTCCAAACCAGATGAAATCTTGGAATTTAATGCATCTAAAACCCATAAAATTAGGTTAGAAGAGCAGATTGAAACATTCCTTTGTGAAGGGGTGTGGACCCAAAAACTAATGCATTGTAACACTGAACTATTAGTTCTAACACTTATTCAAATTTTCATACAATTGAGCTTTCCAAACCAAAACAACTTGCACAAATGACTTCCTTAACATCTCAAAAACCTATTAGGATTACGCAAAGTGATTTGCAACAATGATGAAATCAATGAAAACATCGTAATAGACTCTTATATACAATCCATTCTCATGTTTCCAAACAACATCAATAATGACATGTAACGCTCAAAAAATTGATGTTCATTTAGCCACCCAATTTTACCAAACTTAATCCATTCCTAGAATGCTTAAAAGGAAAATTCAGAATATATTTATATTCCATGTATGTAGATCAAATAAATTTAATTAACAACAGGGATCATTGCAATGATACATATATGATTGTCATTCGCATATAAGTAAGTTTCCATAAATTTGCTCAAGTTTTCAATTACATCACTAACTTTCAGTCAGTACTTCTATTTCAACGTTACATCAAATATTTCTTTTCAATACATCCATTTCAATGTTACAATATTGAATTACAAATAAAATTACATTTGCAAGTGAGCTTTTCAAGCCATTCCAAATAATTCCTAATTACATTTATAACAAATAAATCTCTGAACCTCAACCGCCGTGACACCTCTAGTCTTCTTGCAAGTTGGGCCAAGAGTGTGATTAAGGCGCCTTTTCCTCCAAACCATGAAGTACAATACTTCCTCGGGTTTCTTCCTATCTTGAAGAAATCCTTGGCCCTACACGAGGAGCCTAGCAACCTGAAACAACAACGTAGGAGGGAAATCTCGATGCAAGCCTGATGCCTATATGCATTCCTAACATGAGAATCACATATTTCTTGCAAACAGGAAGTGGCAGAGACCTATATTCATTTAGTTCTAGACTTTTGATTCCATCTATTTCAATGGTACAAGTGCTTGGCCAAGCAAAAATAAAATAAATGATAGTTTTATAAAAGGTAAAATTGCAATCTCTATGGGTCCACCTTCGGCATCCTGTCCCGAAAGTTTCTCAAAATATAGTAAATAATGCATTTTTCATCTAATTTCACATTCGATTTTACACATTTCTAATTTCAAAGAAATTTCATCATTTTCCAAGGTTTTCACAAAGTTTTTCAAAATAGCTTTTTCTTGCATGCATTCAATAAAATAAAGTTTTCTTGTACAATTCCAAATGAGTTTACAATGAAAATTGAATTTAGTTTCAATCCTATTTTCTAAATTAGTTTTGATCACAGTAAATAATTTTGATAGTTTCAGCAAAAAAAAGAACTCCACTCTTTTCAGAAAAATAATTTTGAATATGTTTTCGATAATCTATATTCGCTATAAAGATTCGTTTTTATCTTTTAACATAGCTTTTTATATATTCACTAAGTTTAGAAACGTAATATGGGGTCTCATACAATGCTTCAATATCCAGATTAATAAATGTTTTTAAAGAAAAAGAAAAATAATGTAGATTTTCAGATTTGCACATGAATTCCAGATTGCACAGTGAAGTATGAGAATTTGTTCTTCATCTTCTAAGTTTAAACTTGTAAACATAAAATTCACCATACAGATTTGTTTATCTATTTACTGTGTATGAAAGTATATATATACATTTATAAAATTTGCATATACATATTTAGAGACATAGAAAACTTAGATCAGAATATACATATTGAGTTTGAATATTATAATGTGTTTTTTTCCTGTTTATACACAATGTCAGCAAGATAAATTTATTGAAGAAAACAAAAATATTTTATTAGCATATATATATATCTAGCTGTGTATATATGTATAGATATATAGGTGTGAATTTATTCAAATAACAAAGGGAATTTACCCAGATTTTCAAAATACCTACACTATAATGTTGAGGTCTTCTTCTCAATACTATGATTTCAATATATTATCTATGGCAGAGAGTGAAGTTTTCCAAATTAACTGAAATGTACACATTTATCTGTAAGGGAGTATATATATATCAATGTTTATATATATATTTGAGAAACTATTCATAACAGAAATCACTACATTCGGCGCTGAATACTCGTGCAGATTTCAAGGAAAAATCTTTAAAAAAAGGATAGTGTGTATGTTATAGGCTGACACCTCTCCCACAAGGGAAGGCGCTGCCTGTGGAGGGCGCTGCCCTCTCACAACGCCACCTTTTCCATTATGGAGGGGGCTGGGGATTTATTCCCAAGCGTTTCTTTTAAAAGAAAACAAATGAATACAGTCTTCCTAAAATCGCTTGTTCAGCCGACCAAGCAGTAGGTCAGAGTCTTTAATAAATCAATATATATATTGTATATTATATTTATATATATATATATGATTTGCACATAGAGAATAGAGGTGTGGTATATATATATATATATATATACTTGTTCAAAATATCAGTATAAAGAATTTAGCATTCAAAAGGGAAATATATAAATCATAGTAACATAGGGACAAAAACCCCAATCTGAAAGAAGTGAAATTGTGCAAATTCTTCCAATGCATTCAAAGAATGAAATATTTCTTATATTTTTACTATTTTTGCAAACAATTCAAACACTTTACATTCAAATTCTTCAGAAGTATTTTCATTTTTCAACAAGATTTGTGAGAAAGAATGGAAAACCTGTAAATTACGCTTCTAGCTAGGATTGGGGATGCTCTTCAGCCAGCTTCTTCTTTTTGCCTCTTTTCAATCTGGTTTCTCTTTGAAAGCTTCTTCTTCTTCTTCCTTCTTTCCTGATGCTTTTCTAGCTCTCTATCTTTCCACTATCTACCCAAGATTAACTCTCAACATACTATTCTAAAAGATTCAACATTTGCTTTGGCAGCCATTCGAGAAAAATTGCAGAGCTTGTTTTCAAGATTATTTTCAAGAACCTTTACCTTCTTGGGAAATCACTTCCCTATTTAAAATTGTTTTTTCCATTTTTAATTTTCTACCCTAATCTTGAATTGTATTTTAAAATTAATAATAATTTTCAGTTTTATTTGCATGTAAATCCCATTTCAAAAATATTTACTCAATAATAAAATAAACATCTTTTAACTAATGCTTAACTTACTAACTCAGAGATTTACATCAATTAAAGGAAGATTAGTATGCATGAGTATTTAAATCAAAAATCTATAATTAACTATATTTAAACTAAATCCTTTATTTTATCATGCTTTATTCTATTTAATTTACTAATTATTATTTAATTTACAAGTACTTCAAAACAAACACACAAAAATTAGACATTCCTAAATGCAGTCTATATGAAACTAAGTGTGTATGTGTGATCGAGAGGTCTTCCTACTTTGTCCTATCAAGAAGCTAATAACCTCTCCTTAATCACACCCTTGGTCTTCGACTTCCTGCAACTCAAGTGCACTTAGGCACCAACAATAATTGAATTAGTATCATATTAAGATTTAAATAAAACAATGCATTACATTAATTAAAATGTTTCTACTCTATTTTGCTTCTTTTTCAAAATAAAACATATTCAATACTTTTCAATTTTTTTATAATTTAAATAAATACTTTCATCTATCTCATGCCAAAACATCATCATATTAATCATTATTCTACCAGGCACAACAAAACATGTAGTAAATCCACACAAATCCAAAAGTAATTTGCATCAGGATTGAGACGTGGCATCCTTCCCCACTAGGAAGAGACATTGTCTCGATGTCTTATTACAAACCACACAACAAAATCTGAAGCATCAGTGTATCATAAGTCTCTAAAAGCAAGAAAATAAATAATCATGCTATGCTCTCAAATGAGGAAAAGCTCTATCAATGTCCTCAACATTCTCCCAAGTGGCATTATCCTTTGAGTATTGATCCCACTGGACCCTATACTGCATAATGTCCCTGTTCCGCAACTTAACATTGCACTCTTCCAATATCTTGAAAGGATCCACCTGCATCATACCTGGGTCCTATACTTGCAACGCATCCCAGTCAAGAATATGAGCTACATCTGGATTGTAGGGCTTAAGCACCAAAACATGAAAAACATTATGGATCCGGGATAGAGCTGGTGGTAGAGCTAGCCTGTAAGCAACTAGATTAATCACTCTAAGACATCAAAAGGTCCAACAAACCTAGGGGCAAGCTTTGAGTTCTTGCCGAAAGAGATTGAACTATTATGCGGCCAAACTCTCAAAAAGACCTTGTCTCCTGCAGAGAATTGTCTAAAATTTATATTCTTATCTGCAAGACTTTTCTATCGAACTGAAGCTTGCTTAAGATTTTCTTTGATAAGCTTCATTTGGTCTTCCATTTCCCTCAAAATTTTGGGACCAATCACAATCCTATCCTCAACCCTATCCCAACTGATGGGTGTTCGGTATTTCCGTCCATAAAGAGCCTCGAATGGTGCCATACCCAAAGAGGCGCGGTAGTTGTTGTAAGCAAACTCCACCAAGGGAAAATACTCCTCCCATCTGTGTTGTTGCTCCATACAATACATTTGAAGGATATCCTCCACAATCTGACACACCCTCTCAGACTGGCCATCAATTTGAGGATGATATGCTAAACTAAAATTCAATTTAGTTCCCAGGGAAGAATTTAGAGTAGTCCAAAATCTAGAAGTCATCCGAGTGTCACAATCTGAAATGATCACCTCTGGCACTCCATGCAGTCAGAAAATTTCTTATACAAATTTCCTCGCCAAAACCATTGAACCATCCTTGAGGTTCCTAGGAATGAAATGGGCTACCTTAGTCAATTTATCCACCACAACTAGGATGGTATCATGTCAATTCCTAGACATCGGAAAACCTTGAATATAGTCCATAGTTATCACCTGCCACTTATATTCTAGCACCCTGTGAGGATATAAAAGTCTTGTCGGATGGACATGCTCAGCCTTAACTCGCTAGCATTCCAAACATCGAGCTATAAATGCAATAACATCTCTTTTGAGTCCTGGCCAAAAATATAGAGGCTTGAGTCCCTCAACCATTTTAGTCACACCAGGATGTCCTAAGTGTGGCACATTATGGAATTCCTCCAACACCAACTCTCTCAACCTTGCAGAGTTAGGAATATACATACGTCCCTGGAACCTCAAGAGTCCGTTAGACTCAAATACATATCCTACAAATCTGTGATCTGAAAGATCCTGCTCTAGGGCTTGTTTCACCCTTTCATACTGCTCATCCCTAGATAAAGCCTAAACCACCTACTCTCTAAAACTAGATTTTATGGTAACCATGGTTGATAAATGTATTCTCCTACTCAAGGCATCTGTTACCCTATTTTCCTTCCCTTTAATGTACTCAATGCCAAATTCATATTCACTCAGAAATTCCAACCATTGCCTCTAATGAGCATTTAGGTTGGGTTGAGTAAAGATGTACTGTAATCCAACATGATCAGTTTTTAATTCAAAAGGATTACCCAAGAGATAGTGTCTCCACATCGGAAGGGCATGAACTATGGCTACCAACTCTAAATAATGTGGTGCATAATTTAACTCATGTTGTTTCAACTTTCTTGATTCATAAACCACCACTTGTCCTTCCTGCATGAGGACAACTCCTACCCCCTCTCCTGATGCATCAGTAATCACTGTAAAATGACCATTCAGGTCAGGCACAACTAGAATAGGTGCAGAAGTAAGCTTCTCTTTTAACAACTAAAAAGATTTTTCACACTTGTCACTCCATTAAAATTTCTTTCCATTCTTTGGAATGTGGTAATGGGTGCTGCTATTGTTGAGAACCCTTGCACAAATCTCCTGTAATACCCTGCAAGTCCCATAAAGCTTCGAACTTCTGAAACATTCTGTAGTGTTGGCCAATCTAATATTGCCTTAATCTTATTTGGGTCCACGACTATCCCTTTTGCTGAAATAACGTGTCCCAAATAATGCACCTCAAATCAAAAAAAGGTACATTTGGACATTTTCCCATATAAATTATGTTCCCTCAACCGCTACAATACTATCCTCAAATGCTTCTCATGCTCTTCCTCTAACTTGGAATATATCAAGATATCGTCAAGGAAAATCAAAACAAAGTTATCCAAGTAGTCCCAAAAAACACTATTCATCAAATTCATGAAGGCTGCAGGGGCATTAGTTAGCCCAAATGGAAGAACTGTGAATTCATAGTGTCTGTACCTTGTCCTAAAAGCAGTCTTGTGAATATCTTCATCCTTTAGCCTCAATTGATGGTACCTCGATCTCAGATCTATTTTAGAAAATACCTTGGCATCTTTTAACTGGTCAAACAAATCATCAATACGGGGAAGCATGTATTTATTCTTGATAGTAACCTTGTTAAGCATCCTGTAATCAATGCATAACCTCAAGGTCCCATCCTTCTTCACAAATATAACAGGAGCTCCCCAAGGCCACACGCTTGGTCTAATGAATCCCTATTTCAACAATTCCTCAAATTGAGCTTTTAGCTCATATAACTTTGTTGTGTTCATCCTATAGGGGGCTTTAGACTGAGGTTCCACACCCAACATCAAATCAATTGAAAAATTGAATACACGCTTAGGCAATAGCTCAATTAGCTCCTCAGGGAAAACATCCTCAAATTCTTTTAGAATGGGATGATCATTAATCGATGATTCTGTCTCATCAAGGTCCTTAACCTTTTTTGCATAAATAGTGCATCCCCTTCGGCTTGCCTTCTTTAATTGCATGGTTGAAACTTGCCTAAGTTCCAGAGGCCTTTTTATACCACTAATCTCCACATGATTACCTTGATCATCGAGATACCTTATTGTTTTATCTTCACAATCCACAAGGGCCTTATGTTCAGAAAGCCAATTTATCCCTAAAATCACATCATAAGATCCCAATGGTGCTACATACAAATTAACTTGTGTTTTGAGAGTAGGGAGTTCAATTTCACTACAAAATAGGAATTTCTCTACCTTCCTCTCTACCTAGTTCCCATATTGAACTTTCCATGAATTTTCCATATAGCCCGGTCTAACTGATAATTTAGATATAACACGAGGATCCAAAAAGCTATCAATGGCACCAGTATCAATCAAAATAGAAATAGAAGTTCCAAAAATTTTACCCAATAGCTGGATAGGAGTGGATTGATAATCTGCTTGGTGATTTTCAACTGCCGCATGAATATGATGTTGATTCATGTTGTTCTATCTATTAACCCTCTGAGGGAAAACACTGGCATAATGCTCACCACCAAAAGTATAACAACCTCCACGAAGTGCGTTAGGCCTATCAGAAAAATCCCTCCTGTTATTGTCATTCTTTTTATTGAAGTTAGCCCTCTTATTGTTATTCTGGTTTCCATCATTACGGTTCTAAGGACTACCACCCCTTTTCAAATTTCTAATCTACTTGTTATTATTTCCTTGGTTGCCCTGATTGCTCTGATTTCCTTGGTTATTGTTACCTTCGCGATTTCCTTCAAACTTCTTATTGCCATACTTGGCTTCCCTACTTTTCTTATAGTTTGCTACCTGTTGCATTTTATGTTCCTGTAAGAGTTTCAATTCAAAGGCTTCATCCATGGTAGTCAGTCTATGCATATCCACCTCATTTCCAATTTGAGGCCTAAGCCCTAGAATGAATTTATGAATACGAAACCTCTCATCATGCTGGTACTGAGGTACGTACTTAAGCAATTGAGAGAATTTCTCCCAATACTGTATCACTGTCATTCCTCCCTGAATGAGCACCTAGAATTCCATCATTTTCTTATCAAAATGAGATTGTGGAAGCCATCTGGGCATGTGTAGGATCATGGTATGCCAAAAAGTGGCAATGGAGAAAAAAATACGTGTTTCTACGACTCAAAAACGCGAAAATGGTGAGTTAACTTTTTGGAGCTGGGGTGACTACCGAGGCAGAGGGAAAACTTAGTTCTAGGAATCGGATATCCGATTTTGTTGAAGTATATAAAAAAAAAACTCATTCCGATCCAGACAAAGGGAAACTTAGTTCTGGGAATCGGATATCCGATTTTGTTGAAGTATATATATAAAAAAAGGCCCACAACCAACAGTCATTCTCATTTGTTTTCGGCTCATCGGTGGCGGGCGCATAGTAGAGAGCGAAATCCGATATCCGATTTGGAGTCCATCTCTAACAGGTAAAGTTCTTTATTTTTTATCAAATTTTCAATTAGATTTGTTTATTTTTAATTGATTTTTTACAAAATATTGTTTTTTGGTAGAAAAATTAGGGTTTTTTGGTAGATTTACAAAAAACCATAAAAAATTGAAGAAAAATAGTAAGAAACTACTTTTTTTTAAAATGTAATGGCATTTCCATAGCATACAGACATTGAGAGCAAATAAAATACAAAGTTCAATCCATGAATTATAGAAAATAGATTTTTGTTGGTTATATTCATATCGCTGATTACATTGCACAAAACATACTACAACTACATAAATATCAAATGGTGACAGTTGTCGATGCTACCACATTTTTCATACATGTCTACCAAAGCATTTTATCAAACAGTTCACTGCCTTGCTGCTATGGCTAAAACCCTAAAACAGGTGCTTATGAACAAGTTATGGATGCTTGAAAAAGATCTATCAAAGCATAATGGTAAGCAATAGCATAGACAAGGTATGGAACTATTTAAAAAATGTCTAATTGTATGCCCTTACAGATGGAATGCTATGACAATCCATAGCACTTGCTTGTCATGGCATTTGTTAAGGCATTCCATCAACATGAGACCACATTGCTTTTGAAGCATTTTTTCAAATAGTTCACTACCTTTTCTATGCTACCACATTCTTCTATACATGTCTACCAAAGTGATGACAAATGCTCAACGCCTTTCATGCTAAGTGGGTAAAAGCTCAAAACAAGTAAGCTGAACAAGCCAGATGTTGCACCTACTACGAAGATAGTAGCAGAACATAGACAAGGCAGTGAATTTGAAAATGCCTCAAAGAAACAAACATGATGATGGAATGTCGCCATGACAACCATAGCAATTTTTTCTTAAACATATATCTGGCCATGGCATTCCATCACCATGAGACTACATTTCTTGAGACATTTTTTTCAAGCAGTCACTTCTTGTCTATGCTACCACATTTTCATACATGTCTACCCCAGCATTTTTTATCAAACAACCATTGCCTGTCATATGGCTGCTCAAAAAAACAAAGCTTTCAAACAAGCTATGGATGCTTGGAAAAAATCTATCAAAGCATAATAGTAAGCAACAAGACATTGAGAGTAAATAAAATACAGAGTTCAATCCATGAATTATAGAAATAGATTTTTGTTGGTTATATTCATATCGCTGATTACATTGCACAAAACATACTAAACTGCATAAATATCAAATGGTGACAGTTGTCGATGCTACCACATTTTTCATACATGTCTACCAAAGCATTTTATCAAACAGTTCACTGCCTTGCTGCTATGGCTAAAACCCTAAAACAGGTGTTTATGAACAAGTTATGGATGCTTGGAAAAGATCTATCAAAGCATAATGGTAAGCAATAGCATAGACAAGGCATATTTATAACCAAGTGCAAGACCTCATTCTAATCAAATCCAGTTTGATGACCTATTAATGACAAAGGAAATAAATTGGTTTTTTCACCTAATCAATACTTACAAATATTTACAAGCCCATTGCCAATTCATTCAACAAACTTTGTTCAATACAATGATAATGAAGAAGATGATAATGATTTTTCCATCTTTATAAACATTACTGATATTCAAAATCATAAAGGAAAAACCAATATTTTGTTTGACATTTCTTTTACATATATTGATTCTTCTATAACCACACTCGATGGTCTTCTTTATATCAAGTTTGTAGAAACCCGAAAAGGGGAATATTCATTGATCCCATGTACATAGTGAATATGATAAAAAAAGAGTTATTGTATGTACATGAACTTTATGTGATGATTATGAACAATCAAAAGCATGATTAAAAGCTCATGATATGGCTTCCCTATAATTGGTTTGATAACTCTCCCAATAAAAGGTTGGACCTAAATAGTTGGGTGGTTTTGATAGATTTTTTATGAAAAATTTGAGTTTAGCATGGATTTTGATAAAATTTGAATGTTTGCAATGGATTTGACTTAAAAAATAATGTTTTTATGTATTTGGATTAAAAATTAGAAAATTTAATAGATTTTTGTTATAAACTAGGGTATTTTTATAATATTTTCATTTATATTGTCTACTTCTAATTAGATTGATTTGTTTTTATATTGAATCAGGCATTATGGCTGCTGATGATGAAAATGCACCAATTCCACCACCTCCACCACCTCCACCTCCTCCACCTCCACCTCCTCCACCTCCTCCACCTCCACCACCTCTACCACCACCACCTCCACCACCTCACTGTCTCCACGCCTATCAAATTCAAGAATTAATTTCTGAAAATTGCAAAATAAATTAAGGGGCATTTCTGAAGTTTATACAAGAGTCCCCATTATCTTCTTTATGTCAAACACAATGAATAAATGAAATAATTAAAATATAAAACCTCTCCTCAAGAACATAATGCCTTTCATTTGTACAGAAACATGAGAGAATATTATGCATGTGGATTGTCCTATGATGATGTGAAAGATCTTGGGATAACCAAAGCCCAAATAGCCTTTATTTGTGCAATCCCCGCATCGGGTTTGCCAAGCACGTGCTAATAAAAAAAAACTTTCTATAAAATGGTACACTCATAGAGACATTGTAGAAAATTTTTGGGATCGTTGGTGTATGGTTTTCTTGAAACCACCGAACAACAATTTGGATGTACCATTTTACTTTATAAAAAAATTATATGCTAAGTTTGTGTTAGGGCATCATGTCAATTACTTTGACATTAGACCCTTCCAGGGCGTTGGTGGAGGTATGCCCCAGGATAGAGAAGGGGTAGTTAGAGTAATACCCCGCCCACATGTTCCCCTCCCTCCCCTTCCTCCTCCACCTCCAGTATACCATCCAGATATTATGCAGGATGCGGCCACACAGACTATCGATGCTATTCACTCTTTGAGTGGTCTTTTGGT
>VDFB02058242.1:480584920-480815247 GCA_007258455.2 Sequoia sempervirens | reverse complement strand
ACAGAATCTATTCTTACATGTTTTTGAAATAATATAGATAACTTATTCAAATTTTTACATCAAGTTGCCTAACTCTAATTGTTCTGAATTTTCATTGCCACTTAAGGGCTTGTTTGGCATACCATGATCCTGCACATACCCATCTCTTCCTGAAAATTTGCAAAAATTATTCCCATGTTACTTTTCCAGGAAAATATTGTTTATCGGCCCTTTCATTCTCCCACCATGTAGCAACTTCACCTATGAGCTAGTAGGATTCCCATTCTTCCTTAGTTTCCTCAGATAGGTTACAAAGAACAAAGTACCTTTCCATTTCAATAATCCAGGCTTCTACCCCATCACCAAAAGATTTACCATCAAACTTGGGTGGCACCACCTTCTTGAGGTCCTTACCCAATTCCTCAACTACCTTAGTTAGCTTACTTTGATTCTTTTCAGCTTCAAGGTTTTCTCCATTTGGTTCATTCCTGATGTTTTCATTCTCACCAGGTTCAGACCTTGTTGGCCCACTTTGCCTTGCCTACTCAAGGTTATCAATCTTGGCCTCTTGCCTACTTAATATGGCCAAAATCTAATCCAACTTATCATTGGGATCACCTTAGGATTCTCCTGCCCGTTCCCTCTGATAATACCTACCCTCCATTAGGGTTACCCTGGCAAAACATAACATCAAGTGTAATTAGGCATAGGTCCTAGAGTTGAACCTTGCTACTCTGATACCAAAATGTAACGCTCAAAAAATTGATGTTCATTTAGCCACACAATTTTACCAAACTTAATCCACTCCAAGGATAATAAAAGTAAAAGTTACACTTTCCTTAATTTCTCAAAAGGAAAATACAAAATATATTTCTATTCCATGTATGCAGATAAAATAAATTTAATTAACAACAAGGATCATTGCAATGATACATATATGATTGCCATTCGCATATCAATAAGTTTCCATAAATTTGCTAAAGTTTTCAATTACATCACTAACTTTCAGTCAGTACTTCTATTTCAATGTTACATCAAATATTTCTTTTCAATACATCCATTTCAATGTTACAATATTGAATTACAAATAAAATTACATTTGCAAGTGGGCTTTTCAAGCCATTCCAAATAATTCATGATTACATTTATAACAAATAAATCTCTGAACATCAACCTCCGTGACACCTCTGGTCTTCTTGCAAGTTGGGCCAAGAGTGTGATTAAGGCGCCTTTTCTGCCCAACCATGAAGTACAATACTTCCCCGAGTTTCTTCCTATCTTGAAGAAATCCCCGACCCTGCATGAGGAGCCTAGCAACTTGAAACAACAATGCAGGAGGGAACTCTCAATACAAGCCTGATGCCTATATGCATTCCTAACATGAGAATCACATATTTCTTGCAAACAGGAGGTGGTAGAGACCTATATTCATTTAGTTCTAGGCTTTTGATTCCATCTATTCCAATGGTGCAAGTGCTTGGCCAAGCAAAAATAAAACAAATCATAGTTTTAGAAAAGGTAAAACTACCGTCTCTATGGGTCCACCTTCGGCATCTTGTCCTGAAAGTTTCTCAAAATACAATAAATAATGCATTTTTCATATAATTTCACATTCGATTTTACACATTTCTAATTTCAAAGAAATTTCATCATTTTCCAAGGTTTTCACAAAGTTTGTCAAAATAGATTTCTTGCATGCATTCAGTAAAATAAAGTTTTCTTGTACAATTCCAAATGAGTTTACAATGCAAATTGAATTTAGTTTCAATCCTATTTTCTAAATTAGTTTTGATCACAGTAAATAATTTTGATAGTTTCAGCAAAAAAAAGAACTCCACTCTTTTCAGAAAAATAATTTTGAATATGTTTTCGATAATCTATATTTGCTATAAAGATTCGTTTTTAGTTTTTAACATAGCTTTTTATATATTCGATAAGTTTAGAAATGCAATATGGTGTCTCATACAATGCTTCAATATCCAGATTAATAATAGTTTTTAAAGAAAAAGAAAAACAATGTAGATTTTCAAATTTGCACATGAATTCCAGATTGCACAGTGAAGTATGAGAATTTGTTCTTCATCTTCTAAGTTTAAACTTGTAAACATAAAATTCATCATACATATTTGTTTATCTATTTACTGTGTATGAAAGTATATATATATACATTTATAAAATTTGCATATACATATTTAGAGACATAGAAAACTTATATCAGAATATACATATTGAGTTTGAATATAATACTATGTTTTTTTCCTATTTATACATAATTTCAGCAAGATAAATTTATTGAAGAAAATAGAAATATTTTATCAACATATATATATAGCTGTGTATATATGTATAGATATATAGGTGTGGATTTATTCAAATAACAAAGGGAATTTACCCAGATTTTCAAAATACCTACACTATAATGTTGAGGTCTTCTTCTCAATGCTATGATTTCAATATATTATCTATGGCAGAGAGTGAAGTTTTCCAAATTAACTGAAATGTACACATTTATCTGTAAGGGATTATATATATATATCAATGTTTATATATATATATATATTTGAGAAACTATTCATAACAGAAATCACTACATTCGACACTGAATACTCGTGCAGATTTCAAGGAAAAATCTTTAAAAAAGGACAGTGTGTATGTTAGAGGCTGACGCCTCCCCCACAAGGGAAGGTGCTGCCTGTGAGGAGGCAGTGCCTCCTCCACAGACAAGCGCTGCCCTATCACAGTGCCACCCCTTCCATTGTGGAGGGGGCTAGGGATTTATTCCCAAGTGTTTCTTTTAAAAGAAAACAAACGAATACAGTCTTCCTAAAATCGCTTGTTCAGCCGACCAAGCAGCAGGTCAGAGTCTTTAATAAATCAATATATATATTGTATATTATATATATATATATATATGATTTGCACACAAAGAATAGAGGTGTGGTATATATATATACTTGTTCAAAATCTCAGTATAAAGAATTTAGCATTCAAAAGTGAAATATATGAATCACAGTAACATAGGGACAAAAACCCCAATCTGAAAGAAGTGAAATTGTGCAAATTCTTCCAGTGCACTCAAAGAATGAAATATTTCTCAGATTTTTACTATTTTTGCAAACAATTCAAATAGTTTACATTCAAATTCTTCAGAAGTATTTTCATTTTTCAACAAGATTTGTGAGAAAGAATGGAAAACCTGTAAATTATGCTTCCAGCTGGGATTGGGGATGCTCTTCAGCCAGCTTCTTTTTTTTTCCTCTTTTCATTCTGGTTTCTCTTTGAAAGCTTCTTCTTCTTCCTTCTTTCCTGATGCTTTTCCAGCTCTCTATCTTTCCACTATCTACCCAAGATTAACTCTCAACATACTATTCTAAAAGATTCAACATTTGCTTCGGCAACCATTAGAGAAAAATTGCAGAGCTTGTTTTCAATATTATTTTCAAGAACCGTTACCTTCTTGGGAACTCACTTCCCTATTTAAAATTGCTTTTTCCATTTTTAATTTTCTACCCTAATCTTGAAATGTATTTTAAAATTAATAATAATTTTCAATTTGATTTGCATGTAAATCCCATTTCAAAAATATTTACTCAATAATAAAATAAACATCTTTTAACTAATGCTTAACTTACTAACTCAGAGATTAACATCAATTAAAGGAAGATTAGTATGCATGAGTATTTAAATCAAAAATCTATAATTAAATATATTTAAACTAAATCCTTTATTTTATCATGCTTATTCTATTTAATTTACTAATTATTATTTAATTTACAAATACTTCAAAAAAACACACAAAAATTAGACATTGCTAAATGCAGTCTATATGAGACTAAGTGCATGTGTGTGATCGAGAGGTCTTCCTCCTTTGTCTTGTCAAGAAGCTAATCACCTCTCCTTAATCACACCCTTGGTCTTCGACTTCTTGCAATTCAAGTACACTCAGGCACCAACAATAATTGAATTAGTATCATATTAAGATTTAAATAAAACAATGCATTACATTAATTAAAATGTTTCTACTCTATTTTGCTTCTTTTTCAAAATAAAACATATTCAATACTTTTCAATTTTTTTATAATTTAAATAAATACTTTCATCTATCTCATGCCAAAACATCATCATATTAATCATTATTCTACCAGGCACAACAAAACATGTAGTAAATCCACACAAATCCAAAAGTAATCTGCATCAGGATTGAGACGTGACATGACAAAATTCTTCAAACTTCTAACAATCTCCCCCTTTGTCATTGATAGCAACATGCCAAAAACTTCCAAAAAATTTTCCCCCTTTGACATCAAGGGAAAAGGGTTCCTATATACACTATTTTGATCCTAATCGAAACTCCCCCTAAATGATGTAGTCATATATACAATTGAGAAAATAATGAATTGACTCCCTCTAATTCATGTACTGGAGAAAAATCTCAAAAAGTGATGTAGAGCAAGGGTAATCTATTCCAAAACACAATGGTTTTAACACATCAGGGTAGTGAACTTAGTCTCCATCCTGGTAGGCACCCTTCCAAACTCAAGACTTCCATAATGGAGCATGCCCCTCAAAGGCCAAAAAACCCAAATAAGGCATCAATGCCTCAAACCCTCTACTCAACACTTGAAGCACCTCAAACAAGGTGGAAACAACATATGTTTACCAACAATGGCTCTTAAGAAACTTGGACTCTCAACCTACTTAGTATTCCTTCTCAAACTACCCCTTTTTCCCTAGTAGCCTTTCAAAACTTCTTTTTCAAGCATAAATTTTAGGGAAGACATGACCTTCAAAATGTAAGCATAGTTAAAAATACCCTTTTGGCCATTTAAAAATATACCTCAAAATAAGATAGGTTTCCTTTGTATGGAATCCTTCAAAACTTGACTATCCTACTTCTCCACTAGGCCTAATTAGACAAGTATGTTGGGTGCAGATAGGTTCTATGCTTCAATGGTACTCAACCTTAGTTCCAAACCCTCCAACATGTCACACATAACCCCAATAATCTTTCCCCATCATATAATTCACTTTCCCAAAGGATTTTCAACAAATACCCTAAGTCCCTAGGGTTTGAATGTCAAAACATGACCTGGTGCAGTAATCTGTCAAATTGTTTCTCCTCCTCATGTGTGATTCAAGTCACAAAACCTTGTAGAACATTAGAACACCTTGAAATATAATTATGTGCAAGATTTCAAGGTCCTATCATAGAGGGAACTCCAAAAAATGTATTTTGTTTTCCCACAAGAACCTTGGGTAGGGTTTCAAACTCACTTCACTAAAATGCTAATATCTTTTCACAAAATCCATAAACATTGATCACACAAAAACCAAAATGAATTTAAGAGTGCCCTTTACATGTTTCAAATAAATTTTAGACTGTACAATGCACTGACAATTTGTATAATTTTCTATAGCAGCAAAGCACATTCAGAAAATTGTAGAAAATAGGGTTTTTATTGCTCAAACTTCAAATCTTCAAAAACCCAACCACAAGGTCGATGATACAAGGAATTTTAAGGAATTTCCAACATTACCCCAATGGTTACAAAAAAAATTCAAATTAAATACTAACAAACATCATTATGTTCACTTTTATTGACAAAAGTGCAAAAGTTGCATTTGACAACATTTGGCAACATTGCAATATTGTGCATCTAGACCCTAAATCACACCTACTGACCCAAAACTGACTCAAAAACATATGAAATGATCTTCTTAGACCTTATTACATGAAAATAACTTAACCAACACAAAATACCAACTTATGACCCCCTTTTGGGGCATGAAAACCTATGGTGCCCCTACACCATACTCTTGGGGAAGAAAAGATTCAAGCTCCACTTGAATGGAGGGTAGCAATAGGAGAAACATGATTGAAATCTCTTGGTTGATTTTTTTAAGTCTATGTACATTGTCTTCTTTCAAAAAATGTCATACTTTCTTCATCTTCACTTTAGGTTTCTTGAACACTTGGAAAAGGTAGTTGAACTTGTCAATATAAGCTTGTCCCCCATCTGCACCTTTACCTTGTAATTGATCCTTTTTTCCTTGATGGATGTCATGTATGCCAATAGTACCTTGCTCTCCTTCAATGTCATGTTTCATTTTCACCTTAGGTTTCTCATCTCTCAAGTTTGCAATCTCATCAAGAGCACTTTGTCTTCTCTCTTTGTCTTTAACCATCATGTCATCAAGCTTGGGTTCTTGATTAGTGTTACTACCCTCTTCTAAAAGAAGTGAATAAAAACTAACCTTGGTACCTTCACACTCACTGACATCTGCAACTCTCTTTTGTTGCTCCACTTGTAGTGAATGCTTGTCTAACTGTCCATCTTCCATCTATAACTCAATTTGGTCATTATCCTACTCCATACTTCCTTTTCCCCTCAAACATTGCTTGCTCAACCCTGCAATCTCTTTCACAACAATCCTCTTGCCTTTAGTAGCAAAATTTCTTTCATTTGCAACCTTCCAAACAAGTACAACATTTGTGTTGGCACCACCTTTTTCCTTAGACACATTACATTCTACAATTTTTTTGTCATAGGTTGTTGTGTATGAAAGACTCGCCCCTAGTACAAAAGCCATATAGTGACTAGCATCTCCCCTTGGAAGCAAAAAATCAAAAAATTCATTCACCACTATGTCTACATGATCCTTCAATACATCTTGAACTTCCCAAGGCAACTCTTCCATCTTTTTGGATGTTAGAACAGTACTAGATTGTCTCACCATTGTAGTACCTATCTCTTCCTCTTTAATTGTCTTTAAAAACTCCTTTTTACCCATTGTCATCACTCTAGACTCCACTTGTGGGTTTTGGCTTTCATCTTGCAATGGTGTAAGCGTGTAGGAAACTCCATCTTTGTTTATAAAATAGGTTTTTTTTCTACCATCATATTTGGCACTCCTATCATACTGTCAAGGCCTTCCCAAAAACAAATGACACACATCCATTGGTATTATATCACACAAAACTCTATCCTTGTATCCCCTATGTGAAAATCAACCAAACTTTGTTCATTTACAACAACTTGTTTCCCTTTTTTCAACCAAGACACCTTGTAGGGAGTAGCATGAGGAATCCTTTGTAATTTCAACTTCTCAACCATTTCAAGAGAAACCGAATTGTCTGTACTACCAAAATCAATAACAACCTTGCAACACTTACCTTGGTTTTTACATGTAATCTTGAAGAGTGACTTTCTCTGTGTTGGCTCCTTCTTCATTGGCCCTTTGATTAAATTTCTCCTCGTCAGCAATAACTCCCCAATCTATGGTTCTTCAACTTGTGGTGAGAATGTAAACTCTCAGCATCATCTCCACCTTGTGCAATCTGATTTCTTCTTTCACTTCCAAAGGATGTAGATGGTTGCTCCTCAATACATTGCCATGCTTGGTTGCCTACAATTTTTTTGCATTTATAACACTTCCTAGTAAAACCACTTGAACCTCCTCTTTGGCCTCAAAATTTGCTCCTAGAATCTGATCTTCTTCCCCTAAAGCCACCTCTTGAATCTGCAACTTGTTCTTGGACTTTACTTGCCTCTCATTGACTCTCATATGATTTTCCTAAATCAAAAAACATTTCTCTTCCTGTATAATTCCTTCCTCTACCCCTACTTTTTTTTTCTTTCCTTCTCCTCAACGTATCTTTAGCCTTGATGGTCAATTGATAACACTCCTCCACCATTATTTGATTCGTGAGGCTCAACTCATCTTGAAGGTTTTATCTCAACCCATTGAGGTACCTTACCACTTTCTCCTCATCATCTTCTACATGTCCTTCCCTTATGCTCAACTTGTAGAACTCCTATGTATGGGTTTGCACATCCATATCCTTTTGTTTGATATTTTGAAGCCTTTTGAACAACTAAATTTTATAGTCACTTGGTAGGAATTTTCCCTTGATTTTTATCAACCATCCTATCCAAAGAGGTGATTTTAGAATTTCCCTTCTTTATCCTTTCACTTTGTACATAATCCCACCAAATTAAGGCATGGACCTTTAATTTTTTCTTGGCCAACTTCACCCTTTGATCTTCTGGTACATCTTCATACTCAAAGTGGTTATCTAATGCTCCTATCCAATCTAGGAGTTCTTCAATATCCAACTTTCCTTCATACATGGGTAAATCCATCTTGATCTTAGGACCTTCTCCCTTCACTACCTTCAACAGCCTTACCATCTTCAACACATCAAGATTCATCTCTTCCTCAGAGCCTTGAGAACTTTCCTCTTCCCTTTCTTCTTCTTCTTGGTCACTCAAATCTCCTGTGAGCATTCCTCTCTTCTAACTTGTTTCAACAGTATCAAGCCTAACTTGAATGGCTTCTTGAATCTCCTTCACTTGTCTCGTCTCTTTTACATGTTTCTCCTTTATTTCATTTATCTCTCTACTTAGTGGATTCCCTTTTGGAGGCATCTTATCTCTTTTTCTCTTCAACATTTTCCCTCTTCAGATCAAACCTATGCTCTAATACCAATTTGATGTATAGCAGGGGTGTACAATGACAAAACAACCTTATAAAACCACTTATAAGTGTCTTTGTTTATCAAACTATGGGTTTTCCTTCACAAACCCTCATTCTTGCTTGTAGTCTTTCAAAAAGTCATTTTGTACATATCTTTTGACCCATAACTAATCTACAAAAAAGGATACCAATTTAGGATACCCATTTGGCCATTCTTACACATATCCAAAAATAAGGGTGAAGAGATCTTTTTCCCACATGAATGAAATGATCAAAAAAAATTCAAGGATGTAGATTATTTGAAGAAAAAAAATTCCACCAATTTTTAGCATTTTCCCATGGAGGAAACTTGAGTTATGGCAGTTTTTTGCAAGTTTGAAACCCTAGGCAGGGTTTAGAATGGTTTTCACAAAAATGCTCATATCTCTCTCAAAAATGTATGAATCCTGCTCAAACAAAAACCAAAATAAATCTAAGACCCTCCTCTACAACATACAACCATCATTTCATTTGTACACTGAACCCACATACATTGTGACAGAAATTGAAAGAAGCGGGGAAAACACAGAAAATAAGATGTGCAAATAAAAAGATTTCATTCCCCAAACTCCATTCCAACCTCTCATTTCAAGATTACAAGCCTGATTTCAATTTTTACAACCATATTTAGTTTAGTTACATAAAATTACATTAGTTTTCAAAAAATAACAAAGTTGCTTGACAACTTTTGAACAATGTTGACAACATTGGCATTTTCACTTAACCTTGCACCTAGAGACTCCATAATGACTCAAACTGAATCCAACTAACATTAAATGGCCTCAAAGGACCTTATTACATGAAATCAACACTCACTTGAAAAAAAACCAAAAATTCATTGCATAAACCCAAGGGTGCACCTGGAACCAAGGGTGCCTCTGCACCAAAAAGGCATTTTGAAAACTTCTCTATAAGGTTTGCATATATATAAAGAATATGAACATAAATGCATACAAACATAAATAATGAGTCAACTAGAGGTAGTTGATGCCTCCAATTTCTTCAACTGGTCTTCCCAGGCCTGCCTTCCATCTTCCCATTCATGCTTGGCCTCTACAAGTAGCCTAATCAGTGATTCAAACTCAAGGAAGAGTTCTTCTCCTTCTTCCCGTGTAGACAATATCAGATTCATCCCTTTTTCCTTATCAAAATTGAGGAGAGCTTTGGAAACTAGTAGCAATTTGGAATCGAATATATCCCTTCTCCAAAATATAGTATGATATATTCCTTTTGTGCTTGTAGTTGGAAAAACTTCTTGTGAAGATCTTCAATTTTGCTTCTTGTGATACTAATGAGGTCAATAGCTGGGTCATATGCATTGGAGGCAATATTAATTTGTGACTCAATAGAGTCCATCTCCTTATTTATACTTTGTGTGGCTTCGGGCCATTTCATTTCATACTAGAGTGATGCCTTAGCCTCATCTACACAACCTTCATCATCCTTTAATAACTTAGAAAATTTCTTATGTATGGAGGCACATTTCTCTAAGATTTCCATCATTCTTTTGTCATTCATCCTCTTATTTGCATCTTTCTCAACTTCCTCCTTTAGACGGGATACATAGGACTTGAATGAATCAATGAGCAGTTTAAATTTTTCCATACTGGATAGAGTAGGATCAACATTGGAGCCTAGTATGATCTCTTGAAATTCCTTGAATTCTTCATCCATTAACTCTCCACTTTTCTTGTGGGTTTCTATGATCTCTTAACTTATGGATGCATGGAACATTTCACCTAACTAAAGCTTGTGAATAGGATATATCCTATCTAGATCAACACTTCCTTGTTGCATTGACAACTGCAACAACTATGAAGACAACTAGTTGAAAGCTAGGATGAACTTTCAATAATTTTTTCAAAGAATCTCTAGAGGAGCTCGAAGATTCACCAGGAACCTCTGTAGTCTCCACAACCTTATCCTTTTCCTCTATAGTCTTCCCAGAGTCAACTATTTCAATCATTTTTGCATCTTTGGTTTCATCCTTGTCCTTATCATCCTCTTCTTCATGCTCTTCATCACCATTTTCTCCTTCGCCATCATCTTTTTTTGTTTTAACTTCCTCTATAATTTTTTTAGTTTATTTCAAAGGAGTAACTTCTCCTTGAGTAGGAGGATGAGTAACATCTTGTTGTATCAGAGAAGGATTAGAATTTTCATTTACAATGTGTTCTCTGATCATTGCATCCTTATCATATTCTTTTATCATGTTCTCCACTTCTAAAGGAATGTTATCTATTGCAACGTATTCATTGACATCATGCTCATGTTGAGCATCATCGGCATGTACTTCTTCCTCTAGATTGGGTTCTAGAGCATTGGAATCAACATTCATTTCTTCTTCTACCGGAAGCAATCCTAGCTTCTGAACAATCTCCTCAACCTTGTCATGGATTTCCTTCTGGATCCACTCAAAGTCATCCTTATCCTTTCCCATAAGGGTGGTTACCCTTCATTTTGTTCTTAGCTTCTTACTATATATGGTGAACAATGTGGCTCTATTTTCTTCAAAAATTGGAGCACCAACTCTTTCTAGAGCTTCATCTCTTAGCTTAGACTCTACTTCAATTTCTTCTTGTCTCTTGTATAATAGAATGTTCCAAAAATAATTAGGAATATCCTTCTTGATATTCTTCATATCAACTTCTAGTACCACAATATACTTGATAATTACCTAAAGAATGGTGGCATTGTCCACCTCATATTCATCCTTGTATAGCTCTGCAGTTTCTTTTAACATCTCACTCTGCACTATACTATTGAATAGAGCCTCAAGTTTCATCGGTGAGTGATACCTTTTCAGTTTAGTTTGCTTCTGCTCTCTAGTCTTGACTAGAGTCTTCTTAGCTTCTACATTCTTTTTCTTCTCTGGGGAAGCATTCTTGGCTTCCTTCTTCTTTTCTCGCATACACATTACAAATGCCTCTTTCTCTTTTTCAATTTCCTCTTCACTCTTTGTGTCAATAATATCATTCCTTTTCTTTTTACCACTAGCTTCACCTTGTGAAGCTTCTTTCCTTCCTCTTCAAATCAACTATGGTCCCTCTTCTTCTATTTCTTCTTCTTCTACAACATTAATACATATTCTCTTATCTCTTATTGCCTTTTGTTTGACCCTTCTCTTTGTAGGTGTAGTAGGAGGTGCAATGGAGGTAGTCTTCTTCTTCTCTACCCTGGTGGCATTCACAACCAGAGGGGATTTATCCCTTATTAGAGGAATAGTAGTAGATTTTCTCTTTTCTCCAGTAGATGGTAAAGCCCTGGAGGAATTTTGGATAGATGGTGGAGTTGTAGTTGTTCTACCTGATCTTCTTGTACTCTTGGATGCTTTTGCAACACTGTTATCTTCTCTAGCTCTTTCCCTTGTGCACTACACCTTTTCTTTTAAGAGGCTTAATTCTTGTTCATATACATCTACCATTTCATCAACATTTTTCCTCATTATAGGTTCCTTTTGATTCAAGTGTACTTTCATATATATTTTTTCCTCAAAATTCCCATACATTGGTTTTGTGGTATCTTTACGACTATTCAATAGGACATTTACATAACCAATAAGTTCTTCCTATATTACCTCATAACCTAACTTAGGAACCCAAGCATATCTTGGTTCCACTATCTCCATAATGTAATAATTTGTAGAAACCAAGAATGTAATATCATTTTTGTACCTTTCTACAATACTCCTTGGAATTATCTCTCTCTCATGTATTCTCTTCTGAAATACTATGAAGAAGGTAGTAAGGGTATCATCCTATGCATTGACATCTCCAAGGCTCCTCATGTGATCTACAATTTGGTGTGCAACAAGCCTTCCACTTATCCAGTTCACTTTTCCATTTATAGGAACCTCATTTAAAAAGTGGAAAAGTAAGGATATAACTAGAGTGCCATACTGAATCACATACTTTTTCTCCTTGGCCTACTTTAGATTCTCCAATAATTATTCCCTTAGTAACTCACATAGGTCATAGTTTACACCATTATCTACCATCTCATGTGCCACATGAATTGTGGTGGAAGAAAAAAAGTTATCTCTATTTGTGAAGTAAATTTTGTAGCCAATGACCATGGTAGCATATCTAGTGGCTAGATTTATGATAGGATTCACTGCAAGATCTCTAATCAAATGTAGCACTAGTTTTCTCCATTACCTCTTTATTTTTAACAAATTTCAAAATGGGAACCATTCCAGTGGAGCATAGACTAGTGATCTCTTTTATCACTTCCTTTGTAATTATATGCGACATATCAATACAAACAAACTGATCATGAATTCTACTCAATTCCATTCTAATCCACTTATTATAAAAGAAATTGGGGAACCATTTCCACACTAGTTTCTTCTCAACTAGGTTTTTGTATTCTAAATTTAGAGTGAATTCCTCACTAGCTAATCCATTTGTTCATACATCAATTAACTTGTTGGGAGATGTTCTTTGATTTTTCCATGAATATATGTCCTTGTGTCCTCAGTTGGTAAGACCCCATATGAAATGTGCAAGAAAGCACCTAGTGGGCCATCTTCTATGGCTTTTGTAGGGTATCTCTTAAATTTTGGTTGGGGCTTCTCTGTAACCTCTATAACCTTTGGTGTAGCCATTTCAATGTAGATCCAAATTGATTTCAAACAAATATTTTTGAAAACTAAGGCATGCAAGGTTCACAAAATACCTTTTTGACTTTGTTCATCGAACTAGGATTTTGATGCTTTCAATCTCAAATCACTTTGAACTCTTTTAATTTTCTTCTCCACTACTCTACTCCTCTTTGAATGTTTGTGTGAAATGAATTTTCCTTAGTAAATTTTCTTATATCCTTCAATCTACCAAAATTTGCATTAAATGGTTCAATTTATAAAGCTAGAAAACCTAAAACTATATGCACAGTCAGCTTCTGAAGCTCCGCAAACTTTCGCATTGATATTTTTTCTTCTGTAATCTTCACCAACAGTTCAAAAATGTTGGTATCAATCTTATATCTTCATGTTGCAATCTCAAAACCTCTTTTCTAGTGGGGGATAGAAGATATCCATTAAATCTCCCCTAAGACATAACTCTAGGCTTAGTTTCTAGAGGATACATCTGTATCGAAGTGTGGTACAAATTCTCCCTTGTATTTTTTCTCTTCTTTCTTTCTCCAAATCTTTTCCCTTTCCTTCTTTGTTTCTATTTGATCCACCTTTTTGATTGTTCATTCCTCTTTACCAGATTATCCTTCCTTGCTGTAAAACTTAGCAATATGTCCAAGTCTATTACAATTGTGACATATAACATTCTTTTGAATAGTATTCCTTCCATTCATTATAGATCTGCATTGATTAGCTTTGTGTCTAAATCCATAGTGTGTATAACAGTAACCATCGAAAGGTTGAATCGTTCTACCATTGTTATATGGATTCCTTATTTGACACCTGCATTCAATTGCTCTATGTCCAAATTTCTTGCATGTAAAGCATTGACCAGTAAAGAATGGAACGTTCTAATTCATTTTGCTTCTACATTCCATTGCTCTATGTCAAAATTTATTACTGTAGACATGGAAAATGTACTGATTGATCTTATACACCTAATCCTGATTTTACTAACACTTCTTCATCCTAAATCACCTCCTTTGCTAGTCATTTAAATAAATAATTTGTATTTGATTAAATTCATCACACTTCATCTCTAAATTAAATAAACCAAATTTATCTAGTTAATTCATTCCCTTCTATTAATTAAATAAATCATTTTGTTTAATTAATCCTAACATCTTCTATTAATTGAATAATTAACCTTAATTGATTAAATCGTCATAATTTCTCTTTTAATTAAATAATTCAATTTTATTTAATTCAATCTCTAAAGTCTTTCTATTAAATTAAATAAATTAAACCTTTATTTAATTTAATCAAACATCATCCCCCTTTAATTAAATAAATCAAAATCTTTATTTAATTAAGTCAAAATCATATTCCTCTCAACTTTGATTTTAAATCAACCCAAAAATATAAATCAAGTTGTCACATCAACAATCTCCTTTAAATTAATCAAATCAAGATTAATCTTAATCTCAACCCATCACATCCTCTAGATTTTGCAACTTGCACAATAAATCATTTCTTTTGATTTATTAAATCCTCTAATTTCCCTCAACATGGCATCAAAAGGGAATATTCCTCCAAATTTGAAAATCCCTCCAAAGGGATTTGTCCTTCCAACAATGCATTCAATACCTCTTACATGTCCTTGTGCATTGAGCCAAGTGGCATTTAAGTCATTTTTTTCTCCCTCCAACATGTCATTTCATGAATTTCAAATTCCACCTAATATCATTTATTGGCACATTCATCAAAATGTGCTCAACCTTCAACCTCTCACATCTTGACAAGTGGCATTTGGTCATTGGTTGATGATTAATCCCACATTCATCCCTTTTGCCTCATTCTCCATCACTCTCATCTATAAATAAGAGGCTTTTCTTCTCATTTTGGATCCACAACTTCATTGCAAAATCACTATCTTCATATTTAGAGCTAATTTCATCCTTTTCATCAAGTGTTCATAGCTTTCATGATTTCATAGCTAGGATACACCAAAATTTTGGCAAGGAGCTTCAATCATCAATAAATCTTCATCAAGCTTACAAGGGATTGGGAAAGGGCCATTTTCCACATCAAAATGGCACCAATTCCCCCATGGGATTAAGAGTTTTCTTGCTTTAATAGGATTTAATAGCTTTCTTTGTTGTGTTCTTCATTTATTTCCTATTTTGTGCATTGTAAATGAATTCTATGGGGAATGTGGATTTAACTTGCATATGAATCTAATTGTGTGATTGCTTGTTGTGTTTATGCAGGTCTATAATCGACATTCACATTTTGGTGCTAGAAGGAGGGTTAATCTGAAGTTTTTAACACATTTTTTTCAAAAAAATTATGGTTTTTTAAACTTTTTTGTGCCTACAAAAAACTACACTGCTATAAGTCAAGCGGCACCATACAGTGGCGCTACCAGTCTAGCGACACTGCAAACTCCAAACTCTACCACTGAGGTCTTCCTGCCCAAAAATTAAAATTTCCAAACTGTGACACTTAACCACTTTTTTGTCATTGAAATTCTAAACTCCAAACTGTGTCACTTGCCAAAACAGCATTGCAATCCCGCTCATTGTTCCTACTGTAGAGTGTCGTTGTCAGTCCCAGTGGTGCCATATAGCGCCTCTAACCTCTTCAAAATGCACCGCATCTACAAACTGTGTCATTGGATTTAGGTAAAAGACATTTTTCAAATTAATTTTAGCATGTGCTTTTTTATTCTTGTTTCTTTTGACTACTAACTAGTTTTTTGACCTCTATTTTTGTAGTTTTGACTAGTTTTGTAGGTTGGCTTGATCAAAGGTGAAGGAGAAAAACAAATAAAAAGGCTTCTCTATGGCATCATCATCTCATTGTATCAAGTGTTTTTAAACACTTTGGGGGGAAATTGTAATCCCTCTTCTAAGGATTTACTATCTTTCATTCTTTTAGGACTCACTAATTTTCAATTTGGGTCTAAAAATAACAAGACAAAAGGATTAAAAAGAACATTAGGCAACTTACTATATTTTGTTTAAAGGTTCAACAATTGAACAAAAAACTTTCATATTTCCTTTTGGTGCTTAACAAGAATCCAACTATTGCTTTGAAGGATTAAAATGAACATGTGCTTCTATTTTTTGTAATCACCTACCCAAGGTAATATCATTTAAAAGACATGCACTTCTCTCATGCCTCACGGAAATCTTGAGAATCAAAAGGATTTTTGTGATATTAAGTTGTGTTATTGATTGCCTCCAGACTTCAATTTGGGTTTAAAACTTGACAAATCTTGCGAGTGTGAGTGGAACATATCACTTGTGTTCTTTTTTGTTTCTCAACAAAGATCGATTGAACTACAAATGTGTTTTCTCTCTTTTTTTATTCTTAGAGGGTCTATCTTGTGGGAAAAAGTAATCACCCAAGGGAATGACTCAAATAGGAACACACTAAAGCAAGTGACTTCCAGCCAATATATAAGTGTGGGTACTTGAGGAAAGTTCAAGTATCACGAGGATTATTCTAACAAGAAGGGCAGCAATGGTCTCTTTCCGAATGGATGGTCCCCCATGAACGGAATGCCTGTATTAAAACCTCTTGTTTAGAAGGCCAAAATCCCTAATCTATTTGTTGGTGCAAGAATGGTTGTTCTAAAACCATCCCAAATTTTTATGGCTCTTAGTAGAGATGAGAAGTATGAAATGGGAGTTTCATGGGTATTGATGCTTGTATGGCCTAAGAAGTGTGTGTCGTGGAGAGGATCCAGTGTGGTCAAGCATCTAATCATCCACTAAGAGTAGGCGTAGTTGGATTTATCCAAGTGGGGATTCAACAAATATTGTCTTTTCATCCATAGGTTTGTGCATGTTCTTGGAATCAAAACACTTTACTTGGATTGTAAACATTGGAAAACAAACATTCAACATGAACATCAAATTTCAAACCCTTTAGAGGAGCAAATTCTTTTGACAAATGATATTGCCTTCCCTAGGGATTCTATCCTTAGAGACTTCTAAGAATTTGAATTCACATCTCAATTTTCTCACTAAAGTCAAAAATAGGAAACTTTTTCCTTGATTTCCACATAAAGCACCTTGTGGGATGAGAAGTTAGGACATTAGACATCTAGTTTGGACATCTAATCAAGAGAGTTTTTTTGGTAAAAGGAATTCATTAAGCAAAGCTAAGAACAATTGAACCCCATGCATGTTCTCTTCCAAATGATTTCTCGAAAGATCAAAATCCAAAAACCAAAGTCCACAGGTCTTAGTCAAAAATCTCACAAGAAAATGTTTTCTATGCTTTACAAATTTAGAGAAAGATTGACATTCAACTTTTACAAAAGAGCTTCAAGGAACAATCCTAATTTGTATGAATTCTTTTATCAACAAAATCCAAGTCTTTTTTGGCAATTTGAGCATCTTGTATAGGAAGTAAGGCATGTTCTTCAAAAATGAGGTCTTGTAAACAAGATTATTTTTAGGTTCATCTTAGGATCAAATCAAAACTTTCATCATCTCTCAAACATCAAAAACGAAAATCATCTCACCAACAACTCTTGGAAATCTTGAAAAAATCATTCATGCTAAACTTTGGGAAAATCCTCTTGAAATCAAAAATAAATAAAAATCCAAATCATCTTGTTTGATTAGATGTGTGTAGATGCATCCTTCTCCACATATTTAATCAAATTATCAACCCTTTTGAACAAGTTTATCCCCTGATAACATCCAACATCTTGGGGTCTATGAGTTCACTATCCAAAATCCAAAATCAAATCAAACCAAAATCGTCTTGTTTGGTTAGGTGTGTTTAGATGAATCCTTCTTTACATAGTCAAATTATCATCTTGCGTACAAGTTTACTCTAGGACAACATCCCACCTCTTAGATTTTATGAGCTCACTATCCAAATCAAATCCAATCAAGCCAAAGTCAAAATCAAAATCAAATCAAACCAAAAATCCAAAGTCCCAAAGTCTAGTATTTCCTTCAAGATTTCTCAAAGAGTTCAATCATTTATATCATTCACCTCCCATTTATCTCATCATCACACTTTGATCCTCAGTCATCCTAGATTTTCTCTTTTATACCTAAAGTTAGATCAATCTAAAGAATTAGAGGTTTATCTCACACATTCTTGAAAATTGATCCCTATTTTATGGTGCAAACTAGATCGCAACACAAGATCATGGAAGCCAACAAAGAAACATCAACTTCGAGTGACTTGAGCAAAAATCCTCCCTAAACAAATATCATTGGATCAAGCAATCCCCTAACTAATCTTCCTCTATCATCACAAAATCCTCAAGAGGAAAGTCAAGTTGAAGATGTCACCAATAATGTCTTGGGGATGACATAAGATGAAATCATTGAGATGGTCCTGTTGTCACCTAGAAATGCACCCTATGCAAAGTTGTAAAAACTGAGCTTTCTAGTGAAACATTGGATCACTCCAAGGCTGTGGGTCACCTGAGATTGGAGTGAACCTTTGAAGAAGGCCGGCTTCCTTCGGGTATCACCTAAACTATTGATCTTTGTGAGGTAAAGGGAGAAGAAATGCATACAAAATGAAACTATACTGAACTATTCCTATGGTGATACACCGAGTTGATAAGAAATCAGGAAAATGAAAACAGAAAGAAACCACACTAAGAAAACTAGACTACATCTACTTTACTTGCTCAACATGACCCCATTAGATTTATGCATCACTCTTGACAGGTTTGATCTACATACATATCTCAAGAAGGAAGAAACAAACTTCACAGCTTTGTGGTATGAATACAGATTTAGAAAAACACTGTTAAAGAAATACATACATAAGCTAACATACAGAAAATGAGAGTGGTAAGAGCATTAGTACTTGCTTTCAAGGTGAACTATGTTTTACGTTCTAGATTTCAGTTCAGTTACAAAACATACATTTAGTCAAGAAAGGATTGACAAAAAATCACTAACTCTTCTGAGTGTATAATCTGAACTATCTACAAAAAGGAAAAAAAGCCTTAAATATCAAAATATGTTAGCCCCTGGAAAGATCTCTCCCTAGATCTTTCAGATGAATTAAATTTAGAACCCTGTGTGTCCCTACTATGAAGAGTCGTCCCCAGAGAAGTCTTCCTCATATATTTCATAGCTACGGCATTCATTCTGACCCTAGCATCATGTCCTGTTTGAACCACTTCGACTGAATGCCTTGAATGCCCTGAGCTCACAACAGATACGTGTTGCATTCATCCCGTTGACATTCTTCATTTTGATCAGACTGCCATGGCTCTCTTCAGCTCCTCCTAGTTGGTCAAGCGTATTCCATGCAGGCTCTGTAGGCGGTCGAAACTTCTTTTGAAAATAATCTCATCTCGGTGAGACACTAAAAGTGTCTCACAGATGTGATTATGTCCTCTGCAACTTATCAGCATGACTTTCCTTTATTGCCCAGACCTTACACCGAAGTCCTCACTTTCTGCTAAGTTGTTCACTTTACTATCGGTGAGACATCACCGAGTTGGGGAGACATCCCATCGAATTCACAAGACTATGCCGAAGTATTGTCACCTTCGGCAAGACTTTGGACAGTCACTAGGACCCCCTGGTGAAATCCCCAACTCTTAGCGATACAGGATGTTTCGTTGGTGGGACCCCCACTGGTTTACTTTAGCCATCAAAACCCCCTGGTCTGGGAGACACCCACTGGTCAGCAAGAGGTTATGCCGAAGGAACTTTAGCTTGGTGAGGCCCCATTTCATCTGTCGGCAAGAGACCATTAGTGTCTCCCTGAATGCATTTTACCTTACCGAGCTCCGCTTTCCTTTCGCCAAGAGATCACAGAGTTGGGGAGACCTTTCTCCAACTTGGAATGCTATATCAAAGGTCTTCATATCAGTGAGACTTTAACGGGTCGTTGAGACCATACCCGAGTGCTTTGTCCTTCAGCAAGCTCCTCTCCCTATAAGGGAGACATCTACAGATTGGCATGACATCCTGGCGAAGGCTTCAACCTATGTCGTAGTTAATCCATGTCGACAAGACAATCTTAGTTTGCCAAAACATCACGTAGAAATCCCTTCCCTTTGGCGAACTCTTTTTCCTTTTTGGAGGCTCCACTGGTCGGTGAGACCTTTTCTGATGACAATTCCTATGTCGCCAAGACTTCCCAGTGTCAGCAGGACCTTAGGGTGATATCCTCAACTGCTGGCGATCCCTTCACCTTTTTTTAAGCTCTAATCTCAGTAAGACATTACGAGTCGGGGAGACATCTCGACGAAGTCCCTTAGTCATACCAAGGGGTTCTTTTGTTTTGGCGGGAATCCTGCCGAAGACAACCATATCGAGGCCCCTTCCCTTCCTTTCGGTGAGACTTCACCTTTGCTAAGACCTCCTAGCAAAGCCCGCCTTCTTATGCCGAAAGCATCTCTCCATCTGAGGCTCCTCATACGTCGACGAGACATTAGGAGTCGGGGAGACCTTACCCTGAATTGAAAGCTACACCGAAGGTTCACTGTTGTCAACGAGATACCATCAGTTGCCGAGACTATATGTCGAAAGAGATCTCATGCCGATAGGATCCCTGGTTTGAAGCACTCAAACTTAATGGAAACCCTGGTAGTCGGTGAGACCTCTGAAATGTCCTGCCAACTTTCTCCTTAGATGATTTTCATGTTGAATCTCCCTAGGGAAATTTCTCCCACTGAGTGCCCCATGACCTAGCAACAAATGTAGAGTCTTTGTGCTCATGTGAATGTTCCATTCACCTCTCGAAGATCTAACATATGATTATCTTGCTTGATTTAGCTGTAGGTGAAATATAGGCAACAATTCTAGCAACCTTTGTGGGATGTTTGCCTTCTAAACATGAGAACCAGTAGCTACAACTTGTCCATTGGGTATGGAGTCATTAGAAAGCTTAGAGAACAAATAAAAACATCAGTTAGCACATGGTTGCAATTTGCATGAGACTTATAGAACACAACAAGTTGCCAAAATGGCAAGACAGGGGAAACTGAAAAGAAAAATATTTACTGCGCTGAAACAACGCTTATGGAAAACATAAAGCCTAAACTATTATGTACAATAGATGGACCTATCAAAATCAGAAACAGGGCTTGAGGTGTATCCCATTAACTAGGATAGGAAGCACTTCACCTTTTTTTGTGTCTAGTCAATACACATTGTTCTCTTTACAGCCTATGATAATAAATGGACCAATCCACATATTGTCGAACTTGGTGTGATGGTCTGGCCTGCTTTTCAGAACATCCCATTTGAGCACGAGGTCTCCCACCTTAAAATATTTTGTTGTAGCGCCTTTGTCGAATGTTCTTTTCATTTGGAGCTAATGATACTCCAAAGCTTTCATTGCTCTGTCCCTTGACTCTTCAAGCTCCATGAGCTCCGCATACCTTACAGACATTAGGTCATTCCCTCAAGCATCTCCAACTAGTGAACAATGTCTAGAGTTGGAAGCTCCATAGATAGGGGAAATCTTGCCTCTTTGCCATAGACCAACATATATGGTGAATTTCCAATAGACCTCTTAGGGGCCACTTTTTCTGCCCAAAGTGCATTCTTTAAACTGATGTGTCAGGTCCTTTGATTATCCTCTATGGTTCTTTTAATGATCTTGATGAGATTCTTATTTGTGCTTTCAGCTAAACCATTACCCTGGGGGTAATAATTTGAGGATGTATTCAAGTGAATGCCATGTTTAACGTCCCAATCAGTTACTTTTAGACCCGTGAATGCAAGAGCATTGTCAGATATGATGGAGTCAAGAACTCCAAATCTGGTGACTATATCTTCATAGAAGCTCAAAACTGAAGACTCTTTTGCTTCTTTCAAAGCTATTGCTTCTATCCACCTTGTAAAATAGTCTGTAGCTATGAGCACCCACTTGTGACCAGTACTGGAAGGTGGATTTATTGGCCCAATGAAATCAATGCCCCATCTCATGAAGGGCTGCTCCACTTGAATTGGATGCAGGGGCATAGCTGGAAACTTTTCCTTTCCTGAAAATAGAGCGCATTTGATACACTTTCTTGACCAAGAATATGCATCTTTGAACAAGCTGGGCCAGTAGTAACCAGCTCTCATGATTTTCTAGGCAGTAGTTTTGGGAGCAAAGTGACCTCCTGCAGCTCCATCATGAAATTCATGAAGTACCTTCTCAACTTGGTGACTATGAATGCATCTTAATAGGACACCGTTCAGATCCTTTTTGAAGAGAACATTATTTACCAACACATATGGTATGGACTGCAATCTGAAGTATCTCCTTTTAGCTCTGTCTAATCCTAATGGGCATTCACTGGTTTGTAAAAATTTGATCATATCTTGAACCCAATTGGTCATCCCTATTGGTACATCATCTTGAGCATTTTGAAACTCATTTGTATTAGCAAGGATACCATCCTTTTCTAGTTCACTTTCACTACTTGACCCAGTAGCAAGTTGTTCACAAAGGCCCTTTCCTCTAGCCAATTTGGTGATCTTAATATCTACGTCGTATTCCATGACCTTAGTGATCCATCCTGCTCTTTTTTTATTGAGATCTTTATTCAATAGAAAATACTTCACACTTGAGTGTGCCACCATGACATGAATTTTATTATGAGAGATCAAAGGCTTGAATTTCTTCAGGCTTCTGATCACAGCAAGAACATGCCTCTCTACAAAGGAGTATTTTTGTTCATAATCAACCAATCCTTGACTGAAAAAGGCTATTGGTTGTTCTAAATTCTCTTCATTTTTTTTAACCAATATTGCAAAAATGTTACTTGTGCTACCATAAGCATACAGATAAATTTTTTTAGAAAATTTGGAATTTACCAGCGTAGGAGCTACTACTAAGGCCTCCTTGAACTTTTCAAAACTATTCTTGGCATCCTTTGTCCAACTGAAAACTGCATTTTTTTTTAACATAGCTGTTAAAGGTTGTAACAGGTTTGCAACATCAGGGATGAATCTTCTTAGAAAGTTGATCTGGCCTAGAAATCTCTGTAGACCCTTCTTGTGATTAGGTAGCAGCAACTCAAGTATGGCTTTGACTCTCAAAAGATCAATAGTAATTCCTTGCTTTGACACTATGTGTCCTAATAATTTCCCTTCATGAACAGCAAACATACTCTTCTTTGGATTGAGAGATAACAAACTCTCTAAATTTTTGCAAAAACTCATGTAAGATGTAATAAATGTTCATCAGCATTTTTGGAATAAACTGTAATATCATCTAGGTAAATCAGTATAATCTTGTTGATCAAACCTTGAAATTCCATGTCCATGGCCCTCTGAAATGTGGCACCAGCATTGGACAAACGAAAAGGCATCCTTTTGTATGCCACGGTGCCCCATTTAGTCGTAAAAGCAATTTTAAACTAATCTTCTTCTTTAACCAACACCTGATTATACCCTGAAAAACCATCTAATAAGGAAAATATTTCAGAACCAGCAACCTCTTGCAAGATTCATTCCATGGAGGGCAGCAGGTAGTGGTCTTTCAAAGATGCTCAATTAAGATCCCTAAAGTCTATACAAAGCCTTATTTCACCACTTTTCTTCCTAACCGGTACAAGGTTATAAACCCATGAAGTGTGTTTGATAGGAAAGACAATACCCCCCTCAACTAGTTTAGTCAGCTCTTTAATCATTAGAGGCTCAAGTTTAGGATTCAAGGGCCTTTGTTTATGTCTTACTGGCTTAGCATCAGGCTCTAACTCAATTGTGTGCTGAGCAATATGGGGATCAAACCCTTTCAAATCTGAATATTCCCAAGCAAAGACATCATAGAATTCTTGACATAAAGCAACAAAAGCTTGTTTATCTTCATATGAACAAATTTTTCCTATCTTAAGAAGTTTACCTTTGAAAATCTTCAGTTCTTCATAGTGTTCTTCTTTGATTTGCAAGCCAGCTCTACCCTTTTTAAGCTGATCATCAGTACTGAAAATTGACTCTAAGGTAACAAGGCCTTTGGGTAATTTATTTGTCTTTAGCTGTATGACTTGATCACCATACTGTTGCTTGAGTTTTGCTTGATTCACCATGGAGAACTGATCTTCCTCGAGCAAGAAAGAAAGGATCTGCTCATCACTGTCAAAAGCTTGCCAGTGAATGTTGATATCAGGAATTGATGGTCTAACCACAACCTTCACATACTACTGTACTTTCTCCTTTCTAATGTCATTTGGAATATCAAATTGTGCCCCAATGGCCACGAGCCTGTCAGCATGCTTGTTCCGATTCCTTGGAATAGATACTAAATTAAAGGCATCAAATTCCTCAAGCAAGTTCAATACTCTATTTCTATAAGACTTCAATGTGTCATTTTTA
Organism: Sequoia sempervirens; assembly: GCA_007258455.2. Lineage (NCBI taxonomy): Eukaryota > Viridiplantae > Streptophyta > Pinopsida > Cupressales > Cupressaceae > Sequoia > Sequoia sempervirens. The sequence continues at coordinate 480,790,863 of VDFB02058242.1, read as the reverse complement.
GCCACATTCAGGCCCCTTACTTGATTAACAATTAATTCGATGTTCCCATAGACTTTCAAGCTAGTTATTCCTCTCTTCCTTGCCCACTCTAGACCTTGAACAAGGCCTTCATACTCAGCAATGTTATTGGAGCATACAAAAGTGAAACAGAATGCAGAGTAGTACCTATCACATTGTGGAGAAATCAACATCGCACCTCCCCCTGCTCCATTCTTACTTCTAGAACCATCAAAGAACATCTCCCAAAGTCCACTTAGTGGTTGCAACAACTGATTTGCATCTTTCTCCAAGTTTGGAATCTTTGTGGCAGGCTCAAGAATCACATAGTTTCCCATACCAGCATCTTGAATGAGGTCCTCAAGACTATCCAATACATTCTCAACTACCCATTCATGCAGCAGCACGTCAGGAACAACTTCTGATTGGAGTTCTTGAGTAGCAGCTAATTCATTTTCAGAAAGAACAACACAATTTGTGTCTGCAGTAGTAGGAACAACATTAAAGGGACTTGGGTTATATGTCTCAATGTGATCCTTAGCCAATCTCTTAGATTTAATAGTAACCTTGGTTCCATATCTTGTTCTAAATAGCATATGTGACCAATCAGCTGATACATAACCACCTATCTTGGTTGTAAAGTCTCTAGATAAACACAAGGAAAAGAAAGGTGGGAGGTCTATGACACATATGTCTTGAGGAACTAAAAAATTTGGACAAGCATGGAGGGTGAGATTTAAATCCTTGATAATACCCAAAGTATTAACTGAAGTACCATCCAATTGGATCACTCCCTTCTCTAAAGGCTGGTATTTTAGTCCAAGTTTGTCAGCGATCTATTTTGGCATCACAAAGCTGCTAGCTCCACTATCTACCATACAGTTATGAACTAACTTATCACCAATAATCACTGACACATAGAAAGGAGGTGGTTTAACTCCTTTTTCAATCTCCATGCAAGGTTGCTGATCATTTCCCTAAGAATTATTTGTTAACACAGCTCTAACCTGACCTATTGGGGGATCAGATTCATCAGACATTTTCAAACTTGACAGGGCTGATTGTAACATATCCTTATGACCTGGGATGGATAATGAGTCCCACATGGACATTGTAACATTCATTTTTCTCATACTATCAAGGATATTATAAAGTACAATTGGATTTACTTTAGGATGTACCTTTATACCAGTATGATCAGCTTGCGGGTATGACTACTCCTTGTCTAGGAGTTGCTGATTTCTTTGCTAAACAGGAGCCACTCGAGATGTAGATGGTTCTGCAGTTGCTGCCTTTCCCTTTTCAGTCATTTGACTAAGCTCAAAAGCTCTCTTCTTTTCCTTGGTGTTAGCTACAACTGGAGAACTATCTTCATTCAACCCACAAAACTCTTGACCTTGCCAGTTAAGCAGGGTTGTATCATTGCTAAATTGGTCCTGGTGTTGTGAAGATGCATCATCGCATGCACTCTGCTGCGAACTTGAAGCATTATGTACCATAAGTGCCTGATTGATTAGTCCATTTGAGCAAGTGGCTTGATTATGAGGTTGGTTACAAGGGTAACACCACTCATAGTATGCTGCTAAGTTGTTTTAGATAGGAATCGGCTCCTTGGTCGCACTAACAGGGGCTAGAGCATAGGCCTAAAAAGGCCTTGTATTCACACTCTATCTTGGGCCCTAATAATTGCCCTAATACTGATGTCTATTCCCTTAGAATTGTTGTTGTTGACCTTGAAAAGGTTGACTTGAGGCTTGATTTTGCTGTTGATAAGGCCTCGAATAGGTCTATTGCTTTTCCAAGTTCACCAACTTGTTACCAAAAGTTTGTAAAAGACTTTTGATCTCTTGTAACTCATGTGATGGGATTGAAGCAACACTTTCTTGTTTATCAATGGTTGGAATAGTAGCTAGAAGCATTGGTATAGCTAGTAGAGGTGCAAAAGGAGGTATTTGCAAAGGGATGTTTGCATGAATATCTGGAAATATAGGCATTGGTGGCCTAGGAGCGATTTTTCCAGGTTGTATTAAGTTGTTCTCTGCTATGATTGTTATTTCAAAAGCGTCTGGAAAAGGACACTCCTCCCATTGACTGTATCATGACAGCTATGTTGTTGTTCAGAGCCCTCAAAAAATACAAAAATTCATATTCTGGAGGTTGCCTCACCATTGCAGGGATCCTATCCCAAGTTCTCTGAAATCTAAAGTTGAAATCATTCATCTGCTCTTGTGGAGCCCTCTTAATTGTAGTCAATTTCACTAGTAGAGACAAGTTGTCAGACCTGTCTTGGAATTGCTTATGCAACTTATCTCCAAATTCATCCCATGTTGCAATTGAACTGACTGGTAGGCTCCTATACCATTGGACAACTCTTCCTTTTAGTGAAGCAGCTAGTAATCTCACTACAACATCCTCTTGGGTTATGTGATGGACTCTGCATAACGAAGCCACATCTCTCATATGTTCAATCAGAATAGTTTGGTCTTCTCCTGTAAAAATTGGTAGACTCTTTAAAGTTGCCATTGGGATGTCATTGTGTTGTGCCAAATTTAAGGGGTTGCCTCTATTGAAAGCGACAAAGGGTTGATTCCTTGGAGCAGCCATTGGGGGTAGCTGAATTGGATTTACTTATATAGCAAAATGAGATCCTACTGATGGAGGAGTAGATTGAGTTCTTCTAGAATAGATAGCTGTTGTTCCTCTTTTTTCTATTGCTCTGCCTTTTCTTCTTGGTGGTGATAGCTGTAAATATTCGAAGGGACATGAGTTGCCTCTTGTCTGAACTTTTCTCATAAACTATAGAAAGCACTGGTTTCTAGAGTTCTTCTTCTTTGTGGAGTCACCAAGTATGCCGAAGGACTTCTATAAAGTCTGAAATTCACTGGTTGCATACCAAACCAGTAGTTCAATCTAGTTCACTATCCCACCGGGCGTGCCAGAAACTGTTGTCACCTAGAAATGCATCATATGCAAAGTTGTAAAAACTAAGCTTTCTAGTGAAACATTGGATCACTCCAAGGCTGTGGGTCACCTGAGATTGGAGTGAACCTCCAGAGAAGGTCAGCTTCCTTTGGGTATCACCTAAACTATTGATCTTTGTGAGGTAAAGGGAGAAGAAATGCATACAAAGTGAAACTATACTAAACTATTCCTATGGTGATACACCGAGTTGATAAGAAATCAGGAAAATGAAAACAGAAAGCAACCACACTGAGAAAAATAGACTACAGCTGCTTTACTTGCTCAACATGACCCCATTAGATTTATGCATCACTCTTGATAGGTTTGATCTACATACATATCTCAAGAAGGAAGAAACAAACTTCATAGCTTTGTGGTATGAATACAGATTTAGAAAAACACTGTTAAGGAAATACATACATAAGCTAACATACAAAAAATGAGAGGGGTAAGAGCATTAGTACTTGCTTTCAAGGTGAACTCTTTTTTACATTCCAAATTTTAGTTGGGTTACAAAACATACATTTAGTCGAGAAAGGATTGACAAAAAATCACTAACTCTTCCGAGTGTATAATCTGAACTATCTACAAAAAGGAAAAAAAGCCTTAAATATCAAAATGGGTCAGCCCCTTAGGGCTTACAAAAATATCTGCCCCTAGAAAGATCTCTCCCTACATCTTTTGGATGAATTAAATGTAGAACCTTGCATGTCCCTGCTGTGAAGAGTCATCCTCGGAGAAGTCTTTCTCATATATTTCACATCTACCGCATTCATTCTGACCCTGGCATTGTGTCCTATTCGAACCACTTTGGCTGAATGCCTTGAATGCCCTGAGCTCACAATAGATACGTGTTGCATTCATCCCGTTGACATTCTTCATTCTAATCAGACTACCACAGCTCTCTTCAGCTCCTCCTGGTTGGTCAAGCGTATTCCACATAGGCTCTGTAGGCAGTCGAAACTTCTTTTGAAAAGAATTGCATCTTGGTGAGACACTAAAAGTGTCTCATCGATGCGATTATGTCCTCTACAACTTATCGGCATGACTTTCCTTTATCACCCAGACCTTACACTGAGGTCCTCACTTTCTGCTAAGCTGTTCACTTTACTATCAATGAGACATCACCCAGTCGAGGAGACATCCCATCGAATTCACAAGACTATGCCGAAGTATTATCACCTTCGGCGAGACTTTGGACAATCGCCAGGACCCCCTGGCAAAAGCCCCAACTCTTAGCGATACCAGATGTTTTGTTGGTGGGACCCCCACTGGTTTGCTTTAGCCATCAAGACCCCCTGGTTTGGGAGACACCCACTAGTCAACAAGAGGTTATGCCGAAGGCACTTTAGCTTGGCGAGGCCCCATTTCATCTGTCAGCAAGAGACCATTAGTGTCTCCCCAAATGCATTTTCTCTTACCAAGCTCCGCTTTCCTTTAGCCAAGAGATCACTGAGTCAGGGAGACCTTTCTCTGACTTGGAATGCTATACCAAAGGTCTTCATATCAGTGAGACTTTAACAGGTTGTTGAGACCATACCCAAGTGCTTTGTCCTTCAACGGGCTCCTCTCCCTATCGGGGAGACATCTACAGATCGGCGTGACATCTTGGCGAAGGCTTCAACCTATGTCGAAGTTAATCCATGTTGGCAAGAAAATCTCAGTTCACCAAAACATCATGTAGAAATCCCTTCCCTTTGGAAAACTCTTTTTCCTTTTTGGAGGCTCCACTGGTCGGTGAGACCTTTGTCGATGACACTTCCTATGTCGCCAAGACTTCCCAATTTCAGCAGGACCTCAGGGCGATATCCTCAATTGTTGGCGAGCCCTTTGCCTTTTTCTAAGCTCTAATCTCGGCGAGACATCCTGGCAAAGTCCCTTAGTCATACCAAGGGGTTCTTTTGTGTCGGTAGGACTCCTGTCAAAGACAACCATATCAAGGCCCCTTCCCTTCCTTTCGGTGAGACTTTTCCTTTGCTAAGACCTCCTAGCGAAGCTCGCCTTCTTATGTCGAAAGCATCTCTCCATCTGACTCTCCTCATACGTCGGCAAGACATTAGGAGTCGGGGAGACCTTACCCCGACTTGAAAGCTACACCAAAGCTTCACTGTTGTCAGGGAGATACCATCAGTCACCGAGACTATATGCCGAAAGAGATCTCATGCTGATAGGATCCCTAGTTTGAAGCACTCAAACTTAATGGAAACCCTGGTAGTCGGCGAGACCTTTAAAATGTCTTGCCAACTTTCTCCTTAGATGATTTTCATGCCGAATCTCCCTAGGGCAGTTTCTCCCACTGAGTGCCCCATGACCTAGCAACAGATCTAGAGTCTTTGCACTCATGTGAATGTTCCATTGGCCTCTCGAAGATCTAACATATGATTATCTTGCCTGATTTAACTGTAGGTGAAATATAGGCAATAGGTCCAAGATCTTGAAACTCATTGGATTATCAATACCATGATGAGGCTCAATCCCTCCCAATACATGCTTGAGTTGGAAAAAGAAGGGGATAAACTCCCTTGTGACTATGATTTGAGCACTCTTGTAGAGAAATCTCTTGAGATTATACCACTGGTTTCATTCACACCATCTTCATTCCAAAGCATCACTCAATCCATCCCGCAAATCACATCATCCATTTCTCCAACTCAACCAATTATCAACAAGGGGAGCATATTACTTCATGCACTACAATCACACTCCCTTATGAACAACCAATATTTGGATGCAAATACTATCCTGGGTCAATCCATCCCATTAAATCCACAACACCCATATGTTCCGCTCACCTTCCAAGATCCCAATGACCCATCATATTTTTGTGCAACACCGACATATCCTCTCAACACACAAACCTCTCTCTCGTTGACCTCACAAGGAGAAGGTGGATTATTTGGACAAGGGGGTATCTTTGACCCTTCATCATCATCATTTCCTAAAGGGAATACACCACCCATTTTTCCACCACTTCCACCTTTGACATTAACATCCACACCACCCCTTGGTTTAGGACTTCCCCCTTTACCAAACATCAATCAAAAAAATAAAAACATCATACTGAATCCTCCCAACTTGCCATCAATATCGCAATAACAGGTGGCAACCATCCAAGAAACCCAAGCAATCAACACCTCTACCATCCCCCAAAACATGGTCTCTCAAGGACCGATCACATCAATCGCACCATCCACTACACAAATCCCCATCATTAATACAATGGTGCCTCTCATCACAACAATGAACACTGTTATGAATTTTCCACCACCACCACCAAAATCCAACATGACCAACCAATATAGCATCGTGTTGCAAGTAGCTCAACAAGTTTCCTATCAAAAAGTGCTCCAACAAATTCAAAGCCAACAAGCTGCACAATTAGTTGCACAACAAGCACAACATGTTGCCCAAGCTCAAGCTTTGTTGCAACAAGTCACCCAAGTTTCCCAAGCTACACAAGAAGCTCAAGCCACACAAGTTGCACAATCTGCGTAGGCTTCCCAAGCTACACAAGCAACCCAACAAGAACAAGCTCAAGCTCAGCAAGTGCAAGTGCAATCTCAATACTAGGCACAATTGCAAGCAACTCAACAACAAGCATATCAACAAGCCCTGAAAAAGTACCAAGCACAACAATAAGTAGCCCAATTATTAGCCCAACAACAAGTGTTGTTGGCACAGCAATAGCAAGACCAACAACAAGCATTGTTGGCACAATAGTAACAAGGCCAACAACAAGTGTTGTGGACACAACAAAAAATGCAGGCATATTAGCAAGCCTTGATTGTGCAACAGAGCTTGCAACAAACTCCCACCAACATACCCAACACTCCACCCATCACTCAAACACCTCAACCACTTCAAAACACATTCAAACCACCTCCTAATCCTCAAGACATTGTGACAACACAAATTCAATTTCTCTCATAGCAAGTGCTCAATCTTTAATCAGGTAAAATGAAAAAGACACCAAGTAACATGTGTCCCTATCTATTCGATAGGAGCCTTGCAATGGTACCATTCCCAAAGGGGTTTTAAATCCCTAAGTTTGACAAATATTGTGGGATGGGAAACCCTAAAGATCACATTAGGGAATTCCAAGTACATTGCATGGCGGTAATGTATGATGATACCTATCTAATGCGGCTATTCCCTAGAAGTTTGGCCGGTCCTTCCATGGAGTGGTTCTCTCAACTTCCTCTTGGCATCAAAAAGTTCCAAGAAATTAAAGACGCATTCCTAAAAAAATACGCATTCACCATTGGTATGGATGTTAATCTAGAGTAACTATCTTCTCTTAAACAAGGTAATGGGGAATCATTAGCTTCCTTATTAGAATGATGCTAATCCAAGGCCAACAGGACCAAGTGGGCCATGCCAGAGGAACAACAAGTTTGCATAATCATTTCCAATCTTGAGAAAACCTTGGCATTTCATCTCAAGGTGCAAGGTATCACCACGTATGACCAATTGATCTCCAAAGTGCTTAACATTGAATGAGACCTTATTGCACAAGGAGGGACACCCACATATCCATAACATCAACACAATTGAACTTCCACCAACTACAATGAGAAACCTCGCATGTGGGTGAGAAACAAAAATGTCACCAATGATGTTATGGTGGATACCGAGGTCATAATCAGTGCTCCAAAACAAAACACGCAATCATACCGCCACCACAAAACAACACGTAAGAAAATGCAGTATCACAACAACCACCAAATAATCAAGTCAACAATCTGAATAATCAAGGGGGACCACCTCCGTGAAACAAATATCCCCCCAAGCACAAGTACACAGCCCTTGGGGGATCAATTGAATTTGTCATGAAGAAGTTGGTAAACAAGAATCTCATCAAAATCCCCAAGTATGAGAATTATCAAGAACCCCAAGTGAAACTACCATGGTACAATGAGAATCACTTTTGTGACTTTCATAAGATCAAGGGGCACACAAAAACTAGTTGTATGAGGTTAAAAAATATGATCCAACACCTCATCGATGACAAGATCATAAATGTGGAACAACCAACAAGAAATCAAGACTTAAAAATATACACAAATCTAATGTTAGATCATAGCAAGGGGAACAATAATGGAAATCAAAAGTATTCCAATGTGAAAGATGTCTATGATCATGTTGTTGCATCCCTAGATGAATGGATCACTATTGTAAACATCAAAGGAGCCAAAGCTAATTGTGGAGTCACCACACGTGGTGGAAAAATCACCATTACTTGGTCATCACACCCACCTAGGGCATCCACCTCAAATCCAAAATTTGTTCCCATTGGTTACAATGTCTTAGACCAGCTAAAAAGAACTCTCACTCAGATCTCCATCATGGAGTTACTGAAGATCTGATCTTCCTATAGAAATATCCTTGAGGAAGCATTGGTTTCATCCACCATCTTTGTGGATCTTGATGCTAAACAATTCCAAGCTATGTTTAGAAACATTACCACCCCAAATCTCCTCACATTCTCTGATTAGGACATCCCCACCCAACCATCTCACAATCGTGCACTCCACCTTGAGGTCCTCGTTCACAAAAACAAGTCAAAAGGGTCTTGGTGGATGGGGTGTAGGGCTAAACATTTGTTCTCTCAAGCTCATAAAGAATCTGGGATTCTCAGAGGACTTCATTGAAAAATGAAAAGGCATCACAATCAAAGCTTATGATGATCAAGAAAGAGTGTCATAGGGCACTATCCAACTCCCTATTCAAGTAGGGCCAGCCATTATGGAGACCACCTGCTAGGTCCTTGACCTTGATTTTCCTTATATCATTCTCCTAGGGCGTTCATGGATCCATGGGATGCAATCAGTTGCATCTACCTTCCACCAATGTGTCAAATTCACATACTAGAACCAAGAGGTCACAATCTATGGTGATCCCAAGCCCTTTGCCTACTGCAAAATCCTGGAAGCTAAATACTATAAAATCCCCCAAGTTCCAAAGAATGATGAAGGCCCCACAACTCTGTATATAGACCTAGCTACCTTGGCCTCCACATCTGAGAAAAAGACACCTACCATTCCTAATATCTCTGAAATCAAATTCATTGACCAAGACAATGGGTGTGGGGATTGTAAAATGAAGAAAAGTGCTTTCATGATAGGAGAGCTACCTCAATCTCCTAGGTCTCATGGGAAACCCCAACCAGCTGAAACATCATCCCAAACCTTCAGAGCTGACCCTTCTAGATTCAAAAGTTGGGGAGACTTAATTCATGAGGTGGTAGATGAAAGAGACATATCAAGCTTGCTATACCAAGATGAAAGGTCCATGCCTGATCTACCCATGGATGAAAGTAGCAAAGGATTACAAATGATGCTTGGTATGGGATATGATAGAAACAAGAAACTTGGACAGAATGACAATGGTCTCCTAGTACCACTCATTCCTGAGAAGCACATGAGAAATCTTGGCCTCGGATGTACCCCTCCAAAGGTACCCATACGTGGCAGAGGTCCCTCAGTTAAAACAGTCAAGACTCCCCCTCTGCTATCAGTAGCCAAACTTCGATTACATGTATCCACAGGTTGAGTCATAGAAAACTTTACATTTGACATAACCGATGGTTGTAGTAGTAGTGATGAGGAAGATGCCATAACTGATTTACCTATGCTATTCGACGACTCCTTGCTCATGATTAACACCTTGTCATTTGAGTCAACCAGTCAAACCCATGAGATAAACCTAGTCTATCCCTAGCTCATCGATTATGACCAACGAGGACCACCGATTCTATACACATTCAAAAATGATGAGGTGCTCTTAGAATTCATGGGATTAGAGGATACTATACCATGCAAAGATCACAAAGATAGATTTGACATCATACTAGACACACACGCCTATTACAGGGAAACAATTGAATCCTTCAGTTGCAAAAGTGAAAACTTGAGAATAATCTCTAGGTCTCTTAGTGAAAACCATAATGTGGTACTCTCTGACTCAAAATAGTAAAAATAAAGGACATATTCGATGGTGGAAACCTCTTTGAGGCATTGAAGGATGAAGGATTCAATATTCCTCTCAGTGCCATTCATCGGGAGAAGTCAGCGGTCCTAGCAGAAACATGCAATCCAGTCAACTTGGGAATAGAGGAATTGCCACACAGAACATTCTATGTCGAGTCTCTTTTAATAGAAGAATCAAAACTCCTAGCTGCATTCCTAAGAGAAAGAAAGTTCAACTTTCCATGGACCTATGCCAACATTCCCACACTTGATCCAAAGGTCACGGTTCATCAGCTAGTTGTGTATCCCGAAGAAAAACCTATGAGACAAAAGCTAAGGAAATTGCATCCCTAGATAGCATTGTTGGTCAAAATGGAATTGCAAAAGCTCCTAGACACAGGATTCATATGGCCGATAGATTATCGAAAGTGAGTCTCCAATCTTGTACCTATCTCAAATCCAACTAGGGGCATCCGTACTGCATAGATTTTAGAGATTTAAACAAGGCATGTCCCAAGGATGATTTTCCACTCCCAAACATTGATATGATAGTGGATATGACAGTAGGACATGAGATGTTATCCTTGATGGATGGATTCTCAAGATATAACTAGATCATGATAGAAAAATAAAACCAACACAAAATGGCATTCACTTATCCATGGGGGACATACTGCTAGAATATGATGCCATTTGGGCTAAAGAACGCCGAAGCAACCTATCAGAGGGCCATGACACTAATCTTTCATGATATGATCCATAAAATTTTGGAGGACAATGTGGATGATATATTGGTGAAGTCAAAGAAATAGTGAGATCACATAGCAGTGTTGAGTGCCATCTTTGACAAACTTGAAAAGTGCAAGGTCTTCTTAAATCCAAAAAAGTGTCTTTGGGGTCCAATCAGGCAAGCTCCTAAGATACATTGTATCCATGAGAGGAACTGAGGTAGAGCTCACCAAGGTCAAGGAAATCCTTGAAATAGAGGCACCTAAAGCATTGAAGTAGCTAAGATGCCTACAAGGAAGATGCCAGTCCATCTGTAGATTCATAGCACGACTAGTAGAAAAGAAAATCCTGTACTCTCATCTACTCCACAAGGGGGTAGCATACATATGGGATGACAAGTGTGATCAGGCCTTCAACAAGATCAAGGAGTACTTACTCACACTTCCAGTACTCATGCCACCCATTCCAGGAAATCCCTTGATCTTATACATATCAGCAATAGTAAGATCTCTTGGTGCTCTCCTAGCATAGCACTATGAAACCGAGAAAGAGAGCCATCTATTACATCAACTGAACAATGGTGGGGCACAAGATAAACTACACACCCATTGAAAAATCTTGTCTGGCAGTCATCTTTGCAGCTCAAAAGTTTAGACATTACATGCTAGCACACCAAATCAAGCTCATTGCAAAAATTGACCCACTTAAGTACTTGCAATCCAAAGCCACGCTCACAAGGTGGACAAAAAAATGGGTTATGATCCTCACAGAGCATGATATCAAGTATGTGGAATACAAAGCTATCAAGGGAAAAGCAATCACAGATCAACTGGAAAAAGCACCCATATATACAAAAAATCCATTGGTATTATAATTCCCTGATGAATCAATCTTCAACTTGAGTGCGATAGACCATTGGAAAATGTATTTCAATGGGTCCTATACACAACACAGGTCAAAAGCATGGATTTTCTTCATCACCCCATAGGGAGATTGTATACCTAATCATATAAGCTGTCATTTCTATGAACAAATAACATCGCAGAATATGAGGCTCTTGTCATAGGGTTGAGGATTGCAATGCAGTGGTAGATCATGGCACTTAAGGTATATGGAGACTCACAACTCATAATCAACCAGGTAAACGATGAGTACCAAAAAAAAGACAAGTTGACTCCCTACAAGAATTTGCTGGAAAATCTCAAAGAGTTCTTCATCGATATCACATTTGAGCAGCTACCTAGAGCAAATAACAGAGCAACAGACACCATGGCAACAATCAAATCACTCCTAGAAATACTGTGCAACATCCCAAAACAAGAATTCCTTGTAGAGCAGCTTCTCGTGCCTACATTTCAGGTACCAGAGTCTGAATTTGTATGTGAAATCATTGGTCCCGGTGATCCCTGGTACCATGATATATACACTTATGTAAGAATAGGAGTCCTCCTCGTAGAGATAACCCTGAACCTCAAAAGAGCCTTTGTCAAAAAATCATCTTGTTTTGTCATTTTAGGAGATACCCTTTATTGTAGAAGCATCGAAGGAACCCTGTTACATTTCCTAAATGATGAGGAAGCCTTGACTACTTTAACTGAGGTACATGATGACATTTGTGGTTCACATTTGAGCAGAATGACCTTGGCTAAGAAATTGTTGAGGACTGGGTACTATTTTCCTACAATGGAAAGAGAAGCACATGACTATGTCAAAAGGTGTCTACAATGTCAGCAACATGGAGACCTCATCCATGCACCGGCTTAGGAGCTCCATCCAATTGTCACACCATGGCCCTTTTTGCAGTGGGGGCTCGATCTCATTGTAAAAATCACCCCCACCTCATCTAGTGGACATAAGTTCATCATCACTGCCACTGAGTATTTCACAAAGTGGGTGGAAGCCATCCCCATGACCTACATTACTAGATAGAAGATATCCAAGTTCATCTTCAACTACTTAATATGCTGCTACGGTGTCCCCCAATCCATTATCTCAGATAATGGGACACCTTTTAAGAATCAAGATGTTCATGACTTATGCCAGAAATTCAAAATCCAACATTGCTTTTCCACTTTGTATTATCCCCAAGGCAATGGCCAAGCAGAAGCCACCAACAAAACCATCCTAAAAATTCTCCAGAAAATAGTCAATGACATTGGTTACTAGAATTTGTATTTAAATCCCACCCTATGGGCCTACCAAACCAGCATCCACACACCAATAGTTTCCACCCCATTTTCCCTATTCTACAAATCAAAAGCCATATTACTCATCAAGATCGAGCTCTCATCCTTGAGAATATCACTACAAAACCTCATCACAGATGAAGAATACTGGGTATCACAATTGAATAAGCTGGAATTACTAGATGAGTAGTGTATGGATGCCTTAACCCATTTACAAGTCTACCAAAACTGACTCAAGAGAAGTTACAACAAGAATATCAAGAGTTGGACATTCCAAGTAGGAGAACTGGTGCTAAAGGAGAATAAAAAAAATGTACCAAATCTAGAGAGCAAGGGTAAATTTGAACCTAATTGGTTGGGGCCTTTCATCATCATAGCAAGCTACAAGTTAGGGGCATATCAGTTGTCAACACCAGAAGGCAAACCTCTACAAGATCCCATGAACAACTCTCGTCTCAAAAAAATTATGCCTAATCTTGCAAGGTATAAAACCAAAAATACAAAAAAAAATCAAAAAATGTCTTGAAAAAATGGTCACCCTGATGAAAACCTAGCAAACAGGCATCTTGGTGACAACAAAAAACTAAAAAATAAACAAAAATCCAAAAAAATAGAAAAAAGATTAAAAACAGTAAAGAGAAAAATTGTCCTATAGCAAAAACCACTTCCATGGCGCTTTGGGAAAGTACCTTGGTGAAAACCTGGCAAGTAGGCGTCTTGTGTAAATAAGCACTTTCCATCCACTGGGATCTCCACAACCTATTCTCCATCATCCATCCATCATCCATCGCATCCCATATCTCCATCCATCACCTATCTGCATCTGCATCACAGCTTGATCATGTGTTCACATCATGATCCCTCCTAGTACTACTCGACCCATTCTTAAGGTCAATTTGTCCTAACTTTATCAGAGTAGTCTATTGCATCACATTGGGGGCATGTTCTCATTGGATAGGATTCATGTATATTCTTGAAGTCTTCCCTAAATCAAAAAATCCAAAAACAAAAACACTGAAAAATCAAAAAATCAAAAAATCAAAAAATATTCATAAAATCAAAAAAATCCCAAAACATTCAAAACATATCAAAATCCAAAAAAAAGTCAAATATTTGGTCAAAAATTCAAAAATAGAGTCATCTTGTCGAACTATGGGTCTCCAAGCTTCTTTGAACGTAGGCAAGGTTGATCATTGATCTTCCCCTGAGACACTTAGGTCAGTCCTTTAGGAGTCCATCACAATAAACTGGAAATCTGTTTGTTCATATCTCATCAAATAATAGAGTCTGTGTCAGTTGAACTATGTGGTCTCTACGTGTATAACTTAGGCAAGGCTCATCTATTGATCAACCCTCAAGGCCCCTAGGATACGTCTTTAGGTTAGTCTCTTGGTTAAAATCTCATAAAACCCTAAAACATTGGAAAATTAGAAAATCAAAACATTTGTAAGACCTTGAAAATACTAAAAATAGCCTCAAAACATTTCAAAAACATCCAAATATTTGAAAAAATCCATTCACCCCCATCTCGCTTTCACTCGTAATAAACATCAATAATAAATCATTATCATCCTCAACCTTTGGTGAAACAGTAAAAAACAAGTATAGTAGGTTAAAAGTGAAAACTCAAACGTCAAAGACCCAAGTCTAGGTTAGTAAGTAAACAAGTTGGTCAACTTTTTGTGTCAATAACCTATCATCCAATTAGTCCCAAACCAATCATTCGATATCATCATGTCCTAGGATGAATCCTTCCTACAATGGACATCAACATCAGGCATCACCGTAGTTTCGTCCTGGCTAGCAGTATGAAGAAAATTAGCTTGTTTGTTTACTTTATCTTTGTCTTTTGGCTTATCTTATTTGCGCTCATTTCGATGACCTCTCGATGATTTCTAAACAAAGGGATTTAAAGAGAAAGGAATGGAGCAATGATCATTATCTTTTTATCTATTGTGCTTGTTGGATATTCTTGTAGTATAACTTGGTCATGTGTGCTTTGTTTGGGGGTAGGGAGGATGTTTTAGGTATCTTGTTGACCACATAGGAAGGATTTCCTTTCTATGTTTTGATCTGAGATGTTTGGAATATCTTAACTACATTTTAAATAAGGTTCTTTACACTAGGTGTGAATAGGAGTACTCCTATCTAATGGTCGAGTCAAATTCCATCACACTAGGTACAACGCCATCTTGGTTCTTTATACCCTGATGCATCATACCTATGTGTATTATCAAACATAAGGTTAATGGCCCTTTTAAAGTCCTAATTCCTAGTAAGAAAATCATCATCATTATCATCATCTTCATCATCTTTGGACTTGTTGGATCCTCTTCTTTCTTCTATCCTATTTTTCGCGCTAACATGGTACCATGATAGTTAATCACAAATCATCACTAATGCATCCATCCTACATCCACAAACCATGAGCATATTGCATATCATATCATATCACATAGGAAACACTGATCATTTCACATGCATTACATTTTCATCATTGCATAATATAGATTGGTTATTCTAAGCATCTCATAAACCATACATTTTCATTCATTACATAAGCATAAAAGAGTCATCACATAGGCATTATTAACTCATATCATATGCATCATCGAAGTATCCATTGCATACATCTTCATATCATTCATTTGTATATGTTACATAATCACATACATATCATCCATTTGCATTATCACATAAATATTACCATGTACACCATATCATGTCATATACATAGGCATCATTATTAAATACATCAACACATAGACAAAAATGCATCATCACATCATATTATGTGCATCATCATGTCATCCATAAATGCATTGCCATATCATACATGAGAAAAGATACTAAAAAATAAAAAGATTGTATCTCATACATTCCATCATCATCCATTAGGTGCATAATATAGATCTATTAGTTTAAGCATTTGTAAATCATAACATTTGCATTATCCATGCATCATCATCAAAAGTGCATAAGAAAAGATACTAAAAAATAAATGCATCCATAAATCACTGCATCATAAACATCATATAGAAATATGCATCACATAATAAACCATCTCATATAGAAAGTAAAAACATCCATCCATAACCCATAAATAAAATAGGACACATCATCACATTAGAAGGAATCATCTCATATCATCTCATATATCATCAAAATAATAATACACTGTCATGGTACAAAATCGGGATCAAGTGTGTATATCAATCAATATGGTACAATCGCCCACAAGGCTATCAAAAACAAGCTCGTGGATCACAAAGAGCATGATGTCTCTGATCAAAATTTGAGCTAGCCCTATTGGTTGCTCCCCTCGCCGCTCGGCCTCTCCCTGTGACCCTTTAGAGGCCTATATCATGTCTGTTGTGAATAATCTCATACCTGCGTTGCTCGAAGCATAGCCTAATGGTAATGCACATGATAATACTTTTCCTCTCAGATGGCATCTCAGTATGCCCACATAGATACTATGCTCCTAGAGGAGGATGCATCCATACTCTCTAGTTGTTTTCTTTGGCCCATATCCTATGTTTCCTGCAGCTCGAAAACCTACCCTTGCTAGATGGCCTGGTCTCTCTCGGCTATAAGGGTCAAGACCTGCTACCTCGCCTAGTCCCTCTTTGATGTAATCACCTATATCTGAGCTTGAAGCTATAATATTTGACCATCACTAGGGTATAGATGTGGTGGTGGTTGGATGGGTGGTTGGTCTTGATGGCCATCTCTAGGTGGTGTCCTCTACCTGTCCTGGTCCTGGTGACCATCCCTGGACTAATCCTGGACATCCCTCTAGTCCTTGTGTTTCTCAGGCTGTTGCTCTAGCTGTTGAGGAGGTGTGCCACCTCCTCCTCTACCTTTTCCTTTTCCCCTACCACCATCATCGTTCCCATCCCTATCTCCATCTCCCCTGCCTGCTCGGCCCCACCCCTGCCCTACACCTCAGCCTCTGGGTCTCCTCCTCAGTATCTATGCACCTGACACTATCAATCTGACTAGAGGATGGAACCAATCTCTATAGGCCTGCATCATCCCCGGGTTTGCTTGTCCCTAATCATAAGGCCATGGTCTGGCCACCAGCTGCATGCAACTCTATACTGCATCCACTACTAGGATTGTCTGACCCCATGTCGTCTCTCTCATAGTACATGCGAAGATGGCCATGTACTAATCATCGGGATGGTCATGAGCATCCCCAAACTATCGAGCCACACGGTCTGGCAAGTATCTCTCAATCATAGTATGCTCTCAGCCCTGCATCAGCCAATCCTACCTCACAAAAAATAATTGTTGGACATCATCATACCAAGAAGGCATGCCAAGGTAGGGTCTCCATGTGAAAACTATCATCTTGTCAATGACTTGCCGCTAATGCCGAATATGTGTTGCTCCTGTATGTGCAAATGATAGTCCACCCTTGTATCTCCAGATGACTGGGTCATTTGGCTCCATGTCTACATGTATGACTCTCATGGGGTGGAGCACTACAATGTGCTCCCAGGCTCAAATGTGTAGCAAAGTGACCCATGATTTGATAGCCTGGCTATCATAGTACACAAACTAGTGAAGATCATGATACAGGGAGGCCAACATCACTGGCCCACAGGCAAAGCACTCTCTCCGTCAAAGCATCCACTCCCAAGAAAGACCCCATCCCAGGTTAAAGTACCTCCCACACTGATCTGGTGCCACAAGTCTTGAAACGATCTCAACAACTATCAATCTGAAAGCTGGTACTATAGCTCTGTACCACTTGAGCTCGATCTATCCCTCTAAGAAAATAATCTCATCCAGGCCCATAATCTTGTAGCAAGTATCACTCCCAGCATCCACATCATAGATAACTCTCTCTCCATCGATAGGCAATCGCAGAATGCGCCACACACCCTCCACAATCAATGTGGCCTTACCTTTGGGGAGGTGGAATGAAGATGTCTCATTGTGCCAGCGCTCTGCCAATGCAGTCATCATGTTGAGATGCGTACTGATCGGTGGAGCATCTGCGATGTACCATAAGCCAATCGCCCCCAAGTGCTCCTAGAGCACCTCGTCCAAAGGGGTATCTTGAGTCAATCCGGTCAAAAGGGATGATTTGTGCTCTCGTGAATGCATTGGCTCCATGTCCTTCTACATCAAGAAAAAGTCACTGCGTCAAGTTTCATAAAAAATTGAGATCCTATTTGAAGTTCGCGCAACCAAAACAATAAATGTGTCACTGTTTGATACTTCTGAACTATGCCACTGGAAGCATAAAAGTTCCAAACTCCGCCACTACAGCTCAGTTCATCAGCGATCTAGTTTAAACCTTGGACCTAAATTTCAAACAGGACCACCATGGTGTTGTTTGCAAGTGCGGCACACTTTGCACCAAAACCCTAATTTCTAAACTTCGTCACTATGGCACAACTCTCATTAGCGGCGCAGTTTAAGCTCGTGTGGCATTGATTTGAGCTTTTTAGTCGCACTATATAGCACCGCTTGATTTTGTTGACTCCTAAACTCTAATAAATGCACATGAAAATTGAAAAATAAAGTTGGGACAAGATGACATACCACTAGTCCTCTTCCGAGGAGCCTCTGGTACAATCGCACATGCTCAGAAATGTGTTGTGGAAGCACACATTGTGCCATCTCGATCAATCCTTAGAGCTCAAATCACAAGAATCTCTAAAGGCTAAGTGTGCAAATGAATTGGAAGTGGCCCCTCGAGGCCTATTTAAGCCTAAAAGTTAGGGTTTTTTTACCTTGTTTAGCCGTCTGGCTAGGGTTTTGGACCCCCGAGCCCATTTTCGCCCAACCGAAGGCCATTTTGCATCATTTTTTTGCATTTTTGAATGTTTTTGGCATCATAGAGCCCTTCTAGACCCATCAAGCACCTTGTCCACTTTTTTCGCGAGATCACCCAAAAATACAATTTTTTGTCTAATCTCTCAAGGGGGCAGTATATCAGCATGTTTCTTCTCATCGAGGCAGCAATGGGGCATTTTAAAAAATTGATTTTTTTTAATTTTGAACCCGACAGTTTATTCTTTGAACAAATGCAATAGGTACTTTGCTTCAAAGAGGGGGAAAATGTAGACATAGAAAATGTACCAATTGATCTTATACACCTGATCCTAATTTTACAAACACTGCTTCATCTTGAATCACCTCCTTTGATGGTCATTTAATTAAATAATTTTTATTTGATTAAATTCATCACACTTCATCTCTTAATTAAATAAACCAAATTTATTTGGTTAAGTCATTCCCTTCTATTAATTAAATAAATCATTTTGTTTAATTAATCCTAATGTCTTATTTTAATTGAATAATTAACCTTATTTGATTAAATCATCATAATTTCTCTTTTAATTAAATAATTCAATTTTATTTAATTCAATCTCTAAAGTCTTTCTATTAAATTAAATAAAGTAAACCTTTATTTTATTTAATCTAACATCATCCCCCTTTAATTAAATAAATCAAAATCTTTATTTAATTAAGTCAAAATCATATTCCTCTCAACTTTGATTTTAAATCAACCCAAAAATATAAATCAAGTTGTCACATCAACTAATCTCCTTTAAATTAATCAAATCAAGATTAATCTTAATCTCAACCCATCACATCCTCTAGATTTTGCAACTTATACAATAAATCATTTCTTTTGATTTATTAAATCCTCTAGTTTCCCTCAACATGGCATCAAAAGGGAATATTCCTCCAAATTTGAAAATCCCTCCAAAGGGATTTGTCCTTCCAACAAGGCATTCAATACCTCTTACATGTCCTTGTGCATTGAGCCAAGTGGCATTTAAGTCTTTTTTTTCTCCCTCCAATGTGTCATTTCATGAATTTCAAATTCCACCTAATATCATTTATTGGCACATTCATCAAAATGTGCTCAACCTTCAACCTCACATATTGACAAGTGGCATTTGGCCATTGGTTGATGATTAATCCCACATTCATCCATTTTTCCTCATTCTCCATCACTCTCATCTATAAATAAGAGGTGTTTCTTCTCATTTTGAATCCACAACTTCATTGTAAAATCAC
Source organism: Sequoia sempervirens (assembly GCA_007258455.2). Lineage (NCBI taxonomy): Eukaryota > Viridiplantae > Streptophyta > Pinopsida > Cupressales > Cupressaceae > Sequoia > Sequoia sempervirens. The sequence goes on along the minus strand of VDFB02058242.1, from coordinate 480,770,975 downwards.
TATCTTCATATTTAGAGCTAATTTCATCCATTTCATCAAACGTTCATATTTTTCATGATTTCATAGCTAGGTTATGCCAAAATTTTGTCAAGGAGCTTCAATCATTAACAAATCTTCATCAAGCTTACAAGGGATTGGGAAAGAGCCATTTTCCACATCAAAATGGCACCAATTCCCCCATGGGATTAAGATTTTTCTTGCTTTAATAGGATTTAATAGCTTTCTTTGTTGTGTTCTTCATTTATTTCCTATTTTGTACATTGTAAATGAATTCTATGGGGAATGTGGATTTAACTTGCATATGAATCTAATTGTGCGATTGTTTGTTGTGTTTATGCGGGTCTATAATCAACATTCACAATTACAAGAGTAACAAAAACCATTAAAATATGGGTACCTTTGAGCATTTGTTTTTCTGATCGGAGGTCTTCTAGTATCATTTCTTTGATTTTGGATCTTGCCATTATTCTTCTTGTCTTCAGTCTTCTCTAGTTCATTGATCTTATTTTTTGCATTAGGTGTTTGATTTTCTTTTGAGCTTTCACCTTTTTCAAATACTAAACCACCTTTGTCTTTGGATGTTTTATGACTTGCAATCACTCATCAAGCATTGTGGAACTCATTTTGAATTTGTCTTCATGACTTCTTTTTTTCTTTAGATCAGATCTCAGATTTACTACTTCTTGTTCAAGCCTTATACATTCATCAAATTTTCTTTTTACCATTGCATTCAAACATTCCTCAACTCTTTTATTTTCTTCAACTTTCACTTTCAAACCAGTTATAGTTTCATTTACTTGTTTCAACTACTCACTAAATTCCTTGTTCCTTTCTCTAAACTTCTTGATCTGCTCTCTCAATTTTCTAACACATTCATTTTCTTCTTTGACATTTTTCTTCAAATCTCTATTTTCACCTTTCATTCTTTCCAAATCTTCAAGAGCAGCTTTGAGTTCTCCATCTTTATCAAGCATGCAATCTTCTTCTATAAAATCAAAAGTAGGAATCTCTTTCAGAGTAATAGGAAACTTTCTATTAGCCATGTGTTCAATCTCCAAGACCTTCCCAGGGCGATTAAGCTTCTTCCAAGGAACCAAGATCTAATACCAATTGTTGAACACATAGAATACTAAGAGGGGGGTGAATCAATATTCTCTTAAACCATTCAAACATAAAACATCCAATTACTAATGTATATTCAACTATAGTAAGGAAAGAAAGCATGAAAACATCCACAACATCACATAACACATGAACACCAATATTTTTATGTGAAAAACCCAAAATGGGAAAAACCATGGTGAGGGCTAGCTCACAATATATTACAATCAGTTATAGTATATTAAAAAAATGCTCACTCCAAGTGGACTCACTGTCTATAGAAAAAAATATAGAAGAGAGATGGTGGCTCATATCCTATTTTGAATTGTTACAATTGCATCTACAATATGCAGAAATATAGTTCCAATGAAGTACAATAACAATCTTCACACTGATTCTAATTCAAAATTTTGCAATGCTCTTCATTCACACAACTTAGATCTTCAACTTCACACTAGTTTACTCAAATTCACATAACACACATTACATGTCACCCATATATCATAAAATACCAAAAATAATCCAACTTATATATCCGCATTAAGTATAACATCAATTAGGTCAGCCTAATTAGATGTAAAACCCAAAATACAACTTGTCATATCCAAAACACTTCATCCATATTACACACCACAATTTAAAATTCAAAACACCTTAAGATAGGTTGGCGTGGACCTATAATATATCTCATATAAGATAGCAATACATATTTACCCTTCACATACCTTCAAACATATTAGGCCGACTTTGCATAAGACCTAAATACAAAAACCTTCATTTTTCTATCCACGTCATGACACATGGACCTCAAAAATTTATGCCAAATAGAATTCAATCTCAATTGACATCTCGAAACTTATCTACAACATCACAAGGCCAAAGACTCATACGTGAAAAAGTGTTGAATCTCCCAATCAATTGTACTATATAAAAAATAACTATGAAATTACAGACTGAATTCTATTATTCATAACTCTCAAACTACTTTGCCAAACCAGATAAAATATTGGAATTTAATGTATCTAATAACCACAAAAATTAGGTTAGAAGTGCAGATCAAAACTTTTCTTTGCGGAGGGGTGCAGATCTAAAAACTGATGCACTGTAACACTAAACTGGCAATTTTGACACTTAGGTTTTTACACAATTGAGCTTTCTAGACCGAAACAACTTGAACAAATGACTTCCTTAACATCTCAAAAACCTATTATTATTACCCAAAGTGATACACAACAATGTTGGCATCAATGAAAACACTATAATACATTGTTATATACAATCCATGCTCATGCTACCAACAAGAATCATCAATGCCAAACTTCCAACAGTGTGATTACCCCTAATGGTTTCTTGCTAACATTATCAAAGCCATTAATATTAACATTAATAGATTCTATAAGATTCTTATCGACACCAAGTTTATCTAGAAGATAAATGCTACAAATATTAAGCCACGATCCATTGTCTACAAGGGTACACCTAACTCCATTTTTATTAATGAGCACCATTATCATTAAAGCTTCATTTTTTTTTTGGATCTCAAGTGAGGGTAATTCATGTTAAGGGAATGTAATATCCAACTTTTTCCCTTGCATATAATAAAAAAAGGTGGTTACATCATTTGGTTTAACAAAAAGGGACTTCAATCTTCTACAAATCCTCTTGGAGCATCTCATTTTATGTAGGTGTTATTTGAATCAAGTCCCAAAGAGAGATTTTGGTTGGAGTATTATGAAGTTTCTCAACAAGATTACATTATTTTCCATTATGTTGAGGAATATTAGGTGCGGGTGGAAGGTATGGTTGAAGCAATGCAATGGATGTTGGTATTTATTTTGCTTGCATATTATTCCTAGTGTTCTATGTGTGAGAAATTGTGTGATAATTTGGTTGTTGCAACACATGATTAATAGTGAGTTGTTTTTCAAAGTTTAGGATATGTCCATGAGGTTTAGGAGGTCTTATAATTAAGGTGACTTAGGATGCCCAATATTTAGAGGACCTTTAGGAGCTCCAATAATTATAGGAATTCTAATAGACAATTGTGTGTTCATAACATCAACTAAGTTGTCTACTTGATAATCTTCTATCAATGGGGGATATAATGCCACCTTAGCATCTTAATATATGCAATCCATATTAATATATTTTTAAGGAAATGTATCAATGATTTCATTGTCTTGTACAAAAATATCTTCCCCATTAGGATAGGTATTGGGAGAGAAACAAACAAGACTTTCATGATGCTCAATGATTGGTTCCTCTAATACTAAAATACCCTCCTCACTAGTAGGTAAGGTATCACGAGAAGAAAAAACATGATTTTCATGGTTATCAATGATTGCATTCTCTTACACCAATCTAACCCCACACATAGGAGAGATAGTGGGAGAGTGATCAATGAAAAATAACAAAAGAGGATAAATAAACTCATTTTTACATGCTTGTAACAAAAATTCTTTGAAATGCTTAACAAGATCTAACAATAGAACCTTAATTATGACAACACAAGATTTTTATAATGAGAACATTGTGTTATGTCCTATGGATCAAGCTAGAAATATTTTAACAAAACCAGATAGTTATAAGACTAGTCTTCAGAGACCGATGCCTTAGTTGGGCATAGACGATAGATAAGGTTTTTCACATAAAATTTAGGCTCAAATTAGTCGAAAAAGGGTGCCTATGGGACCTATGTCTAGAAGATGTTTTTATAAATTTTAAAATTTTGGAATGATATACAGTGTCTTAGGGTCTTATGTCTCAGAGGTTTAGGTATAAAAGTCAACAGATTTTTGGAAATGCACCAAAACCTAATTTTTCTATATGAATCATATACATGCATGTAATTTTGGATATTGTTAGAGAAATTGAATATTTTTAAATGATAATTTATAGATATTAAATGTTGTAATTGACTAATTTTTCCAAAAAATATAGAAAAACAATTATTTTTGACCTTTTGAAATGAAAATACTATACAATTTTATCACTTTTTCAATGTTTTTCACCAAAATATGCATGCATAAATGATCAAATAAATTGGTGATTAATTTTATCTTATTAATGATAATAACTTAGATCTAAACCCTAGACAAGGAAAATCATATCTGAAATTTTTTGCAATTTTTTTCAAATTTTATGATGAAAAACTAATGAAAATGGATAGTTTTTTTTAAAAAAAATACAAATTACCACTATTTTTAAATAACCTAGGTTTTAAAAAAAAAATCAGATTTATGCAATAAAAAATTAAAAAAACTCAAGTGTAAGATATGTCAATTTCACCAAAATGTAATTTGGGAAAAAATTTCCTCTAGCGTTTTGCTAGGACTAGCCACCTTTCACGACAAAACATTAGAATTCAAATCAGAAAGGGTATGAGATTAACTTGCAACCTAAAAGGTGAGTCAATCAACCTTGGATCTAAATTATTTTAAGGGTTTGAAATGTATTTTTGATTAAATGTAATGATGTAGCTAGATGACTATGAAAATGCATTGTTTTGATGCAAATATAGAAAAACTGAAAACTGAAAGACAAATTTTGAGACTAGACTAAGAAGAGCAGAGTATTGTGCACTTGTCATAAAAATTTGAGCCTAATTTTGTAGGACTAAATTACCCAAGGCACCAATTTTTGAGTAACTCAATTTGAAATTTGTCTTCGTAGTCCTTTGAAGTCTAATCAGAGCCTTCTTCCTTGTGGATCCCACTATCGGATCTTCATCGATTGTTGAGATAATTGCATTTCCATATCTTGCCAATGTGTAGGGTTTCAATGCAAAAATGAGCAAATAGTCTTCAATATTCCTCCAAAATTCTTCAGATCTGAAACATGTATATTTAAAGAGAGAGGAAGGGTTGTGCCATATAGGGGCTTGCCTCGTTCAAACCCTGTGTTGATATTTCCACCTCCACAATTACAAAATTGATGAAAAAGATCTTATACTTTTGAGGGATAGAGGCTAAATGATAAATGAATGATGAATCAATAATTGAATAAAAATCACCACACAAATCTAATATTCCTTGAAGGAGTGAAGTCATACGAATCTCCTCAAGGATTGATTGTCATGTGGCTTTCTTTGCTTGAGAGACCAATAATGGTTAGTCCTTACAAACAAAATGATAACATAAACATGAAAAAATTCACATAAAATTTGACATGATGCTTTGATATTGAAAAACTATAATAAATTTTCTCTTGACTTCTCTTGACTTGCTTGATAATGCTCTTGATAATAATTCTTGCTAGATTTTCTCCTTCTTTCTAGTTTTCAAATGGTGAAAAGACTAGGTATTTATCACTAATTTTTTTTGTGGCTAATATTCACCAATTGGCTAATAGTTGAAATTTGGGAATCCAATTTTGGCTAATAGTTCAAGCCATAAGATGGCACGAATCAACACATTTTTATAAAATTTTATTTTAGGCTTATTTAAATCACCAAAAAAAATATTTTATTAAACTTTTAAACACAAAAAATTTCCACAATATTCAATACATGTTAGATTAGATTCGCCTAAATTTTCTAAGTTATAATAGAAATATAAATTAATTTTCCAATATTATATCATAATTATTATTTTCTTTAGGGAATTTTTTTCAATATTTAGTTGGCACCATTGATTTAAAATATAATCTAATGGCCCTCATTGTATACTGCATGGTAAAATGTAGCTAGGATGTAATGCTCATGGGGCCCAAAATTGCTTTTGGGTCATTTATCTCCATTGAGATCAATAATAGAAAATAAATTTTGAGCCCTAATCTATAATGGAGATCAATGATCCAAAAGCAAATGTGGGCCCCATGAGCATTGCATCCCCGATACATTTTACCTTGCAAAATATGACAAGGGTCGTTAAATTATATCTTAAATCAATGGTGGCAACTAAATATTATAGAGTATACCCCTTAAACCCATTAATCATTTTGGGCCCCTACTTTTCCATAAGAATTAATTTTTTTAAAAGGAAGGATTCACCATCATAATTAATGAATTTTACTATTATTTCCTAAGATTCATCACAATTTTTTACAAAATTTTAGTGATGTAAAAAAATCATCAATAAAAATATTTTTTTTGGAAAAAAATGAAAGACTCACTAATAGAATTTTTTTTTCTAAAAAATGAAAGATTCACAAGAATTTTATATTAAATGTTTGTATTATTTTTTCATATGGGTTATTGATAAATGTACAAATAGGCCATGGAATACATAAATTAGGACATTAGATGAACAATTAGGTTCAATCACTTAGGGGGGAGAAAAACATAGTGTGAAATTGTCAAAGATGACAATTTACGATGCTACAATCAAATCAATAGTTGAGGATGAATGAGTGATCAAGAGGCTATGCATGTAGAGAATAAGTGAAGTTAACTGAAGTTCCTTCCTTATTTTTATGAAATATATTTTTGAATGTGTAGTGTTGAAAATTGTCACCCTTAACAATTTCACACTATGTTTTGGCCCCCTAAATCATTGAGCCTGATTGACCCCCCTAATGTCCTAAAATTATGTATTCTAAAGCCCATTTGTACCACTTTTCAATAAATTACAAGCATTGAATAAATGTACTTACCTCATATGTTTCCCCCAATATTCAATGTCCTAGAATTTTGGTCCAAGAACTATATTCCCTTGGGCGTATGTGTCCCCCTTCTTAGCTAGGAACCATTTTTAGACATGTTGGTGTCATTTTAACATTCAAATTGCAAATTCCAAGTGTCAGCTTTTAGGATCTAATTTTTGGGAAACTGGATAAATGCCTATAAATACCTAGTTATTGCATCATTTGAGATCCATCTAGCAAGAGGTGAATATTGAGAACATTCAAGAGCAAGCAAAGAGCAACATTTTAGAGATTTATTGTATCAATTCAAGATCCAAGCATCGTGTCAAAGTGTATGTGAGTTCATGTTATCATGGTTTTGTGAAGGCTAACCCTTGTTGTAGGTCTCCAAAGCATTCAAGCATTCAAGAAAGCGAGATACAAATGCTTGAGTTGATGTGTATTACTTCATTCCTTCAAGGAATCCATTGAAGGATGGTGAATTATAGTACTTTTTGGTTTCATCATTCCTTCCTTTCAAGTATCATTTCTATCATTGATATTGCCATTATGGAAGTGTAAACACTTACACGGGGTTTGACTGAGGCAAGCCTCTAAAATGGACCAATATTTCCTCTCTTTTTGAATGTGTAGACCTCGGGTTGAAGAGGATTGAAGGAAGTGTTAAGACCATTTGTCCACTTTTGCATTCAAATCCCTATATCTTGTCAACAAACATAAACTAACCTGCATAATTATTTGACAATATTTTGGAAACTTTGCAAGCAGAAATGGAAGTCTCAAATCTACCATTATAGGACCCCAAAAGTTAATCAAGTTCCTCTATCAATTACTTTGACACCCCTTGGTGACTATGTCCTATAGTAGCTAAAATAAACTTTTTTAGGTTGGTACATATCACTTTGCACTTCCCAAATCCACTTGCAAATTATTGTTTCTGCCTATCAATTGTTGGGATTTTACATTTTTCATATTAGGAAAAATAGTCTAATTAGGTTAACCATTCCAATCCATTCCAATCTTCAATTATATGTATATCTAAGTATTATTAGCTCACCTTCAAGGTTGTACTTTTCAATCTTAGCACCTTGTTGATCAAAATCTTAATATAACTTGAAAAAATGGCCCTTGCATCCTAAGTTCTTTGCATTTAGGACCTATGATCCCTTTTATATATTATGTTTTGGTAAACCTAACATATTAATATTATATACCTTCTAAAAATTCATCCTAGATCTAAGTTTTGCATTGTATTGTTTGCATCTTTCATTTAGGGTTTCATCCTTACATCATACAAAATTCTTTAAAATTTCAAAAAAATTGCATTCCATATTGAATCATAGGCTGCATTTAGATTTTTTTCAATCATTTATATTTGATCTATATTCAAATTGCATTCATTGGGTCATTAAAGTTTGAAATTTTTCATTGCATTGTATCTTTCATTTAGGCCAAAAAGTGAAAAATTGTTTTGTTTTGTTTTAAATCATCATTTTTCATTATGGAATCAGCCAATTATTGCATCTCATATCTAAAAATTGCATTCAACATTTCATTTATTGTTCAAACATTTTCAACATTGTTGTATCACTTGCATTTTCAATTTCACAATCATAAGTAGACCAAAATCTGAAGAAAAAAATTTACTGTCAAACCTATTTGCACCCAGAAACAAAACCTATAGGAAATCTAATAAACTTTTAGTTTTTCAATTTTTTGAGCCCCTATCTAGGACTTAGACACCCTAGGGAACCTCTATCCTACTATAGGTGGCTCAAACAACTTTTGCATAGGCCTTTGTCTTTGTATTTTCAATTTGTTTCTATTTGCAATTGTTTGATTTGAAATTTTGGAAAACTATTATTGCATGTTGAAGAAACTTGTCATTTTGTTTCAATTGTTGTAAATTTATAAAAAAAATTACATTTTAGTATTGAATATTATCAAATATGTAGGTGCATTTCTTTTATTTTCTGAAACATTGCATAATTGGGATAAATTGTATTTCATTTTTGCAAAAAATTGGAAACTCTAGATTGTTACAATACACTTCACAAATCATAAACTTACAAAACAACAATAGAATTAATCCTAAACCTGGGTTTGTAAGCTATCACACAATTAGTTCTTGTCACTAGTTCCTTTAAAGCTAAAATCTTAGAAAAATACCTGATAGGACTCAAATGCGCTAGGGTGTCTATTTCCTCCATAAACCTACCTGAGATCTCTAGAGCAGATTAATACCTATCGTTAGTGTTGGATTAATCAAGATAATCACTTGATAATTAATTAATCATTAATTAATTATTAAATCCCTTATTACTTTATTCACTTAAGTTAAACTTAGGAGTGTTTTTTATTAATATTTTGGACTAAATTTAGGACAAGTTGTCTCATTGCATGAGATTAGAACACTTGTCATTATCTAGTAAAATCCTCATCTAGGGTTTACGTGTGCATGATTTTATAAATCTTGCACATTCATTATAATAATTCAATTCATAACCATTTAGGTTAATAAATTGCACATACCAATTTTCTTCTAGATTCAATCTTTTCTTTTTGGGTTGCATAGGAAATAAGTTGCTTTGACCTCTTATATGTGAGGATTTTTGGTTGCAGGGATTTCTGGGAGCTATGGGGTATCATCAGTGATCATATTGTAGGGGTTATATGTTCTAGTGTTGATCTTAACACTATGTATGCTATATCAGACATTGAATATCTCCACATACTTTGAACACAACTTTGGGAGATCCATGGAGACCCTCATATCTCTACATACTTAGAGGATCCTACTGTAGATTGTCTCATCCCTCTTGTAGATGTAGATTCCATACCCTTTGATGATGATACTTTAGAGGAGCTTGAGTATATCATAGGTATTGCATGTTCTAATGGTTCAAAGACTTTTCTTCATGTTCCCACTCTTCATATTGAGACTACATCATCTTTTGTTGTTCTTGATTAGCTTGGCATCACCACATCATTGGCCCCTATTGATTTAATGCAGTAGGACATACATCTTCCAAACATAGCTACTTGGGATTCATATCTTGTAGACATATCATCCTTGTTTTTAAAGTCCTATATTGTAGATTTGGAGGATTACTTTGAGGAAATTCATTCTCCTCTTTGTTGAAAGCCACATCAATGTTATTGTCCCACCATCTTCATCACCTTTGCAGCTTGTTCTACATCAATCTTCATAGGGTCTTGGATTGACATTAGCGCTTTTTGACATGTGGATACATGAGTAGTTTTTAGAGGTACACATCATTTGGATTTGGATTCTAATATCACCCATTCTTTTGGATTAGCTTCTCCAATCACCAGTATATTTGTTTCTTCCTAAGGGAAGAAATGTTGTTTGTAGGAAGTGGATCATATTTTGTCTTCAAACGTTCATCCTTCGCACATGAGCTCTTTCTTTATGGGGGGACTAATATCCTCATTTTATCTCTCCTATTGGGGGGACATAAATTTTATTTTCATGATAGAAGCAATCCTTGGGGGGTCACATTGATTCCTTCTATCCTTCTTTCACTAGTACAGTCATTTCATTTTCTCTGTTTTGAAGAGGATTTTTTCCCATGTGGTTTTCTCCTTTTATCTATTTATGAGAGATTCATTTATTTGTACATAGATACCTCATCAAGACTTGTATCTGGTACCCATCCATGTATCCATCATTGCATTCTACATCAAGGTTTTATAGCTTCTCCCTAAGTTGATCTTATGGGGGGGTGTTGGAGTAATCAGGGTAATCACTTGATCATTAATTAATTATTAAGTCCCTTATTACTTTATTCACTTAAGCTAAATTTAGGACAAGTTGTCTCATTGCATGAGATTAAACCACTTGTCATTGTCTAGTCAAATCCTCATCTAGGGTTTCCTTGTGCATGTTTTTATAAAGCTTGCACATTCATTGTAATAAATCAATTCAAAACCATTCAAGTTAATACATTGCACATATCAGTGCTCTTTTGGATTCAATATTTTCTCTTGTTTGCATAGAAAATTAGTTGCTTTGACCTCTTAGATGTGATAGGTGTTTTGTTTGTAGGGATTTCTTGGAGCTATGGGGTTCACTATCAACTCCAATTGTTAGTTGGCATATTTGGAACCTGGTTTCTAGATTTCACTTGCATGAAGTCTATTAGTTTGTTTTTAGTTTTAGTTTACCTTAACATGCATAAAACTATATTGGAATTGAAATTTAATTATTAAACATAGGGAAAGAATAGTAATCTAATTATATCTCTTTCCACAAGCGCATTTTTTATTTACCAAGCCCTTTAGTTATGATGACTTTGACATGTTCAATGATGCCCTTGGGCACTTCATCTCACCTAGATCATCCACTAAGATGCCCAACATCCCAAAAAATGCAATCATTGATTATCATGATCATCATGGTGTGATCCTAAATGTTTATCCTATCCTAAACATGCAAAACAACTATTATGCAATAAAGAAAAACACAAGGGACACCTCAAAGATTGGCCTAAGGAATGATAACACAAGGAAATAAGATAAGAAAAGATAGAAAATGATTATACCTTTGTGTTGTTGAAATCCCTTGGTTGGCCCTTGATGTTGTATGTTTGTATGCTCCTTGGATGGCTAGATGCAAGATGAACAATATGATGTTTGATGAAGCTACAATGGAAAAATGAGTGCTAATGTTAATGGCTAAATGACTTGGATAAATGGCTAACATAATTCTTGCAAATTGAGTGGGAAATTTGGTAGCATAAGGGTGCAAATGGATAATTGTTGTAAAATGCATTAGAAGAGGGGGTATTTATAGAGGTTATTGAATTCTCTAGAGAATTCAATGGTCAAGACTAAGCCACCATGGCCAAGATGAAGGGATATGGTGAGTTGAGTACTCACAAGCCCTCACATCTTGACATGTGGAAGGTGAAATGGCTTAGGGAGTGATGATGTGTAAGTGAGGTGGAAGGACATGTGATGTGGAAGGACAAGTACCTTGCAAGTACCTTGGGGGATGAGAATATTTCCTCAAAAAGGAAATTATCTCTAAGTGGGAATGAAAGTGACTTTTGAGGAATTTTAGAATTCCTCAAAAATCTCCATGGGAAAAGGGAAAGTAGTTGGGAAAATAAATGTGAATTGAAAATTCACATGCTTGGGAGAATCTAGTGGATAAGAGAGAATTTCCAAAAAGGTGGGAATTTGCCACATGTGAGTGACATGACAAGTCAAATGTTCTAGAAGTTTCATGGCGATAAGGTAAGCCTTAGAAGGATAAAATGTGAATTAAAAATTTGCATGGGGAAGAGAGGGACCTAGGATGAATAAATATGAATAAAAAATTCACATGGGAAAGAGGGTCAATGCTAAGAAAGGCAAATGAAAAGGTTGACTAAAAAGGCATGCTAAATGTGGCTAATGACTTTGATTAAGGTTGTGCAAACACATGATTAGGAGGATTAATGAGAGATTAGAGGAAAGTGAAAAAATATGGAGGATGTGACATCAATCCCAGATTAAGGGTGTGCACACCATAATCATGAATTAATTACATTAATTCAAATTAGAGGTGGATTATGGAGGATGTGAAAAGGAGAGAAAAATTAAAAATTAAAAAATTGAATTAATAACTAAATTAAATAAATTGATATATTTATTTAATTTAGAGAAGCAAAGGGGATAAGGTAAAGTATTTAATTTTTCAATTAAACACTTTAAGAACCTTAGGCAAAAAATGAAATATTAATTAAATCAATTATTCAATTAATATTGATGAAAAAGACAAATAGAGTAGAAAAATTTAATCATATGGAAGTTGTCAAATTTAGATGTCTATATTTTTCCCCTCTTCGAAATATTGTTAGAATAACAGTATTTCGAAGAAAAGAAAATGCAGATGACTCTATAGAGGAAGAGACCAGAAAATGATGCCCCAACATGGGGAGAGATGCGTGAGCTACCCAAATGGAGGGGGAATGAATGAGGATGCCCCAATCTTGTGAGGGAATGATCGTGATCGAGGCAATGGAGAGAGCGGTAGGGTATGCCCCCTCGAGACGGTGACTGGGGAAGAAAAGGGGCCCTAGGTGATTTCTCAATAGGAGAAAATGGAAGGAACAGTTGGAAAGAGCTCAAAAATTTGAACAGGTTTTCCTTTTGAACAGAGTCAAATGGACGTATGGTTTGTGAATGGCGGCTTCGAGAAGTTAGGGAATTAGTTCAAGGATAAAAAGGTTAAATAAAAGGTAAAAATACCCTTTAGTTTAAAAAGGGTAAAAATGGGGGGGAAAGGATTAAAAGGTAATTTTAGAAATTACTTCACCTCATTTACACTATAATAGGTGAGAGAAGAGGAGAGGAGAGGAAGAAGAGGAGGAGTGACGATGTCGAGGATAACAAAATAGACATCATCCACCATGCAGACGAGGTGCGGAGATTCCTCTATGAATACACAATGCCCCACCAGGTTAGTAACAAAATGCCTCTTGTGTATTTTAAGAATTTTTAATACATTTTGAAATTTTTATGCGAATTTTAAAAAGTGGGTTTTGTTTTCAGGATAGAGGAAAATGGGTAGGAGATAAAATTTTGATTTTATGGGTGGGTAGATGAATTTGGGAGGGGGGGTGTTGATGGCATCATTGTCCTAAGAGGGATGAGTCTACCCCACTATGGGGTGGTGCTACCCTAGATTGGGACGGGTTTGCCCTGCGGTGGGGCAAGTCCGCCTTGACTCGGGGCGGGTGTGCCCCAGTGCGGGGTGTGTCTGCCCCAGCAAAGGCTCCGCCTTGGCGGGGTGGGCCACCTCGGCCTGGGGCAAGCTCGCCCCAGTGTGGGGCGTGTCCACCCTAGCTAGGGAAAATCTATCTTGGTTCGGGGGGGCATCATTGGCGGGGTGTGTCTACCCCGACGGGGGCGCCTCTGGCGGGGCACGTCTACCCCGGCCCAGGGCGGGTCTTCCCTCGGCGGGGTGCATCCACCCCCACCCAAGGCGTGCCCACCCCAGAGGGGGCACCACCGGTGGGACACATCTATCTTGGCCCAGGGCGGGTCCACCCTAACTAGGGTGAAGTAGGGGGGAGGAGGAAGAATAAACGAAGAGAGGGAAACAAGAGATGTCCTGGGGCCAGGAATAAAGTGAACTAACAATCGAGTGAATATGGATGTAGATTTTTAACTGATTACGGACACATGCACATCACTCAGATGTATTGGTGGTGACTACGACAGTTATGACCAGGGTAGATCACTCAGCACTGGAGCATGCAGGATTATTACACTTTCTACACTTTTCGATGCTAAGAGCTCATCGAGCGATGTTGACAGCACTGATAGAGAGATGGAGTTTTGAGACGTCGGCCTTCCATCTTCCTATAGGGGAGATGACAATGACACTCAAGGATGTATGGTGCATCCTGACGCTACCCATAGCAAGGCGGTTAGTGAGAGAGGTGGTGTCCAGAGGAGCGGAGTTAGATTACATTGTCTCAGTGATTTTTGGACAAGATGATCTACCCATTCAGAAGGGGTAGTTGGATTTGGATAGATGCCTATCACTGGGGGTGCCACCCTTACCATTGTATCTGTGCGAATTGATTAGCAGAATATTTTTTTCAGACCAGAGCAAGCGGTTTTGCAGTCTACGGTTCATGGAGGTAATTCGACATATTGTCAAGTGGCGAGAGTGATAGTTCTCGTGAGGCTCGTGTTTATTAGCATATCTATACAGATATATGCATGTGATCTGCTACTGTGGGTCACTGAGTGTGACACACATGACTCTATTATAGGTTTGGGAATGGAAGCATATTATGGATGTGAGGCCACTAGTGGTGAGGAGAGGAGAGGATGAGAGAGCTTGTTTCTTGGGGGTATGGGGAGGCTAGGGGCTAGGTGTTGCGGTATGATATGTAGGAAGATATGGACAAATGAAGGAGAGTGTTTGATGGCTTGAGGGAGGTGGACATAGTATGGCGTCCATATATGTATCATTGATTTAGGGGATGTAGGGATGAGGAGGAGAGACATCAGGGATATTTTATAAGCATATTTGTTATGATTGGGAGCCTACCTTGCATAGTGGAGTCTCATCGAACAGACAGAGTGGTGAGGCAGTTTGGGCTAAGATAGGATATTCTATCAACTCCCACCATGTTTCGTTGACACACCAAAGAGTGGCCATGGGGAGGCCCTATTTCGCTTAGGGGTTCCAGAGAGGCGTGGGCAGTGACATATTAGGTGCCCTACCTAGGGAGGGCTGAGGGGGCTGAGGATGCAGAAGTGACATTGTGGTATGCCTGGTGGTTCTGCAACCACCAGTGGGATAGGATTACACCTATGGTGGCTATAGTGGGAGCCTTAGGGTTCAGATCGGAGGATGAGTGTTAGTTGGCTAGGGAGGTAGGAGAGAGACAAGAGCAGAGGGGATAGGAGGAAAGTGGGTTGGGGGGGAAATAAGGGGATGTAGTGGGTGTTGGATAGTAGGGCAGAGGAGGGGATGAGGTTGGGGTTGTAAGACAACTGGAGGGGAGGAGGAGGAAGAGACAATGAAGGAGGGCTAGAGTGAGGATGGATGTGGGGGAGGTGATGGATGTGGCATGACAGGAGGATGGGAGAGGTCTAGAGATAGATGCAGCACGATAGGAGGATGGGAGAGGTCCAGAGACAGATATGACATGACAAGAGGATGGGAATGAGCCAGAGGTGGAGGGAGGAGTTGTTCAGCAGACAGGCATAGGTAGCAAAGTATGGTGAAGGAGAGTTCAGGTTAGGGAAGAGTAGGAGGAGGTGGGGGCCATAGGACAATAGGATGGAGCACAAGGGGAGATAGAGGCCAGAGATCAACCAGAGAGGATTTTGAGGAGTAGACGATGGAGGACGGTTTAGATAGAGATCAGGGTGGAGCAGGAGCCCTACATGCTAGAGATAGGAATGAGTGAGGAGGGAGTGGAGCTTTAGGGAGAGGTGAGAGCTGTAGGATAGTCGAGGAGGAAGATGAGGGTGGGGAGGAGAGGGTAGCCGAGGAGGATTTGAGTGACAAGCAATGTCGAGCAGGTACAGGATGAGGTAGAGATCGATGTGATGGATGTGGAGGTTCACGTGGTAGAGCCATTAGCAGTAGTACCAGCTACACTAGTTGAGGATCAAGTTGTTTTACTGAGGGGGGCCCAGGAAAGGCTACGAGTGATGGAGGAGGAGCTGAGGAGTGTAGAGGCGTAGGTGTAGAGATTAGAGGAGACAAGACAGAGAGAGTTTGATTTCGTTGTGGGGCATCTGACTACAGCGATAGGTGGTGTGGAGAGGGAGAGGGATGATGCATGAGTAGTTATGGAGATATTGCAGGTGAGTTATCCAAGGTGACCTAGGATCGAGATAGGCTACAGGAAACAATGACCATAGCACAGGCATGGGGACAGCCTGAGTCTAGAGGGGTAGCAAAGCAGGTTTCATTGGAGTGTCTTCAACATGCTGAGAGGGAGATGGAGACATTGAGAGTATACATGGTAGGAGTGCTAGGGGAGAGGATGGAGCTCTAGGATAGGGTGGCTACTATAGAGACAGCTCTAGGGGAGGCGAGGGTGAGGGCAGAGGTAGCATAGGCTCGGTTAGATCTTGTACAGGGAGAGAGACAGATTGCTTACAAAGGTGCAGGGTTTGCAGAGTGAGAGAGATAGAAGATAGACACAAATATAGGTGATGTAGGAGGAGATGGGTACCTTACAAAGATAGATACAGATGCTTTAGGGAGAGAGGGATGCAACAGTGACTAGATTAGAGATCATAGAGAGAGATGCAATGTAGAGTCAGTCACAGGTAGTGCAAGATGGTGAGGATGAGGTAGGGTTAGATGTGGAGAGGTTAATGGCTTAGATCCAGGCTATGCAGGATGATCGAGATAGGACCACAGAGCATATGACATAGCTGAAAGTAGAGAGGGATTAGTTATAGTTGGTGCAGGATGCATGGACATAGAAGAGGGGACTCACTACCAAAGATCGAGACAAGTACAAACATGAGCAGAATGCCTCCAAATATCAGGTTGCCAAGAGTGTTGAGTACATGAGAGAGGAAAAATTTTGGATGATCACCTATCAGCATGTAGTTCCAAATCCTGCACAGTGCACGTTTCATTATGTGTGTCAAGCTCCTTAGATGCCCACACCATCCCAGTCAGTAGGGACACAAAACTGAGGATTCAGTGAGTCACAGGGAATGCTCCCTCGCAGAGGACCAGTGCTTGATTCTCCACAGAGGTCAAACGTAGGCAGCTCATTTGGTAGGTGACAGGACACTAGATTTTGACAGGTGCAAGGGTGGATGGATAGTACAAAAGAGTAGCAGTGCAGATCCTTGTACTTGTTATGTATTTTGTGATTTGATGTATATGATGGACATGTATTTGATGGACATTATTATGGACCATGTGATGGATATTTGATGGACATTATTGTGGACCATGTGATGGAATTTATTTGGTTTTAAAATTTATATGATATGTGATTTCCCTCATTGATACTATGTTATGCTTATGGTGGATAATTCTATTTATGCATATGTGTATGTTTATGGTTTTATGATGGGTGATCATGATGATTTAATTCATGTACATGTTTATGATGTTATATGTGGATGGATGCTACTAACGTTTGTAATGCAAGATGTGACGTGTGTTTCATCTATGATGGATATGGTCCTAATGTGATGCATGATTTATGGATCTATGTATGATTGTATGTATAATGAATATGGACTTATGTGATGCACGATTTATGGATCTAACAAATTGTGATGCAGCGAGTGACATATGTAACATGTTAATAATGTATGGGTATAAAAAAGAACCAATCATGTTTTAATATAATATGCTAATGTAAATGCAGTGAATCTATAATGCAACATGAACATAAGTATCAATAAGGACTCGTGTATGTATGTATGATGGGTGTATGATGGGAGATTGCACCTGTCAAAAACTATATATATCTTAAGAAGAATGGGAGAAAGGGAATATTTGCACAACCAAAATCATAGATTAATGGATGTAACAAAAATGATTATGAGATGCAATCCTAGTTTTAATTATCCATCTTTGGAGCACTGATTTTTCTATACCATAATACACCAATTTCCAGGGTATATGAAACCGAAGCAAGTTAGTATATGATGCATAAAACAAAAACAACAAACAAGGTTATCTCAACACCCCAAAGTCGCTAAGACTTTGGTTGGACCAGGTATTGGAATAACCACAAGTAAAAAGGGATGTCCCCGATGTAACACAGGATCTTGGAGATCCTGGTGGGTACTACATGGGAACAACCCAACAGATAGCAACAATAAACTATCAAGAGATGCCCCTATGTTAACGCATCAAAGCACACTATAATATGATAGATTATGGTGACCTTGACTAGTTGTAATAGGAAGCTCAAACAATAAACAAAATCCAAAAGTATTAAAAGATCATAATCAAATTCAAATGTCCTTTTCCATAGGATCACAAGGATGGAGGGGGTTGATGAGGTCTGTTAGGAAGGATGCATCTTGTTGAGACTGATGATGGATATTAAACTAAGATGACCCAGGTGACGCAAGATTTTTTTCATTAACCAGATCTTCTAACACTAGAGGATCCTATTTGTGAAGAACCGGCTAAATAAGGGCACTCTTGACAACATGACACAAGAGACCAGACAAAAGACTGACACACCCTAAAGACCTAGGGGCTCGGGGGTTGATCAAAGATTATCCTTGCCTACTTGAAAGCGTAGAGCACTCATAGTTCAAGAAAATTCCATGGATAAAAGTGGAAAGAGGACTAATGGAGATCAATGAGACAACGACAAAGAGAAGTAAAATCAAAGAAAAGCAAAAGAGCCCCGAGGGTGGATCAAAAGATCGACCTTACCTACATGGAAGCGTAGGGGCAATGTAGTTTGGAAAAGTCAAATGACAACCAACCATGGATAAAAGTGAAAAGGGGACGATGAAGACAGATGATGGATGACCATCATGGGATGGTCAAAATGCCTCGGGGGTAGATCAAATGATCAACCTTTCCTATGTGAAAGCACAGGGGAAACATAGTTCGAAAAAGGATGAAAAGACCTGACAAGATGAGGCCTAGATGGAGACCAAGATGATGGATGATCCTAGATGATGACACAAACTAACTGACAAACTGGAAAACGACACAAGCTCAAATTAGGATAAAAAGATCAGGATGATGGATAGTGTGTAATCGTCTAATGCTCAATCAAAAGATACCAAGCAAACAGGGATGGGATGGGAGAGGATGTTAGGATAGGATGGATGAAGTCATAAAGTAACAAGGATATGAGCTAGATAATTATTAAGCCCATTATAGGTGGCACCTATGACTTGGTTTTCACCACCCGTGCTTATCCAAGGTGCCACCAAGGGTGGTTTTCACCATAGGACGAATTTATTTTTCTTTACTATTTTTGGATTTTTTCTAATTTTTTTATTTTTATTTTATTTTTTGATCTTATGCAGATAGGGTCACCAAGCAAACTTAGGTATAAAATATTTTCAGATGCATGATGTTAATAGGCTCTTCTAGGGGCTCTCCTTCAAGGGTGGTGAGTTTGTATGCCCTTAATCCATACTTTGCGATGATGATATAGGGACCCAACCAGTTTGCTTCAAACTTTCCTTTCTTATCTCGATCCTATTGGGTGCACTGGTTTTCTTTAAGGACAAGGTCACCAACATGGAACTGCCAAGGATGAACCTTCTTGGTGTAGCTGCATTTGAGATAGTTTGAATAAGCTTGAAGATAATCATAGGCTTTGATATGTCTTTCATCAAGTAATTCCAGTTGGGCAAGCCTTGCAATGTAGGTGTCTTCCTCATTGATAAGGTTTTTCAAAGAAATTCTCAGTGATGGGATCTCAACTTCGATCAGCAAGATGGCTTTAGCACCATATATGAGAGAATATGGGGTGGCACCGATAGGGGTATGGATGGAAGTGTGATATGCCCAAAGGGTGGGATGAATGTGGAGGTACCACTCTCGACTAGTGTTATTGACGACCTTTTTTAGGATTCGGATCAAAGTCTTGTTAGTAGCTTTTGCTTGACCATTACCTTGGGCATAATAAGGTGTTGAACAATGATGTTAAATATGAAAGGTGTCACAAAGGTGTTTCATGGCTTGGTTTTTGAAAGGCTTTATATTATCTGAGAGGATGGTGGATGGGATACCATATCTACATATAATATGGTAGAGGATGAATTTTGAAATCTGAGTATAGGTGATTTGTGTGAGGGGCATTGCTTCCACCCACTTGGTGAAGTACTCAGTGGCGGTAATAATGAAAGTGTTTCCATCAAAGGATGGCAGGTATATCTTGTCGATCAAGTCAAAACCCCACCAAGAGAAGGGCCATGGTGTGAGAAGAGGTTGAAGGTCCTATGTTGGGGCGTGAATTAGATCTACATGATGTTGACATGGAAGGCATTTCTTCACAAACTCATAGGCGTCATGTTCCAGTGTGGGACAATAATATCCAATTCAAAGAATCCTTTTAGCTAAGGCCATACCATTTGAATGGGCCCCACAAACACCACTATGTACTTCTATTAGTGCAGTATAGGCTTTGGTCTCATCTAGACACTGAGAATGGTTCCATCATACCCATGACGATAAATCGTATCACCAACGATGACATATCGGGATGATTGTTGGATAAAGGATTTGCGTTGGTTTTATGTGAGGTCAAGGGGTAGAATGTTATCATGTAGGTAAGCATAGGTGTCTTGGTAACAAGGGGAAGTGGGACCCATGATGTTACACACCATTTCGGTCTCAAGGATGTCATATGTTGGGATTAGGAGTTTTTCAACGAGGAACTTGCATTTTTTTTATCCTTGGGCATGTCGATCAAGGAGCCAATAGTAGCCATGGCATCAGCTACTTTGTTCTATATCCTATGAATTTGATCAAATTGTATGGAGGTGAAATACTTAGTGAAGTCATCTACCATGCGTTTGTAGGGTAGTAACTTATCATCCTTTGTTAGGAACTCATCATTAACTTTCTTAATGACCAACAAGGAATCTCTGAACACTTTTAGGTGAGTTATGTGCCACTTTTTGGAAATTTTGAGGCCTGAGGAAGGCTTCATATTCAGCTATATTGTTGGTGCACAGGAATTCCAATCTGAATGACTTCGGGATGTAATTTCCTTGAGGGGTAACAAACAAAATTCTTACCCCCAATCCATTATGAGTGTAGGATCCATCAAAGTACAATATCTAGGTGGGTGCTTCTGCAACTGCAAAGACTTCTTCATCTGGAAATTCAGTGACCAAAGGGTAAGCATCTACTAAGGGTGCATCAGCCAACTGATCAGCTATAACTTTTCCTTTTATGGCTTTTTGATCTAGATATTCTATGTCAAATTCACTCAAGAGCATAACCCATTTAACCATGCGACCAGTTAAGGTGGTTCTAGATAACAGGTATTTCAATGGATCAATTTTTTCTATTAGTTTAACAGGATGGTTAAGCATATAATGTCTGAATTTTTGTGTACTAAAAACCCCTATGAGGCAAGCTTTCTCCATTGGTGAATAATTCAATTCATAACCAACTAGTGTACAAATAATGTAATAGATTGCTCATTCTTTTTTGGACTCGTCATGCTACGCCAATAATGCCCCCAATGTGACTGAAGTGGTAGATATGTACAACAGGAGAGGTTTTCCTAGAATAGGTGGCATTAGGATTGGCGGATGGGCCAAGTACTCTTTTATCTTATCAAAACCCAACTGACACTATTGACTCCATTTGAAGGTGGTGTCTTTCTTCAAAAGGTGGGTGAATGACTAACACTTCTCTGCAAGTTGGGCTATAAACTGATGGATAGATTATAGCTTTCCCTGAAGGCTTCTTAACTATTTTAGGTTTCGAGGTGGGGGAATATCCATGATAGCTTTTACTTTAGCGAGATCAACCTTGATGCCTCTTCGGGGGACTATGAAGCCCAACAATTTCCCAGACGTGACACCAAACACACACTTTTTCAAATTCAATCTTAGCTTGTACTGTTCCAACCGCTCAAATATTTTTTTCAGAATGGCAGGTTGCTTTGATCTGGTTCTAGACTTTCCCAACAAGTCATCAACATAGTATTCCATGATAATGTGGATGAGGTCATGGAAGATAATAGTCATTGCTTGTTGATATGTTGCCCCTACTTTCTTGAGACCAAAGGGCATAATGTTGTAGCAAAAGGTACCCCAAGGTGTTGTAAAAGTGGTCTTATGCTGGTCTTCGAGTGCAATTCGAATCAGAGAAGTCATCCATGAGGGACAACATTTCATGTCCTGCAGTGAGATCGACTAACATGTTGATATTGGGCAATGGGAAGTCATCTTTCGGACAAGCTTTGTTGAGATCCTGAAATTCTGTGCAAATTCTAATGTCTCTGTTAGGTTTAGCGAAAGGCACTATGTTGGAGATCTAGTTAGAATAGTCGATGGGTCTGATAAATCCATCATCTAGTAATTTCTCTAGTTCTTTCTTGACTAACAGTGCTACTTGCGGATGCATTTTTTTGAGTTTCTGCTTGACGGGCTTGGCATCCAGGTGAATATCCAGATGATGAACTACTAAAGCGAGGTCCAAACCTAGCATGTCTGAGTATGACCAAGCAAAGTTGATGATTATGTCTTTGAGCAACTGAACAATGATAGAATATTATTGTTATGATAATTATTTGGCTACATAGGTGACCTTTGGGGTTTCTATAGTACCCAAATTGACTTCTTGAGTTTCTTTGATCAAGATAGATGATCATGTAGATAATTGAGTTCCCACAAGGGGAAGATGAATGTCTCCATCCTCTAGCACCTCATTGAGGTTTTCACTGTTGGATGCATCCTTTATTTTTATTTTTTCTAGGTAAAGAAGTGCCTCGAGGAGGTTTTCACTAGATGATCATTTCTGATTTTTCTTGTTTTTACTTTTGCAACTAGAGCCCCCAATCCCAAAGGTTGACATATGCATCCAGGGAGACATTGATAGGTGTGCTATCACATAGGTCCCAGTCAATAAGTTCAAGATGGCATAGGGAAAGGCTAATGGTAAAGATAGATAGGCAATCAAACATGGATGAAAGGTTCATGTGATCCACATCATCGTACACATGTGTGATGGACTCTTCCTCAGGTATGTCTTCTAAGGGACCATTGTCCACATTAACATTGTTAGAAGTATTGGATGATGTTGTAGGGCCTTTTTTATTTTTGTCATATCCTAGGCATAAATTTTTTGGAAGCTTCGATACATCAATAGGTTATAGCCACCCTTGTTCTTCTTTACCTAGACCCCCACCATGATAAGTATGCTTCTTTGTGAACTTAGCAGACCAGGGGTATGCTTCCTAAAAATATTCCTTCAAGGGAGGATTCGGTTGGGACTCTTTAGGATATATCCACTGATTGATATCATCTTTTGGTGCATCTGTCCTTAAACTAGGGGACTGAAAAGTGCTAGTGGGGATATTTTTGGCACTAAAGGTAATGGACTTGTCTTCTTCCTTTGGTACAAATTTTCAAGGTTGATCGTATGTGTGTGGTGATGGTGGCATGGTTGCCACATTAAGAGTTGTATGCATTTCATATTCACCACAAACCTTGTCGATGATCTGGACTTTAGTGATGGTGGGATCAGTGGTGGAAGATGGAGTGGCTGAAGTGGCAGATGATGGATTGGAGGATGATGACTGAGTTTCCCCCATTTCAATTCTAGGACAATAATGCAAATGGGGAAATGACGCTTCTAAGACAAGACAATATTCAAATGGTTGCAGATCAATGTAAATGGTGACCTCATGTCCATTAACTAGGAATTTTAGGCATTGGTGATGTGTGGACGGGACAGCTTGCAAGGCGTGGAGCCATGGGTGGCTGAGGAGGAGGTTGTATGGTGAGTCCAGATCAAGGACATGACATGTAGTGTACTGAATCATGGGTCCAACCTGGATGGGAAGATTGAAAATTCCTTCAAAAACTCTTTCCACATTATCATAAGCCTTGATTGTAATGATTTGATTAATCAAGTCCACTTAAGTATACCCTATCTACTTTAAGAACTTTAGAGTGCATAGATTAAGGGAAGAGCCATTATCTACCAGGACCCTTTTTACTTAATGACGAGCAACCAAGACTTTGATGTGTAGGGGATGGTTATGGTTGGTATCAATGTTAGGCATGTCATTTTGGATGAAGTGTAACTGGTAAGATAGAGCCAGATGTCCCACTAAAGCTTGGAATTGTGATGGATTAATATTGTTAGGCACCTAGGTTTCCTACAGGAGAAGATTTAAGTAGATCCAAAATTGAGATATGAGTAGGAGTCTTTCCTAAGTGATCAAGAATGTTATACTGAGAATTCACAAGATTTTGTTGGGCAGATGCAAGGTCTGCAAGGATGGTAATGTTGGTTCTTTGAGTAGCAACAACACATTGAGGGTCTTTAGCTTTGACATGTATCATGGATACATGAGGTTCTACTTGCTCAACATAATGGAAAATGTCATCGTAATTGAGGGGCACATTCTTATAACTTATGTTATTTGTATTGTTGTTTTGTGGATCATTATTAGATGTGCTCGCACCTTGATTATGGTTGGGGAAGGCATTTTGGTAAATCTGTAGTTGAGCATTGGATGATGAGGCTTGATTGGCGTCGACTTGGATATCTCCTTGATCAATAAGATTTTGGACGTACGTTTTGAGACCTTGACACATATTGGTGGAGTTCCCTTTGAATTTGTGAGAGTCACAATACTCATTGTCTTTATACCAATTGGGTTTTGGTTTGGACTCATCGAAGGGCTTGGTCACGGGGTAGATGATTAGATAGTTTTCCTATAAGAGTTTTTTGAAGATGGTACTTAAGGGCTCACCTAGCTAAGTGAAATGGTGTTTTTTGTTACCTTGATTGTTCTGGTTTGACTGTTGAGGGGGACAAGGTGCCCCCTGTGGCACTGATATGATGTTTTGGGCAAATGGTTTGTTAGAGGCAGGTTGTTGCCTTTGAGAGGTACTAGCTACTTGAACATGTTTAGTGTCAGTGACACCATCATTCACAGCATTCTTGTTTGTGTTCCAGTAGCGTGACTTATCTCTGAATGACTGTTCTTTGTCATGATTGTATATCTTGACATTCCCTTTAGCAATAAGGGCTCGTTCAAGGATGGGTCCTTTCTCCACTATCTTGGTGAAGGTGGTGACACAAAGCAGCCTAAAGTTATGGGCCATGTCGGGATGTGAGTTCTCAACAAAGAGGGTGATCATGTCCTTCTCTTTGAGAGGGGTTTTCATTCAGCTTTCCAATGCACGCCACCTTTGGAGGTAGCTGGAAAAAAAATTTCCTTCATGTTTCTTCCCTTTGAGGAGATCCAAGGTATCAGTGTCCTCTAGATTGAAAGAGAAGTAGGAAACAAATTTCTCTGAAAGATCCGTGAAGGATTTGATGGACCCCCACTCTAGACCCATGAACCATTTTAGGGAATTCCCTATCAAGCTCCATGAGAACAGACACAAGAGGTAGTTGTCATTGTGCATAACCTCTTGACACTGCGAGTAAAACTCTTGTAGGTGGGCTTTAGGATCCTTGTGTCCCTTGTATCTATTAAATTTTGGTATCTCAAAGTGTTTTGGGAAGGGAATAAATGAGATGGAAGATTCAAATGGATAGGGACATATATCTTCAAATTTGAAGGATTGCTTACCAGTCCCAGCTTGGAGATTTTTCAAAGCAACTTTGATTTCTAACAGATCGGCATTAACCGGTGGTGTAGGAGTTGAGGCAGATGGGTTGGATGGATATGGGTGGTAGGATGACAGAGGATCCTGTTGAGATATTGTTTGAAGTTTGATATATGGATTTTGATAGTGAGATGATGATGTCCCTTGCTGGTATGTCAAGGATGTTTGTTGGTATAGGGGTTGGTGTTGCAAGGTATAGTACGGGTTTTTTTATAAGGATGTGCAACATAATGTTGAGGAGCATGAATGGAGTGTTGCAGGTTCATCTGTTGGTACTGGGGGTAATTTTGTGACTGTTGGAAGGCCACATAGGGTGGTTGTTGCTGGAACTATTGTTGGTTATGATAGAAATAGTGTTGGGGAGGTTGCTAATGTGATATCGGTGGTTACATGGGTCGAGATGGGATATTGTGTTATGGTTGAAATTGTAGACATAAAATAGATGCGAGCAACGACAATATGGTCTAGATGAGAGGTTGAGATGGATTGCCTTGCGATTGGTGCAGTGGTTGTTGTGATGAAATCAAAGGATTATGAGGAGGTTGTTATTGATGAGGTGGCTGAGATGATGTAGAGGTGTTTTGCAAAGGAGGTTGTTGGGTGCCAACGAGAACATTTGGTTGGGATGTACCTTGCGGAGGTAATTGAGGTGGTATGTTAGATTACGGAGGTTGTTGGGATGTGAATGGAGATGGTGGTAAATTTTTTTCCTGAGGAGGTGGAGGAAAGGTGGTGAAAGGGTTGCCCCCAGCGTTTACTAGAGGTTTATTCAAAAGGGGTGGTGCAGTCAACATTAATGGCAGACGTTGGAGAATATTTTGTGGCATGTCGTAGGCAAAAGGTTTATTGGGATCAGGTACTTGAGGATCCCCCATGACTAAGATTGGGGTGTGTGGGGGATTTTTTATGTGGTAAAGGATGACATTACCAAATTTAGGTTGATACTAGCCCTCCACTAGAGGAACATTGGGGATGTATGAATCACCTGGTGCATTTTGTGAACTTTGGGGTGCATTAGGTGTGGAATTTCCATATTTGGATAGGTCAACACCTGATGGAGGTTTGACACCTTTTTCAATTAGGTGGGCCAAGACTTATTCCCCATGTTTTTTGAGCAAGCGATCTGTCATTTGCACATTGGTGGGGTTACTAAAATGTTCCTCAAGTGTGAGTTCAGGTTGGTTGACCATACTCTCTTCACCATGTGGTGAGTTGTTTTGATCTTCAGTGTTAGATTGTGATGATCCCCTATTGATAGGAGGATTTTCCTGTGGTGCGTTAGGTTGGGATCTAGGATTTTGTTGCTTAGCCACCTTCTTTTCCTATGACTGGGTCTGAATGGGCATGCAAAAGGGGATATGGGTAGATTATAATAAGACTAGGTGCAAGGATGTCCTTGGTGGAAAATTGTTTGGATTGGATAGAGATCGATTGATTGGATGACGAGCTTGGATAGGATTAATTGGATGATTGGGTCAATATTGAAATTGGATGATTGGATTCAGATTCGATGATTGAATTTTGATTAAATGACTAGGTTTTGATTGGATGATTATGTAGGATTGATTGAATAGTTGGATGATTGGATGAGATTGATAAGATAGATTGGATTGGATCATTTGGATCAATTGGATAAGTTTGATTTGGGTTAGATGATGAATTAGGATTGGTTGATGGAAGGGATTCTAAAACCAATTTTGGAGATCACCCTAGGTGACTTAAGGTGTTGGTTGATAGGATTAAAGGATGGATTTGGGGCACCAAATCCACCTCAAGATGGAAATGGATTAATTTCGACTAATGATGTTGACTTTCAACACCGAATCTAGCTCAGGATAGAAGTGGATTGATTGGGTTGAAGACAATGATTGATATGTAGGATAACGATCAAATTTAAATGCCTTGGTCAATTCGGGTAATAACTTCCAAAACCAGGTTTAAAGGATTTGAATTGGAAGATGATGAAGGATGTGGACTAAAGGTTTCCTAAAGGCTTCTAT
Organism: Sequoia sempervirens; assembly: GCA_007258455.2. Classification (NCBI taxonomy): domain Eukaryota; kingdom Viridiplantae; phylum Streptophyta; class Pinopsida; order Cupressales; family Cupressaceae; genus Sequoia; species Sequoia sempervirens. The sequence goes on along the minus strand of VDFB02058242.1, from coordinate 480,743,484 downwards.
ATGATGGGGGTGATGTCTAAGTGATATTTTTGGAAAGTGTAAATGTTTAGATCACAACAAATGACAAGGTTTTCAGTTCACAATTGGTTTTCATTTAAATCGGGCCAATGAGTTTAACAAACGATGAAATGGTATTACTAGAAAATGGTGGAATGAGATCTCTAGGTAATAAAATGGATTCCCCAAATGGTGAAATGACTAACCAGAATGGGAAATAGAAGTTTGGAAATGATAGATGGCGGTTTGGAATGGTTAAATAGAGTTTTGGAATGGTCAAACAGAGGTTTAGAATGGTTAAACGAAGGCTCAGAATGGCTAAACAGAGGTTTGGAATGGTCAAATGAAGGTTTGGAATGATTAAACGAAGGTTCAGAGGTTTGGAATGATCAAACAGAGGCTCAGAATGGTTAAACAAAGTGAAATTGACTGTTCAGGGGGTAAGTTCACCCCTCTGCAATAAACTGGATGGAAAGTCCGCCCCACTGCAGTAAACTGGAGGGCAAGTCTACCCCACTACAAAGTAGGTCAGGGCAGGTCCACCCCACTATGGGAAACAAGGACTTGGTTTGGATGGAAATGACTATGGCAAGGACTTAAAATGACAACAATGAGGTTGACTTGTCAAAAAGTTTACTGGTTTCTCACAAGAAGACACTTCAAACAAGCACAATCCTACTATTAGTGTTAAGGGTATGACCAACAAATGTCTTAATCTAGGATGCACAACACTTCTAGGGAGCCCTCAATATACTCTTGATACGTGAGGCACAACCGTGAACATTAGCCTATCACAAGCGTGATTCGAGAACCCTAGCGAGATATTGAAAGGCTCGAACCAACTCTTCACATCCATCTAGATATCACCCTAGCTTCAACGCTCCACCAGACACGACATGATTGGATTGGGGTACAACTTTAGCTCTTCCCCCTCTCTATACCCTGTCAGTACTTGTGGTTGGGATTGTCCCTTGGGGTGATGAAATCTCCAAGCAGGTCCCTCTAAAAAGAAGGCACTAATCATTTCCAGCTACTCCCCAGGCTCACACGAAGTGCAAGGGGAAAGTGAAAAAAAAATAATGCCCCCTTGGGTGACACAAAAATAGACACAACAAGCAGTAAATTTTACTTTCCCCTAATTAAACTATGTGCCTAGATGAAAACAACAAGGAAATTTTTAAAAATCTAAACAAATGGATGGCCCTGCAAGCAAATGTTAGTTGTTTTAACCTTCATTCTTCTTCAATTATAAAAGTATGCTGCAAAATGTTAGTAAGAAATCCAAATACACCCATAAAAAGACAAGGTTAGAGGGTTAGAACCTAAAAATAGCAAAAAATGAGACAAAATGAAGCTAAAAATGACTATTTTTACCTTCTAGAATGTTTTGTTTAGGGAAAGTCTGCCCCACTACAGTCAAATGTTAGAAAAAAAATAGGGCAAGTCCACCTCATTGTAGTCAGAAGTCAAAAAATAGCATGAAAAATAGGGCAAGTTCGCCCCATTGCAGTCATAAATTAAAAAAAAAACATGAAAAATAGGGCAAGTCTGCCCCACTACAGTCAAAAATTAGAAAACAGCATGAAAAAAAGGGCAAGTCTACCCCACTACAGTCATAAATCAGAAAATAGCATAAAAATAGAGCAAGTCCACCCCCATTGCAGTCAAAAATTAGAAAACAGCATGAAAAATAGGGCAAGTCTGCCCCACTGCAATAAAATGTTAGAAACAAAATGTAAACTAGGGAGTGTCTGCCCTGTTGCAGACAGAAGTCAAAAAACAGAATGAAACTAGGGCAAGTCCACCCTATTGCAATCAAATGTTAGAAACATAATGTAAACTAGGGCATGTCTACCCCACTACAGACAAATGTTAGAAAATAGAATGTAAACTAGGGTGTGTCTACCCCTCTGCAATCAAATGTTAGAAAACAGAATGTAAACTAGGGCATGTTCACACTACTACAGACAAATGTTAGAAAAAAAATGAAAACTAGGGCATGTTCACCCCGCTACAGACAAATGTTAGAAAATAGAATGTAAACTAGGGCATGTCCACCCCTCTGCGACCTGTACCTACAAACAAGCTTAACAACAACAAACGTAAAATGAAAGAACTCATTTGTGGGTCCCATCGGGTCTTCCAGAAATGTGATCCTAAATGTTTATCTTATCCTAAACGTGCAAAACAACTATTATGCAATAAAGAAAAACACAAGGGACACCTCAAAGATTAGCCTAAGGAATGATAACACAAGGAAATAAGATAAGAAAAGGTAGCAAATGATTATACCTTTGTGTTGTCGAAATCCCTTGGTTGGCCCTTGATGTTGTATGCTTGTATGATCCTTGGATGGCTAGATGCAAGATGAACAATGTGATGTTTGATGAAGCTATAATGGAAAAATGCAATGCTAATGTTACTGGCTAAATTACTTGGCTAAATGGCTAACATAATGCTTGCAAATTGAGTGGGTAGTTTGGTAGCATAAGGGTGCAAATGACTATGTGTTGTAAAATGCATTAGAAGAGGGGGTATTTATAGAGGTTATTGAATTCTCTAGAGAATTCAATGGTCAATATTGAGCCACCATGGCCAAGATGAAGGGCTATGGTGAGTTGAGTACTCACAAGCCCTCACATCTTGACATGTGGAAGGTGAAATGGCTTAGGGAGTGATGATGTGTAAGTGAGGTGGAAGAAGGACATGTGATGTGGAAAAAGGAAAATTACCTTGGGGGATGAGACGATTTCCTCAAAAAGGAACTTCTTGTCTCCAAGTGGGAATGAAAGTGACTTTTGAGGAATTTTATAATTCCTCAAAAATCTCCATGGGAAAAGGGAAAGTAGTTGGGAAAATAAATGTGAATTAAAAATTCACATGCTTGGGAGAATCTAGTGGATAAGAGAGAGTTCCCAAAAAGGTGGGAATTTGCCACATGTGAGTGATGTGAAGAGTCAAATATTCTAGAAGTTGCATAGGGATAAGGTAAGCCTTGGAAGGATAAAATGTGAATTAAAAATTCACATGGGGAAGAGAGGGACCTAGGGTGAATAAATGTGAATAAAAAAATCACATGGGAAAGAGGGTCAATGCTAAGAAAGGAAAATGAAAAGGTTGACTAAAAAGGCATGCTAAATGTGGCTAATGACTTTGATTAAGGTTGTGCAAACACATGATTAGGAGGATTAATGAGAGATTAGAGGCAAGTGGAAAAATATGGAGGATGTGACATTAATCCCAGATTAAGGGTGTGCACACCATAATCATGAATTAATTACATTAATTCAGATTAGGGGAGGATTATGGAGGATGTGAAAAGGAGAAAGAAAAAGAAGAAATTAAAAAATTGACTTAATGACTAAATTAAATAAATTGATATATTTATTTAATTTAGAGAAGCAAAGGGGATAAGGTAAAGTATTTAATTTTTTAATTAAACACTTTAGGAACCTTAGGTAGAAAATGAAATATTAATTAAATCAATTATGCAATTAATATTGACGAAAAAGATGAATAGAGTAGACAAATTTGATCATATGTGAGTGGTCAAATTTAGATGTCTACACATGATATTTATTCTCATACTATCCCTCTTAATTATGAAAGTATCTTAACACAAGAAAATGAAATCATTAAGACATTTCTTAATATCACTTTTCCTAGTCTTCGTTCATCTCCCAACATCTTCCCTAATTGTGAGAACACTTTAATGAAAGAGGATGAAATCATGGACAATCATGACATTTATATTTATTCTTTTCTGATACCTCACCTACTTGTAAGGAAGAAGGTATTGTGGTGTTAGAGGATCCAATCATCGACTGTCATGGCAATCATGTTTGTTTCTCTCCTAATAATTCTCCTACTTGGGAAGATATTGTAGAATAGGAGGATAAAATTATTTATACATTTCTTTCAAAAAATAATAATATGGATGGCATAGATGAACATTCTAAGTTGACATTAGATCCCCCCTTAATAGAAGGTCATCAACAAGTAGATAACTCAGTTGAGGTTATGAAAGCACAAGTAACAATTAGATTGTTAGTGAACCTCCTAAACCACCTCCCATTATAAGACCTCCTAAACCTCCAAGTTCTATCTTAAAATTTGCAAGACATCTCACTAGTAGGCAAGTGTTGCATCAACCAAGTTATCACACAATTTCTCACACATATAACATTTCATAAAGTAGTGGTAAATAGTATGATCTTATTGAGAAACTTCATTATACTTTGGCAAACATATCCCTTTAGGATTTAATTCAAACATCACCTACATACAATAGGATGCTCCAAGAGATTTTGCAAAACATTGATATACCATTGTCTGTTAGATTGAATGATGTAGTAGCCTCATTTGATTGTATTCAAGTGATAAAGTTGGAAATTTGATTTCCTCAACATGAATTACCCTCACTTGAGATCCAAAATAAACATGAATCCTTAATGATAAAGGTGATAATTAATGAAACTATAGTTAGGCATTGTCTCATAGATAATGGAGCAGGTCCTAATGTTTGTAGCAGTGATATCCTAGATAAAATTGGTGTGGACAAGAATCTTATAAAACCCAATGATGTTAATATTTGTGGCTTTGACAATGTTAATAGGTAACCATTAGTAATTATCACATTACCCATTGAGGTTGGACATGTAGTTTTTCCTACTCATTTCCATATCATGTGAGGACCTCTTTCATACAACCTACTCCTAGGTAGACTATGGATTCATTCCATGAAGGGATTCATGTATACTCTTCACCATGAGATTAAGTATGAATATGAACAAAGTTGTAATTCACAAGTTCAACATGATCATAACATTTCCAACTCTCTTAATAATTTGATTCCAAATTCAAAGGTAGAACCTATACAAGTTGATGGTAATCCTAATTGTCTTTCACCTGCAACAAAATTCTTAGAAGATGATTGGGGGCCATTAGATTTTACACCTTGTTTCAAAGGTGAGTCCCAAATCTAACCCTCAAAGCCCAAAGAGTTCAATACAAACAATTTATCTTCAAACAAATGTTTTGGGGATGATTGGGGTTCATTATATCTTACACCCTCCTTTATGGGAGAGTACAAAATCTCACAATATAAATCAAATTAGTCTTGTGTTTCATTTGATCAACTTGGTTATACATCAACAACATCACCCCATGGTGGTGATAGGGGCTCTTCAACTCTTGTCCCTCATGAGAGGAAGATGTGTAACTTTAAAATACTTAAAAAGGATTTGTGTGCTTGAGAAGAGGCCAATCCTTCTCAAAATCACATAGATAAAATATCTTCATCTGAGTTAGAAGCATGTTATGTTCTTGGATACAAAATTCTTCCTAAATATGGAGGTAATGAAAACATGAAACAAAATGATAGGAGTCAAGTGAAGTCTATATCATACTTTTCCAATAAAGTTATAGGTTTCCAACATTCATCTCCACCTTCATCTAATGCTTTATCATCTACTTTATGTATGAAATCTATTGATAAGAAAGAAATATCTCGTACTATTGATCAAGAGAATATATTTTCAAGGCTTCTCAAAGCCCACCTAATTACTCTTCATCCAAGAACATGAGAGAGATTCTACAAAAAAGTCTCATTTTTTGCATTTAATTGAGTGCATGGTCATTCTATCAATGAATTTAAGGCCTTGAGTAATAAAATATAACTTAAGGATTGTGGTGCTCTCCCTTGTGTTGAGGCACCTAACTCCTCTTACCAATAATGATCTTCATTCTATCGTGTTTCTCATCACTATGTGGCATTTGTACCTTTATGTTTTTTCTCATCTTCATTCATGGTGGTACAATCTTAAATGCAACCATATTTTTAATGACATCAACACGATAGTTCATGGTGTGGTTGTCCTTGTCCCTATGCTTGAGGGGTAAGGATAACTAGTTTTGAGATGAATAAATTCTTTTCAAGGATCCCCTCTTCCCCCTCTTTCTCCTTAAAATACCAACTATGTTGACATTTTAAGGGGAGCATATGGTCCCCCACTCATTATTTTTATAGGAAATGATCCCTTCTTAGTGATGATAGCATACATCTTCTAGGAAGTGTGACCTTGTCAACCAATGTGGGGCCTTCTTAATCCATGTGATGTGTCTCCTTTTTGGTGATATTTGACTTGATGTCCCATAAGAGTGACATTTCTTGGCATATGATTTTCCTCTTAGTGGTGATACTATGGTTGATATCCACTAAGGTGTGATTTTCTATTCCTTCACTAGTCCTCTCTTGGTTGTGATATCATGCATGATGATCCCTAAGGTATGACCTTCATGTATTAAGCAAAGCCCCTTTAATTTTTACCTTTTGTGGTGATTTTATGGAAACATCCCTTAAGGTTTTAAACCTTGGCGTATTCATCCCTCGTGATGTTAAACCTTATCATATATGTCCTCCACGATGTTAAACCTTGGCATTTTTCTCCACTTTTTTATAGGAGTTGAACTTAGTGTGGCATTGACATACCATCTTGATCATTTTGTGGCACCTTATCAATGTTATCGGGGAGTATAACTCTTGGTATGGTTGTTGATCATAAAATCTTATGCCTCTTCGAACAACCTTATAGGAAATTTAATGAATGGGGAACAAATTGCACTCTATTGAATAACCTCTGAGATTTTAGAAGTTGACTCTTCATTCTTATTTTTGGGGAGGAAAAGGGAAGAAGGAATGTAGAAATCAAAAAAATCTAAGGTGATGTTCCAAATCTTTTACAACATTTCAAATCTTCCTACTGGAGTACCAACTCTAAAAATGAACACAAAATGCTACAGAACCTTCATTTTTTAGAAGAGAACGAACTTCCTAAGGCTTAGATAAGCACATAGAAAATATTCAAATATTCTCACGGGACGCACCCACTAAGGTTTAGTAGAGTATGGTATATCCAAAAAATAACACTCACTAATGCTTTGAATCTCTTACAAGAATTGTTCACTCACAAGCATAATATGATACTTAATATAAACTATTGCAGTAATGAAAGAGTATAAAATATGATTCAGATAGCTACAAATCTATACTAAATATCATAAAAGCTAAAAGTTAAAATTATCAATTATCAAGACCATATCCATACATGAATGACACAAAGCATAAATTTGATACAAATAGAGAGTAAAACACACAAAAAATTCCAAATAGGCACAGTTTGATGTTTTCCTCTTTTTATTGCTTTGATTTCAAATAATACAAAAATTCTAAGGTTGAATGTTAATAATGGACTCTTCCTTGAGAACTGATCTTCTAAATATTGCTTATAGAAAGAATAATGAACAACTTTGTAATAGATTTTTTCACCCTAGGAAAGGTTCAAAAATTCCCTTTTATAGAATAAGGGAAGAAAACAAGCAGAAAGCTCTCTCTCATTGCTTAATCAAAAAATACAAAACCTAAAATGGTGACATTAAACTACCGGCCAAAAAAATATCATTTGAATATTAGATTGTGTTAGACAAACCCATAGCATAATGAAGTTTGATTTGGTGAGCACCAATTGAAATGGAACTCAAACTCTTCATTCTTGTTCCTTTCAACAAAAACCCTATGCAAATCTTGTGTTGAGTTGGATCTTAGCTGCCACTTGGAAATATTTCTTATGATAGATCGCCAATAAAAATGTGGCACCATGCTTAATTAAGAAACCTTTTCACAGCCACAAAACCTAGGTAAATAAAAAAAATTAAACATTAATGGCATGTGCAACCTTCAATGCCATCATCTAGCATCCTTTGACATTCTTTTTTCCTTCTCAATTACCATAGCACACCTTTAATTCCTTTGGGCTCAAAATCAACCCGGTTTGTAGTTTTTTTCACAAGTGTTACTCTTCACTTACTCCTCTAATGGTATATTATTTTTCTGAGAAAAATATAGCTCAAAACATGAGACACACAAGCAAAAATAGTCAAGGTCTCCAATGTAGTTGTTGCTGAAAATGCTTATGGTTCAGACACATGACACACTCCACCAAAAAGGTCTTCAAGAGAAAGGGTGCTAAAATAAAATTTTCATGAACACTACATGGCACCATCATGCACCTTTGCAAGAAGAAAAGGTCATGGATTTAAGAAACATGCACCATACTGACACATGTAAAACTTGATGCCGAAGAAAAAGGAACAAAATTGGAGATAAAAAAGAAAAGGTCGCAGGGCCAAAAAAAACTATAAAGAACAATATGAAGGAACCAAATGGAATAATTTGGTTGTGATATGTAGATAAAATTCTCTATATTCCTAGTGACTCTTAGGGGGCCTCCGCCTACAGAGGCACAAACCCAAAAAAACTTTGATTTGTAGAAAAAGAAAAAGAGAGGCACACTACCTCAAAGTTTGAGGAATACATAATGTAGGAACTCCCAATCTGTTTCTGAAGGTTGCACTAGTGTGCACAAATGTTTGAAGGTATGATCTAAATCAAATATTTCTTTAAAAGAGACATCACTCAAATTTTCCTATGCAGCTCTGATGTGGAAGTAAAGTCACACAAGGGGATGCAAAATGTCTTCAATTTCCCTATGCTTGGTGATAGACTCAAGGCTTGGAATATCAACCAGTCATGTTGCTTATATTCTAGATACTATTTGATTTGTTCCTTAGTTAACACTATTCCATCAGGTAAAGACGGGGAAGGCAATCCAAGTTGGACTAGTTATGATAATCTTTACCCTTTTGGGTTGCCTTGTTATATTTGATGAATTCATTGGCCCTTTTAGCAGTTGCTCTTCTATATGTGATTCTTGTACTTTCCAAAGTATCTTTCGTTGCCTTGTAAGGATCGATTATTAATTTTTTTGATTCACCTATCTTGGGAGCGATTGATTGTAAAATACGCTCAACAAACAGGTTAAACTTGGTGCTCAAATCCTACACATCTACCATGAATTTCAAAGCTAGTCGTAGAGATGTGACTACACCCCTTATCTTCTCCCAATAATAAATCTACAATTATTTTAATATAGGGAAAAATTATCCTACTATATTGGCGCTTCCACCATACTTTGTAGTTGTTGGGCTTGAGATTCCTTTCTCTTGATTTCTTCCCTCAATTGATTGATCATCTCCAACACATTTGAAAAATCAAGGTGCTACTATGTCAATTCCTCTTCTCGGGCTAGTAAGATAGACTCTACAATCTTCTTTACCCATTTCTTTGTATCTATCATTAACTATTCTTGGAAAAGCTTATCCTAAAATTGATTTTCTTTTTCTTGAAGGTCTTGCTAGCCTTACACTTGTATGCTCGAGGTGGTAGATAGTTCTTGTTGGATTTTCTATAAGTCTTCCATTTTCTCATCAAGCTAAAAAATTTCCAACTCCTTGATGTCCTTTTCACTTTCATCTTGAGCCCAAGAATTGGTCAACTCTTGCAATTTTTATTTTTCCCTTTTCAAATTCCTCACACAGCTACTTTTGTGTTGGAAGTTTGCTTGTCATTGATTAGATTATTGGTAACATGAGAATGAGTGTATATGGTTTTGTCATTAATGTCAACATTGATGTACAACTTTTTGATGATAATGAGTATTCAACGTGATGGTAATCTAGTATATAGATGCAATGGTTTTGGTCGGGTGAAGAACATATATTTGGTTGTCACATAATATAATTTTTAGTGTACAAAGTATTAGTTTTTAGGTCTGCATTGGTCCACCTTGAAGAATTCTGGTCTATTATTCTAAGTTAATTTTGGTGTATTTCAAAGGAATTTAAATCCAAAGTTTCATGTCTTTATGTCCTCTGATATCCAAGATAATGATCAGAGTGTATTAGTTCTACCAATGATAATGTTACCTGTACAAAGTACATGTTTGGAATGGTCCACATTCCACCATGGAATAATATTTGGTTATATGGTTTTGTGGGAGTCTTTACAAGTGTCAGTAGCATCTATGATCTAATTTGTGAGTGTTTTTGAGGTTCGAGTGTCAGATTGTGGATGATTCACTGGTGTATTTTAGTGTTACTTCACCAACGGTGCTGACCTAATGAGTTTAGGGTAATGCAAAGTTAAAGGGAGTGTTGATAGGACTTATGTGAGTTATCATTTGTCCCCTCTAACCAATTTAAATGTCTTACAAATTTTTGAATCATGGTATGAAGTGTGTTTGTTTGAATCTTGAGCCAACAAGTTATTGTATTACATGTTTCATCTAATTAGGTCGACCTAATTGATGTTAGTGTCTATAGATGTAATGGGTATAAATGTAAGATCATTTTTAGTGTTGATGCAAGCATGCATGTAATATGTAATGTAAATTATTCAAATAGAGTGAGAATATGAAACAAAAATAAAGCAGAGAAGAGTTTGGAAGTGGTGTATTATGAAGTGTGTTGATATAGTTTTTTGAGCTCTAGTGGAACTCTATCTCTTGCATATTTTAGATGCATTATTAGTAGTTCAATTCTTGGTAATGATTCACCCCTTTTCTCTATTTCTCTTATTCTCTAGATGGTGATTCCTTTGGACATTAAGTCCAAAAGGTAGTCAGACACTCTATAATATGTTGTAATTGGTTATAATATATTGTGAGCTAATCATCATTGTGGTTTTTCCATTTTGGGTTTTCCATGTGAAAATCAAGTGTTCATGTGTTATGTGCTTTGATGATTACTCTCATGGTTTATTTCCTTACTGCAAATTGAATATGATGGTTCAAATAGATGCTTAAATTTTTAAGTGGTTTCAAAGAATATTGATTCACCCACCATCTTAGTATTTTGGGTGTTCAACAATTAGTATCAGATCTTGGTTCCTTGGAAGAAGCTTAACTACTTGAGGAAGATCTTGGAGTTTGAACACATGGCTACTAGGAGATATCCTACTCCTTCGAAAGAAATTCCTATGGTAGGATTCACTAAAGAAGATTGCAGGGTTGGTATAAATGGAGAACTCAAACTAACCCTTGAAGATTTTTAAAGAACTAAATATTAGAACAAGGATTTGAATGAAACTATCAAGAAAGAAGATGAATGCATCAGAAAGTTAAGGGGGAAATCAAGAAGTTCAAAGAAAGACATAAGAAGTTTAATAAATAGTTGAAGCAATCAAATAATGTAATCATCAATCTGAAAGCGCAAGTTGAAGAAGGAAAAAGAGTTGAAGAATGCCTGAATGACAAACTGAAAATAAAATTTGCAAAATGTTCAAGACTTGAAGAAGAGGTTTGACTTTGAGATCAAATATGGAGAAAGCAAAGAATTAAGAAGAAAAATATAAGAAGATTTCTACCATACCTAATGAAATGATTGCAAATCAATAGACTTCTAAAGACTATGAAAAAGGATAAAGTTCAAAAGTAGATGAAACACCTTGTACTAGAAAGAAGAACATTAAACAAAAGAAGATTAGAGACAAGAAGAGAAATGGCAAGAAGGTTTGGAATCAAAGGAAAGACATCAAAATACAGCCTATTAGACAACCAAATACACAAAAGTACTTATATTTTAATGGTTATTGTTATTCCTACAATAAGTTTGGACATAAGGTTGTAGATTGTAGAAGAAGAATGAATTAGAATGTTCAATCTTTTCCTGTTCAATGCTTTACATGCAATAGATTTGTTCATAAGGCTAGTGAATGCAAAAATGAAGTGATGAAAGGTTACAATAATGGCATGAGGTTTCAATATTTCAATGCCTATTTTTATACATGCAATGGATTTGGGAATAAGGATAATTTATGTAGTTCTAGAGTTGATGGAAGTAAGCTTGTTCAAAATGTTGTCATATGTCACAAATACAATAAACCTAGACATATAGAAAAAAATTGCAAAAGCAAGAATATTAAGGTTGATATGGTAAAGAAGACTGATCTAGTGAAGCATGATCTTGTAGATGTGAAGAAAGAGATGAATAAGATTTGAAAAAAGAAAGAGGAGAATGAGGTTAAGGAAGATTTTGTGCTAGCTTTTGGTGCAAATGTTTCCTCTAGAAACCAAATAAGGAGCATTGGCTCGGGAGGAGTTTTAATAAACAATCATTAAGCCCCTACCAAATATATGGTGTTGGTGCCTTCAACACATTGATATAAGGTGTAGGCCGACATGCTTGACCTATTGGTGAAATCACCGATGGAAAATCTTTCGTTATGAAGAATTATGGAGGTTTTGAAGGTGATTGTGTCATTATAGTTAGGGTTCATCATATTTTTACCTAACTTTAAATCAATGTAATTAATGTGATTTAGGTCATTTCAAAAGGGTTTATAAGTGATTTCACTTATGAAAAAGATCATTTGCATTTGATTGTTTGAATATTGAAGAGTAGAGAAGAGGTGAGTTGAGGCAATTTAGAATTTGTGCACGAAAACCCTAACCAATTGCAATCTAAAGGTATTTACAATATTTCACCTTCCACTGAGTTTCAAAAGCATTTCAATTGTTGCAAGATGTATACCATAGAGTAGTAAAGGTTCTCGATCGGACTCCACCTAAAATTCAAGATGCATCTTGATAAATTGAAAGTAATGGATCCAGAAGATGTATTTTCATATGTTCCTTATGGGGTTATGCATATTGAATATGTAAGGATGTATATTCACAAAAAATTGGAAGAATACAATTATACAAAGTTGGGAGAAGTGTGGGTAAATGAGTTCACTATTAACGAGTTCAAGTTGAAACCCAAGAGTTTGATGGAGAAGAAATCAAATGTTTGGAATTAATTCCCTATCTTTTACTATGTGGATGAATGGGTGAGATACACATTGAGCATAATCCATAGCAAATTCATCTAGTTAGAGCTACCACACACGATTAAAAAAGAATCTATTCGTGTTGTAATAGGGTTATGTTCTGAAGGACCAATTTTGACACTCAAATCTGTGAAAAACAAAGTGGTGATGAAATTATTAGGTGCAAAATTTGACAAGAGATCCCTAACAATTAAGGGCTTTATAGATCCAATAGTTAAGTATGCCTCTATGATGATTGGTTACAAAATTTTATTCACAAACAAAGAGAAACTAGTTTCTGATACTGCAATCAATACAACATATGAGATGGTGAAGACACGAACGGATTATAACCTATGTGAATTTCTAAGGCTACAACTATTAGAAAACTTGCAAAATACTAAGGACTCTTGGTACTCCTTCAAATATGGTGCCTTGATTATATAATTATTATTTTACTTTCTTAGAGAAATGTTCGGTGCAAGAAATGTGGTGTAGTTAGATAATGTGCCTATGGCTAGACAGATCAAAGATCATATGTTGAGATATTTGGATTCAACATTTAAAGATGAAGCCCTATAGGGATTCTTCAAAATATTCCAATCCCAAATGTAGGAAAGAGAAAGAATACATAAGAGTGTGGTTGAAAAGTATAAGAATGATATCATTTTCATGGTAAGCAAAGACTGATGTATGATGGAATTTGTGAAGTTAAGGATAGTATGGCTTCCTGAAATGGGATATGAGGTAGAAGAGAGTGTGATCACTGATCTTGTTAATCACATGTTGTGCATGCCAAGAGATCCAAAAGAAGAGAGATATGGGACATATGAGGAGAAATATAGTGTTGTGCATATAGATCACAAATCAAAGTAGATCAAGAGGAATGTGGAGAAAATAAATGAATAAGTTGTGGAAATGATGGGTTTTCCAAAGAGCTTTGTGAAAGAAGCCAAGAATATATCCAGCACTCCAGTTACTACCTCAAGCACAAGAAGGTCTTCTAGGACCTCTACCTTCTCTTTGATTGCTGCTAAGTTCTCTAAAACTAAACCTACTATTGGTGTGAAGATAAAATAATCTTCTTGTGCCTCTACAAAACAAGAAGATGCTTCAAAGAGGAGAAAGAAAGAGAAGGAAAAAAGAGAGCAGTATGTGAGTGTAAATGTAGATGAACTAGAGGAAGCAGAAGGACCATAGTTGGTCTGAAAGACAAAAACTAGTGTCCCTCAAATAGAGACAAGTGTAAAGAAAGAAAGAGAAGGAAAAAAGAGAGCAGTATGTGAGTGTAAATGTAGGTAAACTAGAGGAAGAAGAAGAAGGACCATAGTTGGTCTGAAAGAGAAAAACTAGTGTCCCTCAAGTAGCGACAAGTGTAAAGAAAGAAAGATTTGATATTGTGGATACAAATAGTGAGGCGGAAGTGGAGGATAAACAAGCCTTCATGGTTTATATGAGGAAGAAGAAGCTTAAGTCTAAAAAAGGAGAATTGTCTCCCACAGGAAAAGCAAAGAAGAAGGATAATTCCCCTTTGGTAAGGAGACATAGTCTTATGAAATTAAATGTACTATTTAATGGTGTTAGTGTGAAAGGGGTACTTTATCTAACTAGTTCATTTCCTAGCTATTTCTCCACTTAGGTCCTCTTCACACTAGCTTAACTTTACATAGGGATAAGGTTGTTGAGCTTTAATGACCTGAGTTGTCACACCTCATATGATGACAACACTTGTCATAATCTAGTTACATCCTATCTCTCTCTTTGGCCTATATAACCAAGACATTTCCTTAAATGTAATATTAATTCTCAAACTCATTGTAGCTTTGCATTCTCTTGAGAGGAATATAGTTTATTCTTTCTCATATCTTATTTATGTATTTGCTTTCCTTTAGTAATTTGTATCTTGGGCAGGCTATTTAGCAAAATCTTACATGGTTTCAGAGCCAAAATGAGTTATGGGTTAGCTATATTTTAGGAAATTTGAGAGTGTAGAGATTTTTTATCAAATCACTAAGTATGCTCTTCTCTTGCATCCTTGGATGATCTAGAGAATCAGAAAAGTGTGGAAAAAATATTAGTTTCCTGGGGGGTTCAATTATTGGTGTTCTAGTTGTAGGTGTTCTGAAGCTTCTTAGAGAAATTTTGAGCTCACCATTGAGTCTAGAGCAGTTAAGAAAGTCAGATCTGCCCTTTATTTCATCTAAATCAAACATCGGAGGCTAGATATGCAACAATTTGAAGCGAGAGGTTTGTTGCTAGATCCAACAAGGAACCATCATTTCAGAGAATTTTGGGTCAAATCTGACACTGCCATCATGCTTAGAAGGTGAAAAAACCATAAAATCGACTGTCAAAATGTCAATTTTGGACAAAATTTCCAAGTGAGGCAAAAAAAAATGTCTAGGGAGCCATCTAACCCCCATGAACAAACCAATTTAAAATATTTTTCTTTTTCTTTTTAATTTAAAAGTATTTTTTTATTATTTTAATAGGTAAAAATATATATTCTTTTTCTTTTAAATTTAAAATATTTTTTTAAATTGAAAATAGAAATTTTGATTTTTGTAATATTTTTTTGAAAAATTAATGATTAATTTTTAAAAACAATTCAAAATAAAGAAAAAGAAAAAAATGTCATTTGTTGGGTTGTGAGCCCCAAAAAAGGAGGGCAACTCCTTTAAGGAAGCCACGCCCTCATTTTCAGAGGCTTATGACTCCTTTAGGGGGGCACCTCTCCTTCTATTGGCTTCTAAAGTCTTATACTCTTTGCACTTGTCTTTTAATTAATTCATGCGTGTATTTCAATGTTGCATGTCCTTCAAAGTCCTTCGACCCTCATGCCTATACCAGAATTTGTAGACCCCTATGAATTTTAAGTTTGGCCTTCATTTATTTATAAACTTTTTATATTTTTTAATTTTTTTAAAATATTAAAAAATATAAAAAAATTAAATTTTGTCGACATCAATAATTGTGTCAACACATTTTTTTATTTTTTAATATTAAAGAATATAAAGAAGAAAAAAATCCACCAACATCGCTAAATTTTGTGGTTTTCTAAAAGTGGATGTTCACCAATTTTGTCTAGCAAATTACTAACTTTAGTGGAGGTAATAAAATAGTTGGAGAATAACTAAATTTGGAGGATAGCTAAAATTTGCAGCAAATTACTCTTCGTTGATGAGTTGATTTTTGAAGGCCAACTTTGAAAGCTTGTAACTTGTGTTCTAGACCTCCAATTTCAGTGCAATTTTTTTTATTTGGGCTAATTTTTCATGCTTTACGCATTAGTGAAGACAGTTTCAAATTTTGATGCACAGATTTTCAAAAAAATTGATTCTCAAAAAGGATGCCTCACTATTCTTGTTTTGAGAACTTCAAAGTTACATAACTATTGTATACGACCTTGGATTGAACTAATTCTTTTTTTGAAAGTGCATGATTTTTCATGTAATTCACATTGATGTTGCTTCTTTCATATGAAATTGTACCAAAAAATTTACTTTCAACATATGCTAATTTCTTGAGGATTTTTAAAAGCATTGAAATCTAGAAATCTATAACTACACTAAATATAAAGTGTTAAATCATTTTCTATAGGGGGTTCATTGATTGAGTGAAAAGGGGGGTCTCTTTTTATATTTGTGCTCTATTTTTCCTTCACTATGGTTACATTTAAGTTTCACTTGCTAACACCATACAACTACAATGTTGGAAACCATGTCTCAACTTACTAGCTTGACATTGGTAACATTGTGTTCTTCCCTCTCTTTATCAGCCAAACTGTGCTCCGTCGACAATACTTCACCCATTGTCTCCTCAACAAATCATTATCCCTTGTTGTGGCATTATGTATATATTCTTGGTGAGAGAAACTCACTTCGGCAGGAGTTCCTAAGATGTCTCTTCGATATTCCAAAACTTTGATGGAGTATCTTGTCGATAGGAGGTTGCACCATCGTTGAGACATTGGATAATGTCTCCTCGACATCTCGATGAGGATTCATGTCGAAGATACCTAGATGCATCACTGATACATTGTGAAATGTCTCTTCGACATGCCAATGGCAAGATGGAAGGCTCTTGTCAGTGTGACTTTGTGAGTTCGTGAGACATTGTGAAATGTCTCTTCGACATGTCGATAGAAGTCTTCAATGTTCTTGTCGATGTGACTTCGGTTGTTCATTGTAACTTTGGGCAATGTCTCTTTGACAAGTTGGAAAACCTCTTGAGCAGTAAAGTATACATCGAAGAGACATTTGTGTATCGGTGGGAGAAGTTGAAATCTCTCATCAACATGGCGATGTACTTGGTCGTCCATGTATTGTTATGAAATAACTTGCTCAATAGAAGAATATGATAAGAAATATGCTGCAAATACTTGATAATAACTGAGAATAACAAGCCACTTCGAGGGGGCAAACCTCCAAATATCTCTAATGAGAACACACTTCACAACTTGATGATGAAATAAGACTCACAACCTCCTATATATACCTATTTATGCCAAGGATATCACCAAGGCCGACTTAGACACACCTATATAAGACTTAGGCCGACCTAAACAACTAAATAACAATATACTAATGATAATATGACTTAATAGAGAGTTAAGATAGCCACAAGATGACTATTCATAACCCGATGTACAATAATATTAAGGGCGTAGCATGCCCCCCTTCTTCAAAGAAGCATTGTCCTCAATGCTAATCAAGTTTGGAAACTTTTGAATGAACTCCTCATCTTCCCATGTGGCATCTTCAACTGGTAAATTCTTCCATTGGATGAGATACTCAGTGATAGTTCTATTCCTCCTTCTTTGTCGTGTTTGACAATGCACTCGGTTCTCAAATGATTCTCCTTCTTCATCCATTTCGGAAGTGTTGTTTGAGTGGGAATATTATGCCCAATTACCTTCTTCAAACAGAAACATGAAAACTGGATGTATCTTTGTTGTAGGTGGCAACTCAAGCTTGTAGGCAACACTACCGATCTTCTCGCATGATTTGGTATGGACCATAATACTTTGGTGACAACTTATTATTCTTTCTTGCTGCTTTAGTGAGATTTTCTTATAAGGTGCAATCTAAGACCCAATCCCCAACTTCAAAACTTCTTTCACTACGATGTTGGTGCACTTTGTTTCATTTGATTTTTGTGCCATGGCTAAATTCTCCTTGAGTCCCAGAAAGTACTTGTTGTTGATGAAGCAAGTGGTCTTCTCCTGCCAACTCTGGGGACCTTAATTGATGATGTGATGGAAGGAGGATGATATCCATAAAGTGCCAAAATGGAGACATTTTTGATGAGCTATGAAAAGAAGTGTTATACCACCATTCCAAGTGGTAGCCAATCTACCCATTGGGACTGTTTTCTCAAGTGAAACAACGTAGATATCCTTCCAAACACTTATTAACAACCTCTTTTTCCCATCGATTGAGGGTGGTATGAAGAGCTAAGAGCCAATTGAGTACCCAAACATGAGAATAAATCTTTCCAAAAGTGACTAGTGAAGATAGGATCACGATCACTAACAATAACTTTAGGTGTACCATGTAGCTTTTGGATATTCTCCAAAAAAGCTCTAGCCACTGCACTTGCTGTAAAAGGATGTGCTAATGCAATGAAATGTGCATATTTAGTGAGCCTATCAACCACCACCATGATGACATTATGACCTTTAGATTTGGGAAGCCCTGTGATGAAGTCCATGGATATCTCTTCCCAACGCTGGCTAGGAATAGATAAGGGTTGCAAGAGACCTGGTGCCTTAATTGTCTCCCCTTTATGCCTTTGACACACCAAACATTCAGCCACAAATTTTTGATCACCCTTTAGCCCTTCCCAAAAGAAATCTTGCTTGACTCGATGATATGTCTTCAAAAATCCTGAATGACCACCCACTGGAGACTCATGCAACTCTGTGAGAATCTTGATTTTAAGGTTGGAATTCTTGCAGAGATACAAATGCTCTTTATACCAAAGAGTATCTCCCTTCCAACAAAACTTATCTGAACTACTAGGATCACTTTTTAATTGCTCGATGAGATTTAGTCCAACATCATTTTTGCCACTCTACTTTGGCTTCCTCCACCCAATTTTCTTGTAATATTGAAAGGGTACACAATAAGGCTTCATCTTTCTCATCCCTTCCTTGAAAGTGAATTTACAACATTTTCTTTCCCTTTTTATATACAATTCAAAGTCATATCCTAACATCTTAGTGACCCATTTTTGTTGCTCTTCAGAAGATAGTCGTTGTTCCAAAAAATATTTTAGGCTATCATGATCTGTCTTAACCTTGAAATGTCTACCCAATAGATAAGGCCGCCATTGTTTCACTGCATGGAGTATTGCTAGCATTTCCTTCTCATAAATAGGTTTTAATAGATTCTTACCTTTTAATTGATGACTCTCAAAAGCAATTGGTCGACCTTCTTGCATAAGCACTGCTCCTATCCCATTTCCAGAAGCATCACATTCCACAATGAATTCCTTGGTGAAGTCAGGAGTGGCAAGTACCGGAGTTGAACACATAGCCTCCTTCAATCTCTCAAATGTTGTATTGGCAGATTCATTCCAATGAAAAGAATCCTTCTTCAATAGAGTGGTGAGAGGTGCTACTATACTACCATAATTCTTCACAAATCTTCTATAGTACCCTGTCAATCCCAAGAATCCTCTCAGTTTCTTAATGGTTTTTGGAATAGGCCATTCCATGATAGCCTTAATTTTGTTAGGGTCCACCTTTACTCCTTCATGTGAAACTATGTGTCCCAAATACTCCACCTCTGTAAGACCAAAAGCACACTTGGATGGCTTAGCATAGAGTTTATGATCTTCAAGTATTTGTAATGCTTGGTCCACATGTTGCAAATGTTCTTCCCAAGTCTTGCTGTAAATCAATATATCATCAAAGAATACTAATACAAACTTTCTCAAGAACTTCTTAAAAATGGAATTCATCAAACTTTGGAATGTAGATGGTGCATTGGTAAGACCAAATGGCATCACCAAAAATTCATAATGACCCTCATGAGTCCGAAATGCTGTCTTACAAATATCCTCCTCCTTAATCCGAATTTGGTGATAACCAGATCTAAGATCTAACTTGGTAAAAAACATAGCTCCATTTAATTCATCTAACAAATCATCAATGACTGGAATTGGAAACTTATCTTTAATGGTGTACATGTTGAGCACTCTATAATCTGGACACATGCGCCAAGTATCATCCTTCTTATGCACCATCACCACCGGCGAGGAGTAAGCACTTTGGCTATGCCTAATGATTCCTGCCTCTAGCATCTCTTCAAAAAAAATTTCTATCTCACTCTTTTGTATGTGTGGATACCTGTAAGGCCTGATGTTCGGTGGTTGGCTCCCTGGGACTAACTGTATGGCATGATCATGATCCCTCTTAGGAGGAAGTCCTTTAGGCATATCTCCAAGAACAACTGAGTGACTATCAATTATAGCTTGCAAATCTGGATGAGGAGTAATAGATTGAGAGACTTCTAATGAACATAGTTGGGCCACAAATCCATCCACTCCTTTCTTAAGCAACTTTTGCATTTGATGAGAGCTTACCATTTGTGGAGATTTTGCCTTCAACCCCCTTAGCTCTACTAGCCTTCCTTCTGATTGAAATCTCATGAATAGTTCTTGGAAGTTCATCTCAATTGTTCCTAATGTAGTAAGCCATTGTACTCCCAAAACAATATCTGCTGCACCCATGGATATCGCATACATTGGGGTATCAAGTTGATAATCTCCCATGGATAATTTAATGCTATGACACTTCCCAACAACTAAGTGTACCACCATCTGCAATCAAAACTTGAAACTCGGAGCCGGGATATATGAAACAATTTAGACGAGTAGCTAACTTTTGTTGATGAAATTATGAGTACTACCCGAGTCGATCAACAATGTTACCTTCGCTTCTTTAGGAACCCCACCACCTTGAGAGTTTGTGGAGCACCTAAAAAGAGTGTATGACAAGAAATGATTGGTTGAGAATCATGTGATTCCTCATTTGACTCCCTTTCATCTTCTAGTATGGGTTCCTCCTCTTCTTCCTCATTGGGACCTTCAATATAAAACAATTTCTTTTCACTACATTTATGTCCCCGACTGTATTTGCTATCACAATTGAAACACAAGCCTTTTGCTCTTTTCTCCTCGATTTGTTGTGGAGTCAACTTAGTATGTTGTGTTGAATATGCTTTCTCTCTTGTCACATTAGCCCCTTGCTTCTTAGGAATCAAATATTTCTCCTCTACCCTGCGTGCTAAGATAAAAGACTCATTTATGGAACTAGGGCTAAACATGCGTACCTCATGTTGAATGTGATCCTTGAGACCCCCCAAGAATAAATCATTCAAGTTTTCCTCCGTAATTGAATCCACCCTTAAGGATAGATTTTGGAATTGCTGAATATAATCCTTAACTCGATCCTGCTTTGTTGAAGTTTAGCTAGTCGGTCAAGAAGTTGTCTCAGGACGCTATTGCTATATTGTGCTTGGAGTTCCTCTAAAAATTGACCATGAGACGGTGAGCCCCTTTTACCTCGATGAGTGCAAAGCCAATGATACCAAATGAATTGATCTGGTTCTAAATATAAGGAAGCCATCGTTACCTTTTGTCCATTTGGGATTTGGTGTACTTCAAAAAAAATCTCCATTTGGTTTATCCATGTTAGAGGATCCTTACCATCAAACTTGCGCATATCCACCTTTGGAAATAAATTCTTAGATCCCATAGGAGTACTAAAGCTTGTGTTAGTAGTGGCTGACCTAGAATTCTCACCTTGGTCGCTTGAGAACTCCTTTCTTGATTCAGCTATGTAGGTGCTTAACATGTTTCGCATGTCCGACATAGCTCCTCTTAGGTCACACATATCCATCTTAAGCGAGGAAATTTCTTCCTTGACCTTATTGTTAATTGAGGAAATTTCTTCCTTGACCTTATTGATTTCTTCATTATGAGAAATATCCTCGATTGTTTCACCATCCTTATCAGGAGTCTTCCCCGGAGTGACAGCATTCTTTTTACCCCTTGTTGCAGGCCCTGTCATGATGGAAACCACTAATGTTGAAATAAATCACACAAATGAAACTTAAATTATCTCAAATTTTTACTATAATCTCCTTTAGTATTTCTTCAAAAACCCAATAAAAATCAGACTCCAATTCAACAAGATGTGCGAGATATGTAGATTCCAAAAAAATAGGGTAGAAACCCTAATTCTGCAATAATTCGCTTAATTCTACTCCAATTCTTCTAAAATATGGACTGTAGCTTCTTCAATATGTTCTTCAAAAACCCTTTAAAAATCAGAAAAAAATTCGAGAAATTCTGAAAGATATGTTCTTCCCAAAATCGCCTCCAAAATTGAGAAAAACCTTGCCTCTATGGTGCCAAGATCATGCTCTGATACCACTTGTTATGAAATAACTTGCTCAATAGAAGAATATGATAAGAAATATTCTGCAAATACTTGATAATAACTGAGAATAACAAGCCACTTCGAGGGGGAAAACCTCCAAATATCTCTAATGAGAACACACTTCACAACTTGATGATGAAATAAGACTCACAACCTCCTATATATACCTATTTATGCCAAGGATATCACCAAGGCCGACTTAGACACACCTATATAAGACTTAGGCCGACCTAAACAACTAAATAACAATATACTAATGATAATATGACTTAATAGAGAGTTAAGATAGCCACAAGCCGACTATTCATAACCCGATGTACAATAATATTAAGGGTGTAGCATGTATTGTGAGAAGCATGTATTAGTGTGACTCGAGCAAATCAATGAGAGGTTGATGGTTGTCTCTTTGACATGTCCCAATTTGGTAACTGATGTTTGACGGTTGGTTTGTTGTTACGAATGGGAACTAAATTGGTATGTTTCCCACATGGTTCTAGTGATATTGATGGATTGTAATTCTCTCAAGAAGGAAAATGCTATAATATTTTTTTCATTGTAATAGTGTTGAGAGTCGTGTTGTGAGTCTGATAAAAGAGAATGAAATTGATCAAAATTATTATGTTGCCTAAATTATATGTGGTGAATTGACATCTGAGAGCAACAAACTATAACTATGTATGTGGACCTTGTTCACTATAATACAAAGTGTTTTTGCTTGGTGTGGTGGGTTTTTCTCTCGAAAGGGTTTTCCCATGTTAAAACTAGTTTCCATTTTGTGGTTGTGTTAAATTTGTTTTGCTCTGTTTTTCCTTTAGTGTGTATTTTTAATGAACTATAATTTGAAATTAAACCATATGTTTGCATTCCTTCTTAGAATTAGAATTAGGAAAGTGTTTCCACACCTCTACTTTCCTTACAAGTGGTATAAGAGCCTTTCCAGTTGTGTTATTGGACAATATTTTTGTGCCAATTCTGATGTAGGAGTCTTGTAGAGGAATCAGGTAATCTTGATTGTAGATTAAGATGGCAAGCACATCAGGGAAGATAGAAATTAAAAAGTTCAATGGTGGAAATTTTGACTTGTGGAAACTCAAAATGGAAGACCTATTGGTAGATAGAGATCTTTGGATTGTTGTGTATAGAACTAAACCTATAGGCATGAAGCATGAAGATTGGGACCTCGCTGATAGAAAATCCAAAGGGTTGATGAGACTATTTCTAGTAGACTCTGTTCTCCTAAACATTCTATATAAGAGCGAATTTGCACCCCATGTGCAAATCCCATTTTTTCCTTTATCCACCTTAAAAAACCAAGTTCGGAGGCTTAATTCCACCTAAGCCCATTGCTTGCATCACACTTGGTGCCTATTTTGAGCATCAGTGGAGGTGTTTCCATAAGAGATGCCCAAGCAGCACATAGACATCCACGTGATGCACTTACGTCCCTGATAGATTCCCACATCTAGAGCCTGCAAAGGCATTACACTTCCCATTGGGGGTCGATTTGTAATGCCCTCTTCAAACGATCGACCCAAATATGGTTGTTACTCTTCATCTCTTCTTCAAATTCATCCTTTGAACTAGCATTTTAAATTTGGACCATCTCTTCACCACTTCTGGACCTCATTCACAAGCTTTACAATCTCTGCACAAGCTCTAAGCAGCTTCTTCACCATCCCTTCAAGCTCCAAACACTTTACACTTCATAGCAACAACATCAACACTCTACCACTTTAATAGAGCAAGTGTGAAACAAAACGCCATTGCAACAGAGGCTTGAGTTCCTCTCATTTTCTCCCCCATTAGCCTTGAGTACTCTTGGTGGAGGTGGTAAGATTTCACTCCTCTCCTCTATTACTTGGTTGAGCAGCATAACACTATTTTGTAGTGCTTAAGTGCTCTTTACTTCATTTCTACTTTTCTCTCTATCTTCTTGGTTGTCCATGGAGGTGGGAACACCAAAACAGGGTTTGACTGAGGCAGGACCCTATTCAGCAACCAAACATTTCCCATCTCTCTCTTGTGTGCGGGTATTGAAGACACTCATGAGTTGGAAGCTTCATCACTCACACGGTTGTAAGTATTTCCCTTCTTCTCCTTATCTTTGTCATCTCTACTTCTTTATCTCAATTTCATCACTTTCTATTCTTCACCTATATTCTATGGTTTTTAGCATTCCAAGTAGAAGTCGTACTTAGCCATTTTCTGAGACATTCTCGTTCTCTAGTCCATACAAGACGCTAGCACGCCTATGAGATGCCAGCGTGCTATGCTATCGTCCATTTTATGTGCTGACATCCTTTGCACGAGAGCTTTTTAGTTTGTCCAAAAAACCTATGACCTCCCTCTTCAAATTTTGAAACTCACATTGTTGTTCCATTGAGGTAGTATAGGGTAGTTCACCTCGTGAGGCTCTTTGAACAAAGAGAACTCATAAGTAGCGAATGCCCCTATATCACATTTTGGTGAACCCAATGTGAAGAACATTCTTCTTTGAAAAACTAGGAATTTACTTACCCCTACTTGGAGAGGTCATAACTTTTGACTTGGTGCTCATAATTCAGAATCGTTTGCACCATTGGAAAGGTCTTCTAGAGAACTAGTTTTGTCCCTAAAATACTAGTACCTTTGGCAATTGAATTCTAGGGACTGATGCAAGTTCTGACCTCAAATTCCACTCTAAAGACCTCCAAAAATGGGATTTATTAGAACATAGAAAATATCAAAAAAATTGTAATGGATTTAATATCTTCTTTTATTAGTTATGAATCTAATTTTGTTCAAAATGTTAATGATATTACATTTCATGCATGTGATGGTTACTTGGCTTTTCCCATGTCACTTGGTGTCTTTGATCCTTCTCACAAAAATCCTCTTACTTCAAAGGATACTTTGTTGCAAGAAGATGAAATCATTGATACCTTCCTTAATGTTGCTCCACCTTCTATTCATTTCAATGCACTCTCTTCTAGAGATGATGCATTTGTGAATGATGAATCCACCCTTCATTCCAATGCACTCTTTTCTAGAGATTATGTGTTTATGAATGACAACTCCCTTCCTCATTCTGATGCACTCCCCTCTAGAGATGTTGCATTGGTGAATGATGAATCTACTCTTCATTCTTATGCACTCTCCTCTAGAGATGTTGCATTAGCAAATGATGAGTCTCATATTTGTTCTAATGCACTCTCCTCTAGATATGACACATTATTGAATGATGAACCTCCTTCCACATCTGATTCTCCTTGGATCAATGTTGAGAATGTTTCTTCAAATAATTATTCCACATTTGATCTTGTTTGGATTGATGTTGAGAATATGTATTCAAAAAATTATTCGACTAGCTATGATGATTCTATAAATGCAGTCTATGTCTCTCCTGCCTCTCAAAGGCCTAAGAGACTAATCATTTATGTGAATCTAGCTAGTTCTTCTCCTAAAAGGGTTTGTTCTATCGATGGTGTTCCATTTGATAATAACTCTCCTAATTTTCCTATGGCTCCCTCGTATAGAGTGGTAGCCCATACTTATGAGAATAGAATGAATATACAACCAAGTCTTCCTTGAGCTCCTAAACCTATGACTAAAGCACCTAGTGATTACGATCTTGTCGAGCAACCTCGAGTTACTCCGGATAAGATCTCACTATGGGACTTGCTTCAGTCTACTTCGGTTTATCAAGGTATGCTTCAAGAAGCCTTGCAAAAGATCCTCTTTCCTTCTTCCACTAGGTTGACGGATGCTAATATGTTGACGTATATTCATGCGG
This sequence comes from Sequoia sempervirens, assembly GCA_007258455.2. Taxonomy (NCBI): domain Eukaryota; kingdom Viridiplantae; phylum Streptophyta; class Pinopsida; order Cupressales; family Cupressaceae; genus Sequoia; species Sequoia sempervirens. The sequence goes on along the minus strand of VDFB02058242.1, from coordinate 480,717,561 downwards.
ATTTGCCAAATATTATGTTCTATCCACAAGAGGTCCCACCTCTGAAAGTATAGAAACAACCAAATCCTCTAATGATTATAGTTAATATTAATAAAATTGGCATTATACATACTCTCGTTGACGTCAGTTCAGTGCTCAATGTATGTAGTATTGATCTATTGCCTAATATTAATATTGACTCATCTTCTATTAATACTTCTTCTATTGTTATTCATGGGTTTGATAATGTTGTGCAACAAGCTCTAGGTACAATAGTATTACCTTTGCACCTTGGACCCATTACCATACCAACCCCTATATATGTCATGTCAGAAAAGTTACCTTATAACCTTCTTCTTGGTAGAATTTGGATTCATGCTATGGGTGCAATCCCATCTACCTTACATAAATCTATTAAGTTTGTTACAACAATAAAGTAATCATAGTCAAGGCTAACCCTGATGCTATGCACTTATGTGAGATGGAAGTTGACAGTCAGGCTTCAATTGTGCCTACTTTTATCCCTTCAATGTCTTCCAATGTGTCGATGTTTACTCCAGCAATACCTACTACAAAGGGTACTCTTGAGATAAATGTCCCTAAGGAAGATCCTTCTAAAGCAAGGAGTCCTAAGTGTGCTCCTTCTACCTCCTCTCAAAATAATGCATGTCTTGGTGATGATTGGGGTTCTCTAGACTTTACTGATTCCTTCATTCAAGAATATAAAGTCAACCTGATCCGCTTAGACCTTTTGATAACATCATTCACACCTACTATTGAAGATGGTTTCTCTTTTGTATCATGGGGTAAGGTGAATGCAAATTGTAATGTTCTTGGTGTTGATCCTCCTTTTAAGGAAGATGATGACACTTCTATTGAAGAGGTTAACATTGGTAATCCTACTAAGAAGGATGATGGTGATCCCGTAGAAGAGTGTGATCCCCCTTGCTAGAATAATGCTCTCTATGGAGACCCTCCTTTTTCTTCTACCTCTATATCTTCTTCTTGTGAGTAGTCAAACTTTTCCCGACAAGAGAAAGGTTTGCTTCCTGCTCCTCATCCTTTGTCTAAGAAAGATTGTATTTTGTTGCAGCTTCTAAAAGCCTGCTTAATCACTCTTCCTTCTCCTGCATGCAATAAATCTCATAAAGAAAAACATTCTTTTTGTGCATACCATCGAGTGCCTGGTCATTCCACTAGTGAATGTAAAGCCTTGAAAGATAAAATGCAACAACTTCATGATTCAGGCACCATCAAACTCTCATTTGATTGATGAACCTACCTTTACCTCACATGACAAGTGTTATCGAGGTTTACCTCTATCCTATTCTAAGTATTTTGTGCGGTTCTCCTCCCCTGTGTGTTAGGGGCAATGATAACTCACTTTGGGGATGTGTGTCCTTCTTAAGGACCCCCTCTCTTTTCTCTATCTTCCAATTGAAGTGTCCCTTGAGTGGACCCCTTTTCTCTTTTGAAGGGTCCCCGAGGGACCTCTTTGAAAATTTTTTTCTCTCAAATAAATTCATTAGCATCTAGCTTGGGGGTAGCCTGACTAGACCTTACTTTTAAAATAGTGCATCCCTTGAGTAGACATGTTGCCACTTTTGACATGTTCTATCTGCGGGTAGACATGTTGCCGCTTTAGACACGTTCTATCTGTAGGTAGACTTGTCACTGCTTTAGACATGCTCTATCTACGGGTAGACATGTCACCACTTTTGACATGTTTTATCTGTGAGTAGACATGTCACCACTTTTGACACACTCTATCTGTGAGTAGACGTGTCGCCGCTTCCTGACTCTGCGGAGTCTGCTTTTTTTGGTTTCCTCCATGTGAGAGATATTGGGGGATACCTCTTTGTAGAACCAAGAACCTGTAGAGCTCCTTTGCATTGGGTGATATGGGCTCTCCTCCTTGAGCGAGGATTTCTTTTACCACCTATCCTTGGTGATACGGGTTTTCCTCCTTGAGTAGGGATTGCTTTTGTCACTTTTTACTCTGTGATGCGGGTTCTACTCCTGAGGGGGTTTTGCTTTCATCACGTGCTTTGTTCATTGCTATCTCTCTCTTCTCTCTTGTATATACTAGATCAAAGATCTACATCTTCTTCATCCTGAGTATATTTCGTTCCTTTCTTCATCTTAAAGTTCTTCTATGTAATTTGGGGATGACGCATAGTACTAAGACAACCTCCTACATCGAGGTCTCTTTACTTTGTTGACTCGAATCCTTTAGCTTTATATGCTCTAGCATTGCTATCTGTTGCAGTTTCTTCTTGTCTAATGTATTATTTGCTTCCTTGATGGTTCAAGCATACATTTCTAACCTTAATCTTTCTTGATCTACTTTACTGAGTACTCATTAGTATTCATGCTCGCTAAAGTGGGGGAAAAATGTATAAGAGTGAATTTGCACCCCATGTGCAAATCCCCTTTTTTTCCTTTATCCACCTTAGAAAACCAAGTTTGGAGGCTTAATTCCACCTAAGCTCGCTACTTGCATCACACTTGGCACCTATTTTGAGCATCGGTGGAGGAATTTCTATAAGAGACACCTGCACGATGCGCTTACATCCCTAATAGATTCCCACGTCTAGAGCCTACAGAGGCATTACACTTCCCATTGGGGGTCAATTTGTAATGCCCTCTTCAGCTGACTGACCCAAATATGGTTGTTCTCTTCATCTCTTCTTCAAATTCATCCTTTGAACTAGCATTTTGAGTTTGGACCATCTCTTCACCACTTCTGGACCTCATTCACAAGCTTTACAATCTTTGCACAAGCTCTAAGCAACTTCTTCACCATCCCTTCAAGCTCCAAACACTTTACTACTTCAGTAGAGCAAGTGTGGAACAAAACACCATTACAATAGAGGCTTGAGTTCCTCTCATTTTCTCCCCCATTAGCCTTGAGTTCTCTTGGTGGAGGTGGTAAGTTTTCACTCGTCTCCTCTATTACTTGGTTGAGTAGCATAACATTGTTTTCTAGTGCTTTAAGTTCTCTTTACTTCATTTCTACTTTTCTCTCTATTTTCTTAGATATCCATGGAGGTGGGAACACCAAAACAAGGTCTGACTGAGGTAGGACCCTATTCATCCACCCAACATTTTCCCTCTCTCTCTTGTGTGCAAGTATTGAAGACACTCACGAGCTGGAAGCTTCATCACTCACACGGTTGTAAGTATTTCCCTTCTTCTCATTATCTTTGTCATCTCTACTTCTTTATCTCAGTTTCATCGCTTTCTGTTCTTCTCCTATAATTTATGGTTTTAGCATTCAGAGTAGAAATCATCACTTAGCCATTTTCTAAGACATTCTTGTTCTCTAGTTCGTATGAGACACCAGCACACCGCACTGTCGTCCATTTTCTGTGTTGACATCCTTTGGTCGAGAGCTTGTCAGTTTGTCCATAAAACCTTTGTGACCTCCCTCTTCAAGTTTTGAAATTCTCATGGCTATTCCATTGAGGTAGTATAGGGCAGTTCGCCCCGTGAGGCTCTCTGAATGAAGAGAACTCATGAGTAGCGAATCCCCCTATATTACACATTCATGAAGAGAAGTTTGCATCTTCTTTGTGGAAGAAACTTGGTTACATTTATCAGGGCAAGTCCTTGGTGAATATGTTATTCTTGAGGAAGAATTTGTACTCTTTGAAAATGGAGGAAGGGGCATTTGTGGTTGATCATCTGAATACATTCAATATGCTCATTACTCAGTTAAGATTTGTAGGTGTGAAGATAGATGATGAGGATCATTGTATGCTTTTTTTTATGTTATTTTCCTATCTCATGGGATCATTTAGTGATGGCTATTGGGAGTACAACAACCACTTTCAAGATGGAAGATGTGGTTGCTTCATTGTTTCCAAAAGAGATGCAAAGGAAATATTCTGAGATGGAAAAGGAGGCTCTTGTTGTTTGAGGCATATCGAAGGAGAAAGGAAAGAATAAGGACAAGAAGTACTCTAAATCAAAGTCTGAAGGGAGATCAAAGTCTCCTGGCAAGAAGTCCAAGGTGAAATACTAGAATTGTGGGCAGCTTGGTCACGTCCATAAGGATTGTAAAGAGGAGAAAAAGAAGAAGAATAAAAATAATTCTTCAAATAATGATTCTTCTCAAAGTAATGTAGATGCCTTCATTGCAGCCTTGGTGACTAAGGCACCAAATGATGTCTGGTTGAATGACTCAGGTGCATCTTTTCACATGACACATCTCACATAGATTGGTTTATAAAGTATGAAAAGTATGTTAGTGGAAAGGTGTATCTGGCAAGTGAATCATCTCTAGAAATTGTTGGTTGTGGAAGAGTCAGAATTCAATTTCTTGATGGAAGAACTAAAGGAATTGATGGCGTAATGCATATACCAGGTCTAGCTCAAAATTTACTTTCTATTAGCAAGCTGAATGATGCTAGTGTGCAATTTTCATTCTCGAATGGTGGATGTAAGATGACTAGAGGCTTACTAGTGTTGGTTAGGGGTGCTTGAATTGGTACCCTGTACAAACTGGATGCACATGTCGTTCAATGTAACAATGTCTTTGTGAAGTCAAGTGAGGCTACTCATGTAGAAAAGGAGAACGAAGTTCCTCTAGGGGAAAAAACTTTGGAGGTGAAACTCCCTACAAAAAAGACCATTCTCTGGCATCAAAGGCTCGGGCACATTAGTGAGAAAGGCTTAAAACCTTTACAAATAAAAACCTGGTTGAAGCGCTTGATGATTGTAACCTTGAGTTCAATTTTTGTGAACATTGTATATATGGAAAATAACATCATGTTTCATTTTATTCTAGTCCTCATAAATATTTTGATGTTTTGGATTATATTCACTCTAATTTTTTTGGTCTAGTAAATGTTCCTTCGTTATAAAAAACAAGATATTATGTTTCTTTTATTGATGACTATTCGAGAATGAAATTTGTGTATATTTTAAAAAGTAAGTCAGAAGTGTTCAGTCAATTTAAAGAGTTTAAAAACTTGGTTGAAAATTAGACTGGAAGAAAAATTAAATGCTTGAGGACAGATAATGGCGGTGAGTTTTGTTCTACAGATTTTGAAAGGTATTGCAAAGACCATGGAATAAAAAGGCATAAAACAACACCTTACACTCCACGAAAAAATGGAGTTGCTAAAAGGTTGAACATGATGCTGATGGAAAGGGCAAGAATTATGTTGAGAAATGCTAGTATGGAGAAAAATTTATGGGCTGAGGTTGTGGCTACAACATGTTATCTAATAAATCGATCTCCCTCTTTGACACTTGTTGACAAAACGCCTATGAAAGCTTGGTCTAGTAAGAAGCCCTCTTTAAGACATGTAAGAGTCTTTGGTTGCAAAGCATATGTTTATGTATCAAACATGAGAAAAGATCTAAGTTGGAGAACAAGGCTGAAAAATGTATCTTCATTGGCTATGACATTGGTGTGAAAGGATACAAGCTTTAGAATCCTGTTACTAAAAAGGTTGTATAAAGCAGAAGTGTAATCTTTCATGAGCTAAAACCTTCTTTAGTGGATTTGTAGTTAGAGATGAAAGAAGAAAAGAAAGAAAAAGTAGTTGAAATTTCTTGAACTCCAGATAAAGAGGAACTATGAAGTATACCTAAAACTGAGGAGAGTTCTAATAGCTTTGAGAGTTTTGAAGAAGAAGAACCACAACCTCAACCTCAACCTTTCAGGAGGTCTACACATGAAACGAGGCAACCTGAAAGGTATGGTTTTTCCATGTTGGATGTAAATTGTTCCTATGCTTTGATTACAAGCACTAATGAGCCTAGGACTGTGAAAGAGGCAATTGAAATGCCTAATTCAAATTCCTAGTTGGAAGCCATGAATGAAGAAATGGAATCATTGAAAAAGAATGAAACTTGGATTCTAGTACCCTTGCCTAAAGGTAGAAAGCCTGTTGGTTGTAAATGGGTATTTAAGAAGAAAATTGGTCTGGATGACAGTGTGGAAAAGTATAAAGCTAGGTTGCTTGTGAAAGGTTATTCCTAGGTAGAGGGAATTGATTATGGTGAAATATTTTCTCCTATAGCTAAGCTAACATCTATCAGATTTCTTTTGTCACTTGCAATAGCATATGACTTAGAGATTGAACAGATGGATATGAAGACAACATTTCTTCATGGATATTTTGAAGAAGAAATTTATATATCCCAACCCAAGGACTTGGTGGAAAAAGGTAAAGAAAATTTGGTTTGCAAGTTAAAGAAATCTCTATATTGTTTAAAACAGTCACCTAGAATGTGGTACTAGAAGTTTGACACTTTTGTGTTGTCATTGGGATTTGTAAGATCTAAATTTGATCATTATGTGTACTTCAAAACTGAAAATGGTCGAGTTCTTATTATTTCCATGTATGTTGATGACATGTTGTTCATAGGAAATAGTAAGACTATGATTTCTAATCTAAAATCTCAATTGTAAGCAAAGCTTGAAAGGAAAGATCTAGGTGCACCAAGGTATATTCTAGGGATGGAAATCATAAGGGATAGAGGAAGTAGAAAGATTTGGCTCAGCTAGAGTAAGTATATCAATATAATCCTAGAGAGATTTGGTATGACTGATTGCAAGTAGCTAGTTATTCCAGTGTTACAAGGAACAGAGCTATCTATTGAAGATTGTCCAAAATATCCTAACAAGATGGAGGACATGGCCAAAGTGCCTTATGCAAGTGCAACTAGAAGTTTAATGTATGCAATGGTCTATAAAAGGCCATAAATTGCCCAAGCAGTGGGAGTTCTCAGTCGTTTTATGGAAAATCCAAGTATACCACACTAGGATGCTGTGAAAAGAGTTTTTAGATATTTAAAAGGAACCTCTTAGTATGCTTTGTGCTATCATGGTAACTCGGTTGGGTCACAGAGATTCATCAGCATTCAAGGTTATGTGGATTCTAATTGGGCAGGGGACATTGACAGTAGGAGATCTACCAGTGGATACATCTTCACGTTGAATGGTGGTGCAGTTAGTTGGATGAACAAGCGATAGGCTGTAGTCACTTTATCTACTATAGAAGCAGAATATATGGTAGCAACACATGCCTATAAAGAATCCATTTGGCTTAGATGTTTATGTTCTGATATTGGGTTCAATGTAGGGAAAATTACCATTTGTTGTGACAGTCAGAGTGTTATTTGTTTGGAAAAAAATGCAACTTTCCATGCCAAGACGAAACATATTAATGTGCAGTATAATTTTGTATGGGATATGGTAGAGGATGGAAAGGTTAGTCTTGAAAAAGTGGATACTCTAGAAAATTTTGCAAATGTGTTAGCGAAACCAATGAGCATAGATAAGTTTAGGTGGTGTGTCATTTCAATGGGCCTTGGGGTCTATGACTTTCAGTAATCTCTAGTATTAGAGAAGCTAGTAAGTCTTCATCAAGTGGGAGCATGTTGGAAACCATGTCTCAACTTACTATCTTGACATTGGAAACATTGTGTTCTTCCCTCTCTTTGTCGTATAGACTGTGCTCCATTGACAAGACTTCACCCATTGTCTCCTCGACAGACCGTTATCCCTTGTTGTGGCATTGTGTATATATTGTCGGTGAGAGAAGCTCACTTCAGCAGGAGTTCCTGAGATGTCTCTTTGACATTCCCAGACTCCGATGGAGTATCTTGTTGGCAGGAGGTTTTACCATCGCCAAGACATTGGACAATTTCTCCTCGATATCCTAATGAGGCTTCATGTTGGAGAGACATGGATGCATCACCGAGACATTGTGAAATGTCTCTTCGACATGTTGATGGCAAGATGGAAGGCTCTTGTCGATGTGAATTTGTGAGTTCACTGAGACATTATGAAATGTCTCTTCAACATTTCGATAGAAGTTCTAAACATTCTTGTCGATGTGAATTCGGTTGTTTGTTGTGACTTTGGGAAATGTATCTTCGACAAGTTGGAAAACCTCTTGATCAGTAAAGTGGACATCGATGAGACATTTGTGTATCGGTGGGAGAAGCTAAAATCTCTCATCAACATGGTGATGGACTTAGTCATTCGTGTATCGTGAAAAGCATGTATCGGTGTGACTCGAGTAGATCGGCGAGAGGATGACGGTTGTCTCTTCAACATGGCCTAATTTGCTAACTGTTCTGTGATGGTTGTTCTACTGTTACGAATGGGAACTAAATTGCTATGTTTCTTGCATGGTTCTGGTGATACTGATGGATTGTAATTCTCTCAGGAAGGAAAATGCTATAATGTTTTTGGCATTGTAATAGTGTTGAGAGTCATGTTGTGAGTCTGATGAAAGAGAACAAGATTGATCAAAATTGTTATGTTGCCTGAATTATATGTGGTGAATTGAAATTTGAGAGCAAAAAACTATAACTCTATATGTGGACCTTGTTCACTATAATACAAAGTGTTTTTTCTTGGTGTGGTGGGTTTTTCTCCCAAAATGGTTTTCCCATGTTAAACTTGGTTTCCATTCTTTGGTTGTGTTAAATTTGTTTTGCTCTATTATTCCTTTAATATGCATTTTTAATGAGTTGTAATTCAAAATTGAACCATATGTCTGCATTCTCTTCTTAGAATTAGCATTAGGAAAAAAAAATTGCACCTAGATCCTTTCCTTACATACAATACATGGCACTAAAATGCATGAAATATCTTAATGGAACTAGGATATACACCTTATGTTGAGAAGAAGGTAACTAAAACCATAAATGATAAGGAAAAATTACTCTGGATGCTTGAACATACAAATGCTCTTGGTTGTCTAAGGAGTTTAGTTTCTCTTGATATTATGTTTCAAATTGAAGAATGTAAATATTCACATGATGCATGGGAAAAATAAAAAAATTTGTATAGTACAATTGATGAAGTTCATGGCTATCAAATTGACAACAAACTAATGAGTCTTGATCCAAATTATTTTGAAAACATCGAGGATTATGTAACAAACATCAATGACCTTAGAGCATAATGTAAATTATGTGGCTTAGAGAAGAAAGATATTTAACTTGTCTATAACACTCTCAAAAAACTTGGACCTGAATATGCAACTTTTGTTTCTATCTTTCACACTCATAGGTTGACAATGGGATCTACATTCACTACACCTTCTTTTGTTTCATTTTTTGAAATGTTGATTCAAGAATAAGGAAAGCTTCTTTTCATGGGCCTTCTTAACCCTTCACACTCACAAGCTTTGATGGCTAGTCAACCAAAGGGTCAGAAAGAATTAGGAAAACTTGAAAAAAAACAAAAGCAGTTCAAGAAGAAGTCACAAAAAGGTCAGGCACAGTCATCTTCTACAACAAAATTTTACTCCAACTCCTCTTCAAAGGGGAATTTTCAAAAGAAGGAAAGGACAACTTGTAGCTACTACAAGAAACCTAGTCATGAGGAACATTCTTGTCATAAAAAGCAAATCGATGAGTTAAATATCTTCTTTAAAAGAACAACATTAATCTTCCTTCTTTTGTTGCTCAACAATCCTCTACTCCTTCCAAATTAGGTAAAGGGAAAGCAACTGCACTTATTGCTATTGTTGATTCTTCAAAACAGTGGATTCTTAACTTGGGTGCATCACATCACAGGGTTCTATTAATGAATAGTTTTCTTTGTTGGAGCCTTGTTTTGTGTCCCACATTCTCATTGTGGATGATTCTACAGTGGATGTAATTGGGTAGGGTTCAATTGATGTTGGAAATGGTACATTTGAGGATTTCCTTTGTGTGCTTGACTTTTCAGCCAACCTTCTCTCCATCTATCAAATCACTCAAAAAGGTAGAAAAGTTCAATTCACTCCAAATTTTGTCAACATCAAGAATATTGAAGATAATACACTCCTTGCAGTTGGTAAGACCAATCATGAGTCTTGCTTATATGCTTTCTCTCATTTTTTACCCAATTCACATTCCACTACATTGCTCACCCATTCAAATTCTATGAGAAAACTATGGCATGAGTGGTTTGGCCATCTCAACTACCGCTATCTTTAGCAAATAAACAAATAGAATATGGTCATAAGTCTTCCTCAAATAAATTTTTCTAATGGTGTATATTCAATTTTTTCTTTGGGAAAACATCCTGAGGACAAGCTCAACAAAGCGAACCTTGGAGAGCTTCAAAAGTCCTTGATTTGATTCATAGTGACTTGGTGGGTCCTTTCCCATCATTATCTTTCAGTAAGGAATGTTATTTTCTCACCTTCATTGATGACTATTCCATATATACATGGGTGTTGAAATAATGAAGAAGGAACCCCTTAATGTGTTGTCATTGATTTCAACATTGATTGTTGATGACTGTTGATATTTACTCTAATATGTGAATAGAATGGAGACATCTTAATCCGGTATTTTGTTCTACATTCACTTACATGTTAAGATCCAACTATGCAGTAATAATACATTATTCTTGACCATCATGTTCATCTATCCTCAAAATTTCAGTTGGTTTGGATGTACAGTTTGAAATTTATAAGTGATAGTAGTTCAGCATGTAGTTTTGGCTATATATAGTGCATTTGGGTATGGGTAATCTAATCCACATTCCTTCGATGTTAAGAATTATAGTTTGAAATTTTGGGAGATTATTTACAGGTGTTAGTACACTATATATTCTAGATGAAGCATGGTTATATGATCATATGGATCATTGGTGATTGATTAGTTGGAATATTTTGTGATTAGGTCTAATTCTTGGTTGACCTAATGCTTGATATATGTTATGATTAAATATGTATTTCAGATGTTAATGAGATCTATTTTAGGTCCATGATGACCTAAATCAAGTTTTTCACATTTGGTTTAAGAGTGAAGATGATTTTGGCACAAGTGAGAAGTCAATAAGGCAATTTTGATTTAATATAGAGCTACATCCAATTAGGCCAACCTAATTGATGTATGCGGATGTATTGGTTATATATGTAAGACATTTTGAGGTTGTAGGATGATGAGATATGAAGTGATATGATGCGAATATGAGAATTTTGTATGTACATGATTAGATCTATAGCAGAGTTGTGAATATTGAGCGAATGTAAAGCAAAGTAGTGTTTTGTGTTTCGTATCTGATGAAGTGGATAGAATCAGTATATTGAGCTTCAAAGGAACTGAATCTAGCACAAGGAAGATGCATTTTTTATTGGTTTATATCTTGGCTATGTAGCCATTTATTTTTTGTATCTTTTTGTGGTTATTAGCCCTATTGGATAGCATGTCCTAGTAGTGAACCACTATAATATCTTATAACCAATTATAATATATTGTGAGCTAATGATCACCATGGTTTTTTCCTTTTTTGGTTTTCCACATAAAAATATTGGTGTTCATGTGTCATGTGATCTTGTGATTGTTTAATGTTTTCATTCTTTGTTATAGTTAGATATGTTTTGTTAATTGGATGGATTATGATCAAATGGTTTAAAGGAATATTGATTCACCCCCCTTCATATTTCATGTGTTCAACAATTGGTATCAAATCTCAATTCCTTCTAAGAATCCTAACATCTTGAGGAAGATCTTGGAGGTTGAACACATGGCTAATAGAAAGTATCCTATTCCTCCAAAAGAAATCTCTGCAATTGAATACATAAAAGATGGTTGCATGGTTGAAAAAGAAGAAATTAAAGCAACTCTTGAAGATCTTGACAAGGTTGAAGGTGAGAACAAAAATATGAAGGAAAACCTAAAGGAAGTAAATGAACGTGTCAAAAATTTGAGAGAAAAAATCAAGAAATTCAGAGAAAGACATAGGAAAGTTATTGAACAATTGAGACAAGCAAATGAAGATATCATCGAACTAAAAGTACAAGTGGAAGAAAAGAATAAATGAAAAATGTTTGAATGCAATGGTAAAAAGCAAGGCTAATGAATGCACAAGACTTGAACAAGAAGTTGTAAATCTAAGATCAGATTTGGAAAAAGCATAAATTCATGAGGACAAATTCAAAACAAGTTCTACAATGCTTGATAAGCTAATTGCAGGAAAAAAACCATCTAAAGATAAAGGAGGTCTGGGACTTGAATAAGGAGAAAGCTCAAAGGCTAATGTGGCCCCTAACAAGGTTGAAAATAAAATGAAGACTCAAGGCAATGGAAAAGAAATCAGAAATCAAAGGAGAAATGCTAGAAGACTCCCTATCAGACAACCAAATGCTCAAAGGTACCCATATTTCAATGGTATTTTTTTTTCACGCAATAAATTTGGACATAAGGCAATAGAATGTAGAAGTACAATGAATCAAAATGTTGGGTTCTTCTTTGGAAAATATTTTGCATGCAATAAATTTGGAAATAGAAATATTGAGTGCAAAAATCAGATGATGAATAGATATAATGTTGATAAAATGATTCAATATTTCAATGGCTATTGTTATACATGCAACGTATTTGGACACAAAGCTAACCAGTGTAGATCAAGATTGAATAGAGGTCAGTTTGGTTAGAAAAAATTTGTATACTATAGTTGTAACAAATCTAGACACATTTCAAAATTTTGTAGAAGCAAGAATGGAAGACAAACCAATCCGGTAAAGAGGAATGAACCTGTGAAGAAAATTGATCCTACTGAAGTAAAGAAGGAAATGGAGAAGAATTGGAGAAAGAAAGAGGAGCCTAAGAACAAATATTAATCAAATGTATCTATACCTCCCTCTAGTGCAGATAATTCTCTTGAAAATTAAACCTAGGCATGGGCTTAGGGGGAGCAATAACAAAAAAATCTAACAAACCCCTAGAAATATGAGGTGTCAAGAAGTGACATGAGGATATGTGGTGTAAAATTTCATGCTTAAGCTTTTGAAAAATAAATTGACACAAAATATGCAAATATGAATAAATGTGGAGCATTTCAGGGTTTACAATGTATCATTAAGGTTGTTGAACCAAGAACAGTGTGGATTGAGCCTCTTGGCTATGAAGTTTCTGAGAATGAGGTTGAAGGATATGTGGAATTGTTTCTCAGGATTCATAAGGACCCCTCTCAACCAAGACATGGGACATATGAAGAAAAATCATTAGAGGTACACTTGGAATTGAAGAAACCAAAAATCAAAAGGAATGTAAGGAAAATAGTAGAAGAATGGGCCAAAAGAGAAAGTTATACAAAAGAACAGAACAAGGAGGACAAAGTAAGAGAAGCTAGCATAGAATGTGAGTCCTCTGGACCAAGAAGATCTAGAAGAATAGCTTCCACCCCTACCTCTGCATTACCTAAGTCCTCTGAAGCTATTGCAAAAGGAAAGAAGGTGGAGCCTAGTGCTCCAATAACTGAAAAAGTCCTTGCACTGGTGCAGGAGCACCCATAGGTTATCTTAGGTTGTCTAGGACAGTCTTGTCTAGGACAACTAAGCAATAAAACTTAGTTCATTTGGATGTAAGCCTTAAATGGAATTTTTGATTGAGTGTTGATCATCTGATGAAGGTCATATTGACCATTGGTTAGGCCTAAGGCTTTTGCTCAAATAAGGTTTTGACCTTTTAAGTCTTTTAGGAGTTTCTTTTCAATTTTTGCAAATAATGCTCATTTGGAGCTACAAGCAGCCAAGGAGAGCCCATGGGAGAGATAATTGGATTGGAGACCCCATTTATGAGATGCCTCGACATTGGAGTAGGGTTGGAAGTATTTGTGATGTTTGAAGTTTTGTGAATTCAAGGAGAGCAATTGTGTTTGAGAGTGAGTTTTCTGATTTTTGCATTGAAGTGAGGTTATAATGGATTGATCATGGCTTTGTAGTTTGTGTAGGATTTAGTATAGTTGTTCTTCAAGCTTTGTGTGTCATTTAGATAGGTTTCTAATTCATTTTCAGCCTTATTTGTAAATAGTTTTATTTCTTCACTGTTGCTGGTCTAAACCAGATAGTTTTGTGAAAATGGAGTGTTAGTTCACTTTCCCTCCGTACAAATTGTACAACCCTTTGGGAATAGTGACTAGACTCCATGGTTGTAAATATTGTAGGGTTTAGGTTCTTTGAAAGTGCAGGAGCTATTGGAAAATTCTTACCCTAGGCAAGCCAGGAAAGAGTCCGGCTAGGGAAGACCTTAGTGCAGAGCACTAGAATTGCAGGGGTGTCAACTTTTTGACAAATCACTACTTGGAGAAGATAGATGAGTTTCTTTCCATGGCATATCATGGAGGAGGAAGCTCCATCAATCCATCTGATGTGAGGAAAGTTTAAAAGTTTGAAAGAAGCCAAGAAAGGGCTTAAAAGACCTAATTTTGGCCATTTTCAGGTTAGGGCGTTGTACGGACAGCCAAGGCCCAAGACCCCAAAAATATTTGAGAAGTAGGCATATGAACCAAGAATCCCAAGAAAATATTGGGGTGTTCTTTGGAAATTTTTGAGAATTAACTTGATTTCTCAGAGAAGGAGACCTAATTGGGGCTCCTAGGGCTAGTAGCCTTTCAAGACCTAAATGAGGGTTTGGTGGAAGCGACCAAGAAATGGAGTCAGGTGGACCTTCAAGTACCACAACAGGATGGATTGCAGTCTTTTGAAGTACCTCCACACCCCTGCAAAGTTAAATTCAATAATTTGGAGGTTTGTAGCCTTTGGCATGAATTAAGGCTAAGGTTAGAGTTGCAAGATTGCACCAAGTCTTGACTTGGTAGCAAGAAATTGTGTTGGTAGTTGGGGTTGGCAAAGTTAGACTAGGGGATCCTAAATACTAGAAGATCCTATAGGTTGAAGTGGTGAAGTGAAACACCTTAGAGGTCTTCCAAACAAGACCTAGAGCCTGAATCAGTGATTGATTCATCCAACCTCCCTATCATGCACCCTCTGGACCTAGCATAAGGACAAGTAAGAGGAAGAATGTGCCTCTGGGAAAAACTGGTTTGCTACCTCCACAAGGAGAAATAAGCAAAAGTCTTTCAGCGAAAATAATCTAAGTGTTATGGTTTAAGAATAAATTAAGCTTGAGCTTGAACATGAATACCAAATGACAAGAAAAAGGAGTAGTGCTACTACATGCAATGAAGTTGCTTCACCAGAGGCAAGCACCGGAGCTAAAAAGTAGAAAGTTGAAATTATTGACACTTTTGAAGAAGGAGAAATAGAAATAGAAAAAGAGGCATTCACTGTACATATTCATAAGAAACCTAAGAAGAAGAAGGATAATAAGTTAGAGGAAGGCTCTTCAGAGCAAAAGAAAAGAAATAAAAAGACTCCTTTGGTAAGAGCTCATACTCCTATGAAGTTAGATGTTTTGGTTAGCAATATGTTACAATTAGATGATTTGTTAGAAGCCACTACAAATTTGTATGAAGAAGTGGATGAATAAGATAGGAAAACAATAATTGAAGCTATCATTTAGTATATTATTGTTTTAGAAGCAGACTTGAGTAACATCAAGAAGAAGGTTCCCAGAGTTGTGTGGGATAACTTGATAGAAAGAAGGAATGAAGCTATTAAAGTTGAGGATAAAATGAAATCTAATGCCTTGGAGGAAATTGGATCCTCCTTATATGAGGATGACAAGGCTAATTTAATAGAAGTGTATACTAAAGAATTCAGATTCAAACAAAGAGTCACTATTCTTATGGGTAGAGAAAAAGATCAAGTAGACAAATTGAAACATGAAACAGTCAAGACTGTCAAGGATATTATAGAAAAGTTTGGGATGATAACTACTTCAACATCCAGTACCACTTAAGAGAAGTGTTGATGGTGTTTTCTGCACAGCAACAACTCAGATAGAATGCAATATTCTATCTCTCTTGAAAGGTTATTTTCAATAATAAATTAGTCAAAATCACCCCAAGGTCTCTCGAGTGTCAGGTCATGACAATGCATAAACAACTCAGATAATTATGTGAAAATGTTGGTAATCACAAAGGGACCTTACTACAAGCAAACTGTATCTCTTAATTTATCAGATTTTGCAAGGTGATGATCTTAAATCCTAAGTCTAACCAGATGATAAAGAAATAGCAAAAGGTAAGGGTGCAAGGATACGATAAGATCTAAACTATTCCTAGAATGAACAATGCAAATAACAGATATCTGGAATGGACCAACCTCAAACAACCAATTCCTGCTTAACCCACAATGCAATATCACAAGAACGGTGCAATCTTCTAAGGTACATAGATTTTCAAGTCATAGACCTTCATCTACAATCGAACTTAAGCACATTAAGTATATGGTCCAGGTTGACTTTACCAGCCTACTACAATCAGATAGTTACTGGGAGTATAGACCAGAGATTGCTACAAACATTCCAAATATGAAATCATAAACACCATTCATCAAACTAAAACTAATTTAATTATGAACACTAAACCCTAAATCTTCAAGCAATTTGAGAGATAGAACAAGAACCATGCTAGATAAACTAACACAAGAGATTTCACCAGGAAAACCACAGTGTCTTCAATTGCATTAAATCATTAAAAGACTGCAACAATTCCACTGTTCTGATTACAATACTTGCTTCAAGAAATTCACAAAATGCTCTAGCTTGATTCTATTATCTCTTTTCTAACTATTAATGTCTAACCCCTTTTACAATGAGGCAGGAATGCCCTTTATAGTAAATCTCAAGATATGTCGGCCCAGCCAAACATTTTTACAAAATAAGAACAACCGCCCAAAATAGGCCGGCCTTAGAGAATCAAAATAAGACATATATTAAATGCCATCTACCATCAAGGTCGGCCTAGACATAATCCCCAATGTAGTATGGTTTAATACATGCCCTATAATAATAGGGAAGCACAAATCTCAAAATAGGCATTAACTGCCACTTCCCTTATCCTTACTCTGAGCCGATGATCCTTGAACCTTCAAGAATGTTCTATCCAATTCGGTGACAGGTGGCAAAGGCAATACCCTAAGCCGACATTCTATGGAACCAATCTCCTCATTTGACTATTTAACAGTCTTATCCCAGTCATCCTTGTTGGCTTGATACTTATCCATTACTGCCAGATATGTGGTTGCATCATCCAATTGATGGCCAGTTATAACACTCTCAGCATCTGGAGCATAAACCTCATGCCACCATTCCCTTAACTGCTCCAGGCTCGGATATTTAGGAGCAATTTTCCTCCTGCCAGTCATAACCTCAAAGAATGCAATGCAGCCCTCATAGACACTGGTAAGATCACCATCTATTTGTTTTTTTCTATTTTTGAACCTTCTTCATGGCCTTATGCCGAATTTGCAGAGCCTCAAACCATTCCCAAGGTTCATTTAACCTAGAAGAAGGAAGAATCCCATCCACAGCCAGTTGTTCTTTACCACGCTCTATGATGACCTTGGATTTCTGCAGCAAGAGGTCAATGACTTCTTTGTCCTGGGATAGCACATATTCCAGTAGTTCCTTGGCTCTGACTGCATCTTTCCCAACTGACAGGATGTCTTTGATTGCATTATCTCCTTTCATTTGCACATCCTTCAGCCAATCTATTGCAATTTGAGCTGAGGTCTTCATCTTTTCGATCTCAGAGATAGTTTCCTTGGGCAGAAATCCAGGAGTGGCAGAAGAAGATGGGTGGAGAGATTGCAAGGGTTTCATTACCTCCTCCAAGCATTTCCTAAGTCTTTCATTTTCTTTCCTCAGCTCATGTTTGGTCTAGGTCTCCTTCCTCAATCTGTCGATGATCACTGCATTGGACCCTTCATATTCCTCTATATCCTACTCCATGGATGCCGGTCCAAGGTTGATAGTCTGCACATTGTAATCTTCACCAGTGACATCTTCCCTTTTCTTGTCCATGGTAGGGGTGGCAATGTGGATAACTCGGTTATTTGCTTCATCTCTCTCCATCTTTGAGACTACCTTAGCTGCCTTCTTTTTCTTTCCTTTGCCAATTTTGGACAGCATTTCATCCCAATCCAAGGGAGTGTCTTCGAAAACTACCTGTTTCTTCCTCGTAATCTCCCTTTCAAGCCAATCCGGGACTGCAGACCCTACTCGGATTTCCTCTATTTTTGTTTCTTCCTGTTTTTTTTCTGGCATTTCATCTTTTCCTTTCTCAGGAGATTGTTCACCTTGGTCACCTTCTTCAAGCTCCACCTCTTGCACCGGTGATGGGGTTCTAACAGGGATGTCTTCCTCCTGCCCAGGCGATCCGTTTCCTCTACCAATCTCTGGAGAATATTCATACATCACTATAGGAGAAGGATGCTTTTCTACCTCTTCAGCTTCGAGCTCAGCTGCCACACCAAAGAGTTCCCCTTCCTTGAACGGCTTTTCCTCTCCGCTAGTTTCATGCTCCTTAGGAATTTCCTACTCAGGTACGCTTGGTGGAGGGGAAGCAGCCTTAGATGGCTCTACAGCTGGTATCTTTGAGGAAGGGTCCATCTTTTGCAAAACCTCCTTGGGAGAAGGAGTCCTGGATCTCCTCATATAGACTTTGGTCTTTTCCCCTGAACTCTCTACATCAACAATAGGGGGCTCATCCTTTGATGCATCCTGAACCTTCTCCTTTGAGACCCTGGTTGTTCTGGTTTTCTTTGGCGGTGGGGGAGCACTTTCTTCTTCTGCCTTTTCCAACTCTTCCTCATAAGAGGACCTACCAATCTTCAAAGTTCTACTTCTCTTCTTTCCCTTGGGCTTTCTCTTTGGTTCTGGCTCACTTTCCTTAGGGCCTCTAATCTTTATTTTGAAAGGAGAGCTCCTTTTGGTTTTCCCTTTGGGGTCATCATCCCCGGATTCCTCTGAAGTAGACATTGGGTTGAGGTCTCCCATCAAATTGAAGGTACAGGTTACCTTCTCACTTTCTAGCTCCCAAACTTTATGCTTTAAACAAGAAGAGGTAAATTTTATAATGGGGGGCATTAGGTCCTCCAACTCTGTGACCTCATCTTCATTCCAGTTGATATCCCCGATTGACCTGTCCTTCACAGCTTCATAGGCATGATCCTATACCAGGTTTCCATCGTCCTCCAGTTGGTCCGGGATCAACTTGACATTGTATTGTCTGATCACATCCACAGGAAGCCTAGAATACCTCTTCTTTCTTGCTTCAAAATCATCCTTGATGTTGGCCCAATAGTCTTCTAGGTCATCTTTATGCTGGTACTCCTTGGTAGCCTTCTTCTGTGCTTCTCCTGTGATATCAAAGTTCATTCTTTTGGAGTGGAAGGAGAAACCATATGCTGCCAATTCATCCCCTACGGTGTGTGCTGATTGAATGGAAGGGCACACTTCTGCTACACCAATTCCAAGAGGGAAATCCCCAACAAAGCCTGTTTTATGCTTCTCCTTCTTCACGATGGCATCAAACTCACATATCTATCTCACAATCTCCAATAACACAATGTGATCAGTAGGATACCGAGGTAACCTGTATGGAGCAACTGGACATCCATCAATCCTAATGTAGGTGAAGGTGGGAAATTGAATGAACTAGGCCCCATAATTATTTATCAACCCTTTGGCTCCATCTGACAGTCTCACATGCTCAGCATTCTGAAGCATCCTAGTGATATGCATTGTGAATGCATCATTAGCCCTTCTGTAGTCCTTATGTCCTAGGTGCAGTTCCGGATAGACCTCATAGACTATGTCCTGTCCAAATGTCCCTCATGGATTCAAACCCCTGTATGGGTAGAATCTGGCAAGAACATACATGACATAGGAAGACATGGTGAATCTCTTGGTCTCTAGGACGTCCCTCAGTTGTTTGTCAATGATGGCACTGATAAGCCCTACCCAGTGGTAATTGGTCCCTTGTTCAATTTTGGTGATAACATGGACCATCCAACTCTCCAATACTCTGGCGGTCTTCAAACCTGCCACTCTGCTCAAAAATGTTATAGCATCATAAATGTCTGAACTAAATTTAACTCTGTGCAACTGCTTGGGTAGTTTAGAATAGTGTGATTTTGGCTTATCCAACCAAGCATTAATAATTTGTTGAGATTTGATGGGCTCATTCTCGTAATATGTTCTAGCCAAGTCCATGTTTAAAGCACACACTGAAGGCAGATCAAGCATGTCAAAGGCTTGAGCAATGGAGATAGGACTGAAATTGGCCAAGACTCTTCCCTCAGTACTGACAACCCTTTGCGTATCAAAATCATACTACCGAGCACATTCTAAAATCAACTCATAACATTGGATTGCAGGAGGAAACCCTGCCACATGCACCAGTCCGAACTTCATCATTCCATTCCTTAGGACTGACAGATTCTTCTTAGTTGTCCTCTGCTTGAACTCCTCGTATCTCCAGGCCCCCACATTGGTGTCAAACACCTCGGACCATACGGAAGATATCTTGCTTTCTGGTAACTGACTTCTAGTGTCCAATCTTAGTCTTTCTGCTTCTGAAATGGATGACCCCTCCGTGTCACCCTTGGACTTTCCTACTGCAGCCTTGCTTGATTCAGCCTGCACTCACAAGAAATCGTCATAAGTACCAATTATCATGCATATTCCAATCCAAAGGGTTAGCATAAAATCATATAAGGCAGTTAAAATCCATCACAAACTGCTAATCTTTGAAGATCCGGAGAAATAAAGCAGTCCGGGAAAATACTATAAACTGGTAAAATCAAGTCGGGGCGAAATTTCGGAGAAATCCGACCCAGACGGATTCTTGCTGCCAAAACATCATTAGTCAAATAAATCATCAGTACAGCCAAAAAATCATCAAATTATCATGTAATTTGTTCATTAGCAACAAGAAATAAGCAATTAGCATTCACTCCATTAATCCTATCTTCGGAAAATCAAAAAGGATAAAGCCAGACAGGAAACCCAAAAAAATCTGGATGGGATGGATTTTCGTGGATAGTTCAAAGTGTTCCGAAAATCGTTGCACTCCATGGAATTAGCCGAAACTAGGAAAATCCGGGTGTGCAGAAATTCTGCGGACACCACGGGAACCCGACGAACGACGACACGCGAACTGGCGACTGAACGATCATGCAATCTTTTCTACTTGGATTCTAATGGTCCCAAAATTGACACTAACCAACAAGATTCAGAACGTACATGAATTTAGCTTTCAAAAGACCTCAAAATATCTAAATCCCATGGCGAAACAGCGAAGCCCTAATTTCAATGAAAAAACCTTCCGCCATGAAAACCAAGGTAAGCTCAAGGTTTAAAACACCATCTATAAAGATCACTCTAGAGCGCTTCAGATTCTCACAAGGCAGGGGTCAGTTTAATACAAGTGCAAGATTGACCAGTCATAACGAATTTTTCATTCTGGGCAAAACACCGAAAAAACCCTAACTTTGCAAAATATGGTGGATTACGCACTAAGAGGGCAAACAACCTGACCCAGAACCCCTCCCAAATGGATGCACCCATCATCTAATGGATAAATAGAAGCTCATATGGCACAGGTGATGATGATTCATGAAGAGATGGGTCCAACCCTAACTTGATAACACAAAATCGTGCCCAAGGGTAAGCCAACCCGAAATGATCATCATTCAACACAGAAAAACTCAACCATCCCGCAAACAAATAAGAGGGGCCATCGATAACCTACCATGGATTATCGCAGATGAAACTCGAACTTGAAGAAGCAACCATGAAGCAAGCATGCCCAAGCAATGAAAATCTCAATCAACGCTCCACACAATTCACACACAAGCGACCCAGGATCACTACTCAAAGCTCGAATGGAGAAAGCACTTCAGACGCCAAGGCAGCAAACAAGTGAATGATGAAGTTGAAATGATGCTTAGAAGGTTTTAAACTGACCCATTTACACATCTGAGCAAAGGTACTGTGAGCATTAATGAGCGACAAGACGCGTATGACAAATCCGGAAACCCGAGCCCGAGACAAAATTTCAGAAAATCCCAAGATACGCGGAAATCCAGATGGACACAAATTTTGTGGAAAGGTAGAAATTGGGAATATAACGAAGTTCAGGATTTTAGCACCGTCCGGGAAAATCTGCCAGAACTGGAAAATCCCAGAGTCAAGCAGAAACCCAGATTCGAAAAATTTAGCGATGAATAGACAGTGAACTAGAGCCCGGGAAAATCTGCCGGAGCCGGAAAATCTCGGATTTAGGTGAAAACCTGGATTTTGCTTAAAACTCAATTTTAATCAATTCAAGCCTCAAGGCAAGAGCAAAGCAAACAAAACCAACATATCAAGACCTCAAAAAGATAGATCCAATAAAACTGAAGGTCAGAAGACATCCCGAAAAGAGGGTCCCTACTCCAAGTGGGGCGTGTGTGCAAAAACTGCACAACAAGAAGGAGAATGAAAAGGAAAAGGTCACTAATGTAAAGGAAAATATTCCTCCTAACACAAATTTACTAGTTTTCAAAGAGGTCTTAGAAGATAAAGAAGTAGATGATCATATTGTTGAAGAAAACTCATTGTTTGATGTTACAAAAAATGTGGTGTCCTCACCAACACCAATAGAAGAAACACAAGCTTCCCCAGAGACTTCTACTCCTTCAAAAGATATGTACAATCCTATCGATGCTAATGATGCTAATCAAAGTGAAGAGTAAGAAAAAGAAAAGAATTCTAATGATGATATTGAGGACAACTCTAATCAACAAAAAGAAGAAGCAAGAAATGAAAATAAAGATAATCAAAATGAGAATGGAGAAGAACAAGGAGACAAAGAAGAGAACAATAAGAAAGATGATAACAAGGAGGATGAAGATAAGGATAAGAAAAAGGAAAATACCTCCGGTGAAGAGGAGAAATAAGAGAATGAAGAAGAGTATGAGGTTGGAAAGAATGAAGAAGATGTACAAATGACCATGGAGCTACCCAAGTCCATCGGAGAATCTTCTGGTAATCTTCTTAAGGGTCTTTTTTCCAGACAAATAAGGTTCCAACCAACAATTCCTCCCCAATTGATACAACTCCTGATGTATCAAGGAAGTGTGGATCTAAATAATATTTCACCAATTCAAAAGTTGAAGCTTAGATATTTCTTCCATGCCTCTGGAAGAAAAGAGATAATTGAGACACATCAGAAGGGGAATTTTTTTATAAATGAAGCCATAAAGACTCTACAGGATGCTACTCCTAGTATTACAATTTACAATACTCTAACTTATGTAGAAAATATCTAGTTTTCAGTTGATTCTCTTAGGAATACACCTTCGGTCTGAAGGAACAAATTGAAAAAGAAGATGAATCAAGGCTTGCAGAGAAGAGGCTACTTGAGTTACAAGATAGATGTGCATCAACACATAGTGAATTGGAGAAAATTATAAAGGAAGT
Source organism: Sequoia sempervirens (assembly GCA_007258455.2). Taxonomy (NCBI): domain Eukaryota; kingdom Viridiplantae; phylum Streptophyta; class Pinopsida; order Cupressales; family Cupressaceae; genus Sequoia; species Sequoia sempervirens. Next base: position 480,694,455 of record VDFB02058242.1, on the reverse strand, counting down.
GTGAAAATGTGAGGATGAGGCTAAGAATTTACTTTTGTACTACATGAGGTGGCCATATGTCACTCAAGGAATTAAGGACGTAATGGACTCTATAGAGTTACAAATAACTAATGCCTCTAGTGCCTATGACCCAACACAAGATAGAGATTATGCCACTTGGATTGCCATTACAAATTTGCAGAACAAGTTTTTCACTTTATAGAGGTAGAAAGAAGACATTATAAGGTGGTTTGGACAGCTTGGGGAATTGGTGAAGACCAAGAATATACCAATGTCAAGTGCCCTAGATGATGCAGAGAATCTCACAAAGATAAATCCAAATCCAAGCACTCTGGAGGAGAGAGAGGATAGTACAGTAGAGTATACAAATCGCTTGCAATAGCCAAAAAGACTTGGAATGAAGGGAAGTTTTCTTGGAAATATATTATTAAGGATCTTGAAGGTTCCTTCTTCTCTGGTTAAACATTTTTCACCTGTATGTTCTTTCATTATTTCAGTTGCTTTTCAGTTTTTCATTATATGTAGGAATGGATCAAATTTTTGGGATAACTCTCTGAGGGGGATTTAGTACATTTAATTTAGTTTCTCACCTGTACATGTACATAAATATTTGGAGCTTACATGTGTTCTACTGGCACACCCTTTTTCCTTGATGTTAAATGGGGAGAAGTTTGATGATTGAGATGTTTGGAGAAGTTAGATGATTGGAGATGATGTATGGTGTATGTTTGAAGTTTTTGGAGAAGTTTGAAGACTCAGTTTTGGATTCATTTTGGCACATGTTGCCATCAATGAAAAATGGAGAGATTTTTGAAATAATGAATAAGGAACCCCTTAATGTGCTATCATTGATGTCAACATTGATAGTTGATGACTATTCATATTTACTCTAATCCGATGAACATAATGGAGATATATTAATCTGATATTTTGGTTTGTATTCACTCGCATGTTAAGATCCAACTATGCATTAATAATATGTTATTATTGACCATTATGTCTATCTATCCTCAAAATTTCAATTGGTTTGGATGTACAGTTTGAAATTTATGACAATAGTTCGACAAGCAGTTTTGGCTATATACAGTGCATTTGGGTATGGGTAATCTAGTTTGCATTCCTCTAGTGTTAAGAATCATACTTTAAAATTTTGGGGGACTCTTTATAAGTGTTAGTGCATTATATATTCTAGATGGTGCATGGTTATATGATCATATGGATTGTTGGTGATTGATTAGTTGGCATATTTTGTGATTAGGTCTAATTCTTGGATGACATAATGCTTGATATATGTTGTGATGATTAAATATGTATTGTGGATGTTAATGAGATCTATTTTAGGTCCATGTCAACCTAAATCAAGTGTTGCACATTTGTTTTAAGCATGAAGAGTTTTTTGGCACAAGTGTGGATTCGATAAGGCAACTTTGATTTAATATAGGGCTACATCTATTTAGGTAGACCTAATTGATGTATACGAATGTATTGGGTATATATGTAAGACATGTTGAGGTTTTAGGATGATGAGATATGAAGTGATGTGATGAAAATATGTGAATTTTGTATGTACATGATTAGATCTATAGCAGAGTTGTTGTGAATATTGAGTGAATGTAAAGCAAAGCAATATTTTGTGTTTTGTATCTGATGAACTACATAGAGTCAGTATATTGAGCTTCAAGGGAACTAAATCCAGCACAAGGAAGGTACATTTTATATCATTTCACATCCTGGTTGTGTATACATTTCTATTTTATATCTTTTTTATGGTTGTGATCCCTATTGGACAGTGCGTCCTAGCAGTGAACCTCTATAATATCTTATAACTAGTTATAATATATCGTGACCTAATCCTCATTGTGTTTTTTCCCTTTTTAGGTTTTCCACATAAAAATACTGGTGTTCATGTGTCATGTGATCTTATGATTTTTTCATGCTTTCATTCTTTGTTATAGCTAGATATTTTTTGTTAATTGGATGGATTATGATCAAATGGTTTAAAGGAATATTGATTTACCACCCCTCAGTATTTTGGGTGTTTAACAATGGGTCTACTTTCTTTGACACAAAGTAGAAGTATTTAATAGATTTCAAGAGTTTAAGGATCGTGTTGAAAAGCAATCTGGAAAGTGTGCCAAAATTCTTTGCACTGATAAAGGTAAAGAATATGTGAACCATCGATTTGAATGATTCTATACTCTTGAAGGTATTGATCTTCAAAAAACTGTTTCCTACACACCACAAAAAAATGGTGTAGCTAAGAGGGAAAATAGGTCCCTAAAAGAGATGGATGGCTAGATGATCCACACACGCTCCCTTGCACCTGCATATTGGGAAAAAGCTATCAACTATGTTGTTCAAATCCAAAATAGAGTTCCACATAAGGCATTAAAGGACATCACTCCCTTCAAAGCCTGGTGTGGAAGGAAACTTGTTGCAGGTCACTTTAGAGTTTTTAGCTCCCCAGCATGGGCACATATTCCTTTTGAGAAGCGCAAGGCCTTCGAACCTTAGATTCAACCTTGTATCTTTGTTGGTTACCTTAATGTTGTCAAAGGTTATCAACTAATGAATTGTGAAACACATGAGCTCTTCATTGAGCCCCGTGTGCATTTTAAAGAAATCTCTTCTAGCTCATCCTCTACTCTTCCTTCCTCAAAGGTGGATTTAGAGGATTTTTACATCGAGGGTTTTCCTTAAGCATCCTCTAATCATCAAGCTAATCATGAGATTTCATCTTCCTCTTCACATATTTTGGATTCTCCTCCTCCATCCCCTATGATGCCTTGTTGGGCTCACCAAACACATGAGTTTGCAGGAACTCTTGTTGGAGATCCTTCAAATACAAGGAGCACTCGATCACAACATCATGACATTCCACATTCCTACATTGCCACAACTTCATATTCATAATAATTTTGTGAAGCTTATGGTATTGCTGAGTGGGATTCCATAATGGAGGAAGAGTACAACTCTTTAATAAAGAAAAAAATATGGGATCTTGTTCCACTTCCTAAGGGAAGAAAAATGGCTCACTATAATTGGATCTATCAAACCAAATTTATAGCAGATGGCTTAGTTGAAAAATATAAAGCATGACTTGTGGCCAAAGGTTTCTCTCAAGTACCAGGTATTGACTACATTGAGACCTTTTCCCCTGTTTCCAAAATGAATTCCATTCTCTTTCTAATTTCTATTTTTGCAACTTATGGTTGGGTTGTACATCAAATGGATGTGAAGAGTTTATTTCTTCATAGAAATCTACATGAAATTTATATGGAGTAGCTGCAAGGATTCATTCAAGATTCTTCATTAGTTTGTAAACTAAGGAAGTCTCTTTATGGCCTCAAATAGGCTCCATGATCTTGGTATGCCAAAATGGACTCCTTCCTTCTCTTGATTGGGTTTTCTAGATGCCACTCATATCTGAATGTCTACATCTTGCAGCAGCAGGATGCTCTTCTCTTCTTGGCTCTCTATGTTGATGACTTGATTGTCACTAGGAGCACTTCATCCATCATCACAACTGTCAAGACTATTTTGCACAATATATTTTTCATGATTGACCTGGGTCTCTTGCACTACTTTCTTGGAATCAAGATCACTCAAACCTCTTCTAGGATCTCTCTTGCATAACCCAAATATGCTCCTGATCTTTTGTCACATTTTCATATGGCTGATTATAAGCCTACACCAACTCCATTTCTATCTAGAGTTAAGCTTGAGGTGAAATTTTCCACACCACTCGTTGATGCTACTTTGTATCATCAACTTGTTAGTAGCCTCATCTACTTGGCTCATAATCAACATGATATTTCCTTTGCAATTTGTATTATTTCACACTTCATGATGGAACCCCATGAGCTTCATTGGAAAGATTCCAAACACATCTTGCACTATATCCAGGGTACTCTTAGGTATGGGATTCATTATGCAATAGGAAAAAAATTAGACTTACTTGGATACATAAATTATGATTGGGCCGATGACATTGATGATCACAAGTCCACCTCTAGCTACAATTTTCACTATGGTTCTAGACCCATTTTTTGGTAGAGCAAGAAGTAACATGCCATTGTCCTTTCTTCAATTGAGGTTGAGTATTAGGGGGCTATCAATGTTTCCACTGAGGCTATTTAGCTTCAGCACATCCTCACTAAAATTTGTATCACCTTTCAGAAGCCATCAATCATCTATTGTGACAACTAGAGTGCCATCCAAATCTCAAAAAACTAGGTCCATCATCAATGAACCAAACACATTGAGATCCATGTGCATTTTCTCTGGGAGTTGATTCAGGAGTAAGTCATTGATTTGCGCTACTTTCCTACAACATATTAGGTTGTAGATATATTCACAAAACCCTTCACTAAGAGAAAGTATGTTCATATTTGGTCTATCTTGGGGGTGAGGTATGTTGAAGTGAGAAACCAAGATCTTCAATCTACAACACCAAATAACCTCCATAAGAAATAGAGAGAAGCAACAATGGAATGTGTCATTCCACCAAACAAGAATTACAATATGCAATACACAATGCTATATTATGCAAAATATGCATGAGATTCCTTGCTTATAAAGGCAAGGATGAGAGATAGGATAAGACAAGATCATGACAAGTGTCTTAATCCTATCACATGAGACAACTAACTCATAACTACCTAGGATAATATAAAGTCTAGATAAGACAACTAAGACTTCTACAAGAATGTTTATATCCTAAGTAAACTTAACATGTGAAATAAGTCCTCTAAGTACCTAGTAAAGAATTAACTAGCTACAAGACTTTATTCACACCAACAAGGGGAATCTCTTTTGGGTGGGTCACTTAGACCTTCTTCATTCAACCTATCTTGGGAGGGAGTTTTTTCCCACTCAATTTTCTACTTCTGTTATATTTGAGAGGTTATTATGTATTTGGGTACCTCATCAAGCCTAGTAACCTACACCCATATTTGCATCTTTGCATTGTATACTTCTCCCTAAGTTGCACTTAAGGGAGGGTGTTAGTGTGAAATGGGTACTTTATCTAACTAGTTCATTTCCTAGCTAGTTCTCCACTTAGGTCCTCTTCACACTAGCTTAGCTTTACACAGGGATAAGGTTGTTGAGATTTAATGACCTGAGTTGTTACACCTCATAAGATGACAACACTTTTCATAATCTAGTTACATCCTATCTCTCCCCTTGGCCTATATAACTAAGGCATTTCCTTTTTACTCTTAATTCTCAAGCTTATTATAGCTTTGCATTATTTTTAGAGGAATAAAATTTATTATTTCTCATATCTTATTTCTATATTTGTTTTTCTTTAGTCATTTGCATCTTGGGTAGGATATTTGGAAAAAATTTATGAATGGCATAGTTGAGCATGAGATGTTGGAATAGATTGTTGCATTATATCCCATTGTAGATGACACTAAAAAGTTAACAATAGAAGAGGCAATAGTTAAGAATATAGTAACATTTGATGTCAACGTTAAGGATATAGAAAACTAATTTCCTAAATATTTGAGAAGTGCATTATATGCAAGAAGATATAAAGAAATTGATGAGGATGCTAGTATGAGAATATTTTTCTTGGAAAAGGTTAGTGCTCCTCTCACATATGAGGATAGAGCTAAATTAGCTCAACTGTATAACAAATAATTTAGGACTAAACAAAGGGTCACTACCCTCATGAGTAGGGACAAATAGGACATTGAAAGATTAAGAAATTAAATAGTGGAAAAGGTTGTCAATCCGGAAAAGGAGTTAGGAATGTCTTCAAAAAATGAAGAACAATGACAACGTGATGTATCTATCCCGGAAGTAAATGAACTAGAAGATGCACAACATGAGCATGTACCCAAAGAAGACAATGTGCAAGAAAATGCTACTAATGATACTCCTCTAGTAGAGGAAAATGTTGTTGAAGAAAAATAGTATGATGAAATGCACAAGGAGGAAGTATAAATAGAGCAAAACTAACCCCCTCTGGATGTCAAGACTGATGGTGAACAAAGAAAGGAGGACAAGAAAGATGACCTGAAGAATTTAGAGGCATAGAACACTAAAAATCTTCCTCTCCTGAAAGATAAAGAGTTTGAAAAATGAGAGAAGAATGATAAGGGAGAATCCAACATTGGTGACAGGGAAAAAGATGATATGAAACCAAGTGAAGAGAAGGAAAATGAGAAAGAATCTAGTAGTGCAGAAAATGAGTAATGATGGAGAGTGCATAGGTGACAAGGAAAAGACAAATGAGAAAAAGGAAGAGGAAAGCATAAATTTTGTTAGTGAATCCTTTTTTGATTCACTCAAGGGTCTGTTAGACATGTAGTTATAATTTGAGCCTATTGTATTTGTAGAACTGCCACAACTTCCTTTAACGCAGGGTCAAGTAGACATGGGAAAAATCTCTCCCCTATAGAAGCTTCAAATTGGTGATGTGTTTCATGCTTCCATAAGGAAGGAAATTATTTCCACTCACAAGAAGAGCACTAAGTTAATTTAAAATTAAATCAAGGTATTGCAAGGAATTCTCATTTCTACAATTGATGAGTCTCTATCTAATGTTAAAAATTTGAAGCTACTTTTAGATTTCCTTTAAGGACTACTCCTTTGGTTTAGAAGAAAGGTTGGAGAAAGAGATGACAAAGAAGGTGAAAGATAGGAAATTGGTTCACATATCAGACAAATGTAGTGTGGCACACATCAAATTACAAGAGAAACTGAAAGATGTGCAAAAGTGTTTGAGTGAAGCACAAGTTATTTTTAGTTTTCTTTGAAATGGCCTAATTCTACAAAGAGCATTCAAAACCAAATGGACTTAATAGAGTTGCAAGCTTCTTAGGCCTCTGGTGTCTATGATCTGACAAGAGATGTAGATAGTACAAGGATGGTTATTGAAAATTTGTATGAAATTTTCCTTCAACTGCAAGAACATAAAGAGAAAATCATTGTGTAGTATGGTCGGCTCAGGGACTTGGTAAGTGCAAGGCTTATAGCCTTGATTGGTGTGTTAGCAAGTGTAGAAGATTTGGTACAAAATATTTCGGTACCCAGTACCCCAAATAAAGGATAATATCTCCTTATGCAACTTGAAAGACAATGTAGTCTGCTTGCCTTCGCTAAGAAGTATTGGGAATCGGGAAAGGAGTGTGAGACACACCTTGCAAAATTGCAAGTGTATTCCTCTAGTTGATTGTGTACATTTTTATTTAGTTTATGCAATTTTATCTTTCAGTGTATATATGTGGAAGGTAGTGGATAAGCATAGTAGTACAATTTTTTTATGGATAACATTGTTAGGGGGAGCTGCCTTGATTTTTGAAGAATTTTGTTTAGGGGAGTTAGTATGTATGCTTGAGAAATTCACCCTTTGCCATTAATTTAAAGGGGGGAGAGTAGTTAAGGGTGAGAATAGTTGAGTAAAAAATGGTTGGAGATTATTTTGGAGAAGGGTTTTGGGGTGTTACCATCAAAGACAAAGGGGGAGATTGTTGGAAGTTTTCTTGTCATTGATATATTGTTGGCAACATGAGCATAAGTGTATATGGTGTTGTCATTGATGTCAAAATTGATGTACATCTATTTGATGAGCATGATTGATCATCGTGATGGTACTCCAGTATACAAGTGCAATCATTTTGGTTCAGTGTAGAAAAAATTTGTTGGATATTTGGCTAAGTCACAAAATACAATTTTTAGTTTACAGAGTATCAATTTTTAGGTCCACATTGCTCCACCTTGAAGAATTTTTTTCTGCAATTCTAAGGTAATTTTGGTGAATTTTAGAGGAATTTAAATCCATATTTTCATGTCTTTATGTCCTTTGATATCAAAGATAATGATGTCAGTGTATCGGGTTTGTCAATGAAAATCTTACTAGTACATAATACATGTTTGGAATGGTCTATATTCCATCGTGGAATAATATTTTGTTATATGATTTTGTGGGAGTGTTTACAAGTGTCAGTAGCATCTATGATCCAAGTGTCAAGTGTTTTTGAGGTCTGCTAGTGTTAGTTTGTGGATGATTCATTGGTGTATTTTAGTGTTACTTCACCAACAATGTCGACCTAATGAGATTTGCGTCATGCGGAGTTAAAGGGAGTGTTGATTAGACTTGTGGGAGTTATTATAGGTCCCCTCCAACCTATTTGGATGCGTTAAAAGTTTTTAATCATGGCTTGAAGTGTGTTTGTTTGAATCTTGAGCTGACAAGTTATTGTATTACATGTTTTATCTAATTAGGCTTACCTAATTGATGTTGTTAGTGTTTGTGGATGAAATGTGTACACCAAGTAGCACTGTACAAGGGATCACATTACACACATGCAATCAAAAAGAACATGAAAAGAAGAAAAATAAAATACTAGTATGGCACATGCGATTCAACCTATAGTAGGTCATCCACATCCCAATCTTGTTCATCCTATACGGAAGGCGGACACCTAGCCAAATGGAAAAAAAAAAGTGTTGTACTAGGAGCATCACTAGATTCAACATGTGGTGAGTCACTCTTTATAGGAGGATCATCATATTTGTTATCATCTAAGCTCATAGAAGAGGAAAAAAATAAATTCAACTCATTATGCACTTCCTCATCAATCTTAGCAATCTCATCATCATCATCCAAGTTAATCACAACTAGAGGCCTAATTATAATGTCCATTGAAGTTTCATGTGTTTGTTGTTGTGGTGAAGGTGAATAATCATCATGCTTTGTTTCAATTGGTGTATGATCTTGATCTATTTTATTCTTTTCTTCTAAATTATGAGCAATGGAATGACATCTACACCTATGCTCTTTAGCATTTCTATTTCTTCTTGCACGATTTTCAAGTTGTGATTGTGTAGGATTAGGTTTATCAACCATTAGTTTCTTTTCTTCCCATAAAGGAGGAACAAAAGGAACCATGGAATTTTTTTCAACCAATTTATCTTTAGCTTTGTAAACTTGTTTAATCTTAGGAGGAAAAACGAGACTTATATGGTTATCTCTTGGTCTTTTATAGGAAATAGGTGAATGATTTGTTAGGGGTTGGTCTTGGTCACTTGGAAGGGATTTTAGTTCAATCATGACTTCATTAATGATAGGAGGCTCAATCATGGGTTGAGCATGTTACTAAGGGATAATTCTTCTATGCGCCTTTCCTTGAACTTTTGATAAGATTTGAAAAATAATTCCTCACAAGGCTTAATAGGTTCCATGGGTTGGGGAAAAAGAAATCCAATGAGAAATTCCCACTCAAAGACATAGGATTAAAGCCACTATGATGCATTGTAAAGATGCCATTTCCAAATGGAAACTTTAGGCATTTATGCACCACTGATGGGACAACATCCAAGGAGCACAACCTTGGGTAACCAATCTTCACATGAAATTGGTCTGATGATGGGATGATGGAGAATGAGACATTTAATTATTTTGGTCCAACTTTTAAAGGAAGAGTTATCGAACCTATCACAAGGAAAGAAAAACCATTATGTGTTTTGATCCATGCTTTTGGTTGTTCATAAGAATCTTGATAAAGTTCATGCACAAATAAGAATTCCTCGGTGATCAAATTCTCTACACACACGTGATCAATTAATATCCCATTAGTAGGCTTGTCATTGATTCTTCTAGCAATGTAATGAGGACTATTGGGTGTATGTCTAATGATGTCATTTTGTGAGAAATAAATGTCAAGGGGCACTTTGTTTTTTCCCTTACGAGTTTGAACATCAATGAGGCTAACCACATGTTCTAAGTCTTCTTCATTTCCATTTATATTGTCGTTATTTGTATCTTAAATTTTCTCAACACTCATCACATCATTCTTAGTATCAGTAGCTTTCACATGAGAGATAATATGATTTGGAAATGGGGTTGGTAAAGATTTGAAAATTTTGGTTGGGTGGGGCAACATATTTATTTCCTTGATCATTAAAACCACCAATTTGGATGTGATTAGAATCAATGAGTTCTTGCACAATATGTTTAAGACACTTGCATTGTTCTATATCGTGTCCATTTTTTTAGTGATAATGGAAAAATTCATTTTAGTTAAAGTTTGGAGGTAAGGGCTTAGTGGTATCAATGGCTCTAATAGGAGGTAAGGTAACTAAGTTCTTACTTATAAGTTGCAACAATATGGAGTGAAGGGTATTGGATAATGAGGTAAATTATCTACTCATTTCCCTCAATGGATATGGATTTGTCATTTTTATGGCAGCCACTTGGGAGTTAACATGTTGACTTGTTTGAGGTGTATTTATTTGTAAAAATCCCTTATTTTATTTCTTAAAAGGTTGGAAATTATTATGGGGCACGGATTTGGATTTCTTAGGATGGTTAGAAGGATTTTTTGCTTCATGGTGACTAGCCAAATTTTGATAGTTATGAAGGGTCGTGCACAAGTGTGTAAAGGAGGGAAACTTCATCAGATCCCTAGTTTATCTTGAATATTGGTTTGTAAATTTTCAATGAACATTATTTGAAGATTGACATTAGGAATCTTAATGTTGATTTGTGAGTAAAGAAATTGGTATAATTCTATGAAGTTAGTGACCTTTTCATCTTTGTTTTGCTTACATTGCATTAAATCAGCTAAGGTCATCTTGGGACCAATGTGCACTGGGAAATGGTTTAGAAAGGCATCAACAAGTTCATTTAATGAACGAATTGAGTTATTTGGTAAAGAAAAAAACCACTCCAATGTAGTGTCTTTCAAGGATCTAGGGAAAAATTTAGCCAAGAGCTTATCCTAAAAAATGAAGTCACTACATAAGGCTATGTATGTCGAGACATGGTTACTAGGGTCTTATTTTCCACCATATTTCTCAAATCTAGGAATCTTTATGCCTTGTGGCATTTGTGCTTTTTATATCTCCAAGGACAAAGTGTTTCTTTTGACATATTGTGAAGTTTGACCATTTTGACTTTGGTTCAATGTGGCAATTTGTTGTTGGAGGGATGAAATATTTTGAAACATTTGGTTAAGGATGAAATCATTGGTTGTATTGTGAGATGGAGGTGTATATGTATTCATAGGACAAGTGAATTGTAGGTTTGTGAGGGGAGATGGATTAGGAGATATGAGATTTGAATGTAAAAAGCTAAAGGGATTCCAAGTGGGCATACCTAAGGTGGTATTGACATTTCTAGTGGGTTTTTTTTTGGTATAATAGTTTGATTAGTGTATGTAGGAATCAATGTCATAGTTGTGGAAGGATGAATTGGATTTCTACCTTGAATTTGAGTGTACCCCAAAGTTTGAGCACAACTAGCCATTGTAGGGACATAAGTATCAATGATATGAGCTAGGATACACACAAGTTGTATTCCTTGTTCATTATCAAGCACTTTCCTCGTGTTATCTATGATAGGAACCACAATACCAACAATGTATTCAGAACTTACAAAGTTTTACAATTTTTCTAAGGCTTCGTCCATTTGTTTTAGGTTTTATTGAGGGAAAATAGCAACCATTGTGTCAACATCAATCACATTGGTTATGCATAGGGTGGTCATGTGAAATGAGATATCAAAGTTATGGTCCATAGTGGGTTGACAAGTATCAACACTATGAATGAAAGAGTTGGAAAACTCAAGATCCACAGTGGATGTAGTAGCATAGGATGGCATGAGCCTCAAACTATGTCTCACTACAATATTTGTAATAGAACACCAGGTTGTGAAGCTCATACAAGTTTCACCAAACCAAAGGTTCATCCAAAATGGAGAATAGGCACTAAAAAAATACAACCAAACACCCAAGAATATGAATTGCAATGCAAGTATGTAAAAAGAGATCAATTTTCAAATTTAAAACAAGATAATTTATTGATTATGTTATACAAAAACCTGAAAAATGATTTCTTTTTAATTCCAATTTTGGTTTCAAATAATGCACTTGATTTGACCAATTGAACTTGATGCAAACAATTATTAAAAAATTTGTTTTTTGAAACTGAAACACATAACTAACAAAAAAATAGAATGAAGCAAACATAGATAAATTACTGCCTAGAAATTTGAAAAAGGACCTGTATAGGGACTGATTCGCTCTATGGAAAATGGGTCCTAGGTTAGGGTTTGAAAAATAAAAGTTTGAATTTCTTGCCTAATGTTTGAATTTCTAGTTTCAGGTTGCAAATTGTGGTTTCAGTTTGAATTTTCTAGATTTAGGTGTCCTAATGCAAGTAAAATTAGTTTGAAAAATGATGAAAAAATTGACACTTTTTAAAATACAATTTTGTTTCAATTTGTGAATGTGAATGACTAAAAATATACTAATATGCAAGTAAGCAAAATCAATGTAATACACATGCAATTTTTTTTAATTTTTTCAGATTTTAAAGGATGCAAAATGCAAACTTAAAACCATAAGTGAGATGAAAACTAATGCAATTTTAACAACCCTAAATGATATGCAAACTAATGCAATGCAATACAAACTATTGTAAACCCTATATCTAGGGTTTGAATGTACTCTGATTTTAGAATTTTAGATGTACAATTTCGGGTTCACCAAAATGAGATGAAGGGGAATAGGTGAGGTAGGTTTTGAATGGGGGTAATGTACCTATTTCCCTACTTTCATTAGGAAAAAGAGATCTCCTAGGGAAAGATTGACTTTCAACCCTTAGGTGAGTCAATCTTAATGGAGATCTTGTTGTTTTCCTTATGACTGAGGACAAGGTAAATTAGCTTGAAATGCACTTTTGGGAGATGATGAAAAATACCAAATGAATGCAATTATACAATGTAAAACATGACTCATCAATTTAAAACCTTAATCTAACTTAATCCACAAACTTCTAGCAGATCTAAGATGAGTATGAAGTTATGCACTTGCCACCAAAATCTCTTGTTGAGTGTCCTCCTAGGACATATTCACCCTAGGGCGAAGGGGTCTTGCTACAGGGATCCAAAATAGTCCTCCGCTCTTGGATTTGCACTCTCAATTCCTTTGGATTTCACAATTAGAAAGTCAAAAATAAATTCTACAAGTGAGTTTTCATGGCTTGAGGATAATGTTGACAACTTTTAAAACTTTGAAAAATTGTACTTTTGATCAATATTCAATCCTTCTTCAACCTAAGATTTGCAAACAAGAAGAGAGGGAAAAATTGTTTATTTTTGGTGAATGGGAGTTTTCCTTGGTCAAACCTTGTTTTGGTAATTAAACCTTGAAATGAAATGAAACATGAATGGAAGGAATGATGAATGAACAATTCTATGTTGCAACTCACCAAACCCTTGAATAAAAATCCTTAGAGGACTATAATTTAACACATCTCTCCAAGTTATTGATCTTGCATGAAATGGCTTGATACTTGAATCTTGACTTGAATGCTTAAAAAATAAATCACAATGTTAGCTCCAAAAAACATGCATGAATGAAGATAAATTTGACATGATGCTTGAGAGATGAATGCTACAAAAAATGACTGAGAAATCTACTCTTGAACACCTTTGACAATAATCTTTTCTTTAGGAATTCCTGCATGAAAATTCTAGGTTGCTTCTAGGATTTGAATTGATAAAAAGGACTTGTATTTATAGGTAATTTTCTAATTTCTAAAAAATTAAACATCAAAGGTTGACAATTGAAAATTGAATTTGAATCATAAAAATGCCACCAAATTGGGGTCTTAAACTTAAGGGGGACCCATTCACCCTTGGGTGAATGGGTCTTAGGCCCTAAACCTAGGACACACCAATTTCAAGGCAATTTAATTAATGTTTGCAATTGTTTAATACAATTTTCCCTTTCAGAAAATAGATTAATTAGGCTTTTAAATGCATAATTGGGTCAATTAGAGGCTTAATTAAGTCCAATTAATTAAGGGAACCAAACATAGTGTGAAAATGTAAAGGGGTACTCTTTTTGACATACAATACTAAATATCATAAAAGCTAAAAATTAAAATGATTGGTTATTAAGAGTGTATCCACACATGAATGACACAAAGCATAAATTTGATACAAACAAAGAGTAAAACACATAACAAAGGCCAAATAGGCACAGTTTGATGCATTCCTCTTTCTATTACTTTGATTTAAAATAATACAAAAATGCTAAGGTCGAATGTTAACAATGGACTCTTGATAATTGATCTTAAATATTGCTTAAAAAAAGAGTAATTAATAACTCTATAACTTTTTTTTTTCCAAGAGAGGCTTGGGAATTTCCTTTTATAGAATTAGCGAAGTAAACAAGTAGAAACCTCTCTCCCACCACTTAATCACAAAAGATAAATCCCAAATGGTGAAATTAAACCTTTGGCCAAAAAATCTCGTTTGAAGATTAGATTGTGTTAGACAAGCCCATAGCATAATGAAGTTTGAGTTGGTGAGCACCGATTGAAACAAAACAACTCTTCATTCCTATTCCCTCAACAAAAACATTGTGCAAATCCTACTGAGCTAGATCTTGGATGTCATTGAAAATATTGCTTTTTTCCAAATCACCAAGAACAATGTGACACCATGCTTAATTAAGAAACCCTCTAACAGTCACAAAACTTGGGTGAATGAAAAATATTTGAACATTAATGGTGCCTACAACCTTCAACACCATCGTCTGGCATCCTTCGACATTCCTTTTTCCTTTGCAATTACCATGGTGTACCCTTAATTCCTTTGGGCTCAAAATCAACTTGACTGCTTGTTTTGCTAACAAGTGTCGCTCCTCACTTATTCCTTTGATAGTATATGCTTCTACTAAGAAAAAATCATGCTTGGAACAAGTGGCACATGGGTGGAAAAATCAGAGGTCTTCAAATTAGCTACTATTGAAAATGCCTACAATTTAGGCATGTGGCGTGCTCTACTGAAAAGAGCCTCAAGAGAAAGGGCACTAAAAGAAAAATTTGTGTGGACACTACGTGGCACCATCATGCGCCTTTGTGAGAAGAAAAAATAGTGACTTCAAAAGCATGCACCATACTACCACATGTCAATCCTGACACCGAAGCAAAGGAACAATATCGAAGATGAAAAGAAAAGGTCGTGGGGCTGAAACAGACATAAAAGAGAACAAGATGAAGAAACCAAAGGGGAGAATTTGGTTGCGAGCTGTAGAGAAAAATCTCTACAAGTATATTTTAATGTTGTTGATTTTTGAATAATATATTAGGAAAATGTTGCAGTGTACAATTTTTCTCTAAAAAGGGCTTTCCCCACTTAAATAACTATGTTGTGGTATGACTAATATTTATGTTTAGTTTTGTAACTTTTGTAAAGATCTAATTTTTTTTTGAATAACCTACCTCTCAAGATTAGTGTAGTAAGTTGTTTTTCTACCTTAGCTTCCTTATAAGGATAGGTTAAGTTCTTAAGCAATAATCATTCAATTACATATTTGAGATAGGATTGGTTCTCAAGAAATAATTCATTTGATAATTATATTTGATTAGGGTTTTGATAAATGATGGGTGTAAATTTTATTTTTAAAATGGAAAATTGGATAGAACTCGTTAGATAGATTGGTAGGATTTAAGGATTATATAGGTAGATGGTTGAATGTACATGTGATTATATGGGGATAAGATGAGATAAGAGATTTTGAGCTAGATGAGGGATTTGAATTAAATTAGGGTCCCTAAAATCTCAATGATAAGGAATATGATCATGACTAGGAAAATCATTAGGATGGGTTAAATGAATGATTAGAAAAATAGGGCAGAAGACCTTTGATTGGGTTTCATGATTATTTTGGATGATTAAGGTGAATAATTGGATAGATTAGCTTAAGGATTAGGCATAAAACTAATATTAAACAATCAATTGGATAAATTATTTGATTCCTTAAGCAATATTGAAGGATGGGGACATGGATTTGAATAAAAGGATGAAGGGGATTTGGGGAGCTTAGATTGGATTGGGTGCTTGACCATTGGAAATGTTTGAAAAAAATCAATTTCAATCAAAATTCAAAGTTATGAAAAGGATTCTTGAGTAAATATTTTACATTAAATGGATTGCATGTGTCTTGACAATGAAGATACTCCAAGCATGGTAACAACTTATGATTATTTAAGTGGGTGTATTTATCCTTTTAGATCCATATATATTACCTTTGAGGAGTAGGCATCCTTACCCATTGATAAGGATAGTGGATTTTAGGGAGAAAAACCTCACCCACAACCTATCTATTAGGAGGGTTGTTGGAAAATGTGCCTCAACTTGTTGGCTTGAACCTTTGTTAAAGACTTGGTGCATTTCCCCTTCATTTGGTCTTCATTGTTGGCCTATCACCTGAATCTTGAACCTTGTAACCTATATCATGGAGTTTTGAAAGATGATAACTGGGCGACAGTGTGTTGGTTGTTGGGATCACTATTTTCTCTAACCTTGTAACATTGTCTCGAAGTTTGGAAGTTTCTTAACTTCCCAACTGGTTGATCTTCTTTAATGTCACGGTGATCAAGAATTATCTAACTATCGATGAAAGTTATGAAATTCAGGTTTTCCCCGACTAGGCAATAGTGCTATTGGCTTTTCGCGGCGTTTGGGAAAATCCTAACCTCTGGGTGGAGGTTGAGAAGTTAAAGTTTTTTCCCAACAAGGCGATCTTTGTTGTCATGACATCTTGGAGTTTCCTAACCAACGGTGCAGGTTGTAAAGTTTATGGTTTCTGCGACTGGGCGACAAGCCAATGGATGGTGAGACCATTCTAAGTGGATGATGACATCAGTTGTACGGTGGTGACATGGATGTTGTGTGGATGGTGGGGACCACAAGGAATGGCTGACAGTTTGGTGTGATAGTCAAAGGTGATGGATGAGCAATGTGTCGACACATGGCACAATTTCATTTGTTGATTTTACATTGATGTTATAAATCAACAATCATTGGCCAAAATTTGTTTTTTCTATTAGCAATAAGTTTGCATTTATTGCATGATCTGACTTGGGGGTTGATAGAGTGTGAATATGGTAATATTCTCTGTAACCAAAATTTAATGTTGGGCAGCTCAATGCGTGTTGCTGGCGATATGCATGGCCCGAGATGGAGGAAGCTTGTTAGCGAAGGAACAAAAATTAAATGAAACCCTAATGGTTGTGGACTGGAGGTGAGAATTCATTGTATGTTGTATGAGCATTGTAACAGTGAGTGAGATGAACTATATGTCTATGACTAGAGGTCGACCAAGGTGATGTTGATGTGAACTAACATCTGAGAGTGAAGTCTATAACTTTGTATGTAATTTATTTACTGTAATACAAGGTGACTTTAATTGGTGTGGTGGGTTTTTCTCCCATAAGGGTTTTCCCATGTATATCTAGTGTTATCTCTGTGTGTGTTATTTTTCTGTGTTTGTCATGTTGTATTGTCAATGTGCATCTCAAATGTGTATAACTTGTTAAATGAATGGTTTTTTGCACTTCTCTCCTAAGGATTTTGCACTAGGAAGGCATTTCTTCACTGTTGCTTTCCTTAAAAGTGGTATCAAAGCTTGGCCAGTTGTGTTATCCTTATGAGTAGGGCTATTTTTTGTGCTAATCTTGTTCAATGGGAGTCTTGCAAAGAAGAACCAATTACTTTGTTTATTGTTTGAGATGGAAAGTACATCAGGCAGAGTAGAACTTGAAAAGTTCAATAACAACAATTTTGAGTTGTGGAAAGTCAAAATGGGAGACTTGTTGGTGGATAGAGACCTCTGGATTGTTGTGTCTAGAACTATGCCACAAAGTATGAAACAAGAAGATTGGGACCTCATAGATAGAAAATTTAGAGGGTTGATAAGACTTTGTCTGGCCAATTTTGTACTCCTGAATGTCCATGAGGAGAAGACTGCATCTTCATTATGGAAGAAACTTGGTGACATTTATCAAGGAAAGTATCTGGTAAATAAGTTATTCCTAAGGAAGAATTTGTACTCCTTGAAGATGGAAGAAGGTGCATCTATTGCAGACCATCTGAATTCATTTAATATGATTGTTGCTCAGTTGGCGTATGTGGGTGTGAAGACAGAGGAGGAGGAATGATGTATGATTTTTTTATGTTCCTTACCTGACACTTGGGATCATCTGGTGATGGCTATTGGAAGTACAACAACTACTTTCAAGATAGAAGACATGGTTGCCTCACTGCTATCAGAAGAAATGCAAAGGAAGTCTTCCGAGATGGCCAAGGAGGCTCTTGTTGTTTGGGGTAGATCAAAGGAGAGAGGCAAGAAGAAAGACAAGAAGTTTAAATCCAAATCTGAAGGGAGATCAAAGTCTCCTCCTAAGAAGTCCAAGGTGAAATGTTGTAACTATGGGCAGACTGGTCATATCCAAAAGGATTGTAAGGAGGAGAAAAAGAAGAAGAAAAAATCTTTGAAAAATGACTCTTCTCAGAGTGATGTAGATGTATTCATTGCAGCCTTGGAAACTCAGGCATTAGATAATGTATGGATGATTGATTCAGGTGCATCCTTTCACATGACATCTCATAGAGATTGGTTCACTAAGTATGAAAAGTATGATGGTGGAAAGGTGTACCTGGAAAGTGATTCAACTCTAGAAATTGTTGGTCGTGGAAGAGTCAGAATCCAATTCCTTGATGGAAGAATTAAAGGGATTGATGGCGTACTACACATACCAGGTTTGGCTCATAACCTGCTTTCTTTTAGTAAGTTGAATGATGTTGGTGTGCAAGTCTCTTTCTTGAGTGGAGGCTGTAAGATGACTAGAGGCACAATGGTGTTGGCTAAGGGTGCACACATAGGCACTCTATACAAGTTGGATGCACATCATGTTCAATGTAAAAATGTTGTTGTAAAGTCAAGCAAAGATGCGCGTGTAGAGAAGGAGAATGAAGCTCCTTTTGGTGAAAATTCCTTGGAGGTGAAACTCTGAGTAGAGAAGACCATGTTGTGGCATCATAGACTCAGTCACATAGGAGAGAAAGGCTTAAAAGCCTTGGAAAATAAAAATCTAGTTGAAGGGCTTGTTGACTATAACCTTGAGTTTGATTTCTGTGAACATTGCATCTATGGAAAGCAACATCGTGTTTCATTTTATTTGAGTCCTCATAAATATTCTAGTGTACTAGATTATGTTCATTCTGATGTATTTGGTCTAGTGAATGTTCCTTCATTATCGAAGTCTAGATATTATGTTTCTTTTATTGATGATTATTTGAGAAGGGCATTTGTGTATTTTTTGAAGAGTAAATCATAAATGTTCAATTAGTTTAAAGAGTTTAAAAACTTGGTAGAAAATCATACTAGAAGGAAAATTAAATGCTTGAGGATGGATAATGGCGGTGAGTTCTGTTCTACAAATTTTGAAAGGTACTGTAAAGACCATGGGATTAAAATGCATAAAAATATGCCTTATACTCCACAATAGAATGGAGTTACAAAAAGGTTAAACAAGATGCTAATGGAAAGAGCAAGAATTATGTTGAGCAGTGCTAGTCTAGAGTAGAAGTTATGGGTTGAGGCTATGGCTACAACATGTTACTTGGTAAATCATTCACCTTGTTCAACTCTTGTTGACAACACACCTTTGGAAGCATGGTCTGGTAAGAATCCCTCTCTAAGACATATTTGTGGCTTTGGCTGTGAGGCATATGCATATGTGCTAAATGAGAAAAGATCAAAGTTGGAGAACAAGGTTGTCAAATGTATCTTCATTGGCTATGGTATCAGTGTGAAAGGATACAAGCTTTGGAATCCTATTACTAAGAAGGTTTTGTACGAAAAGAGTGTAATATTTCATGAGTTGAAGCCTTTAGTAGTTGGTCCTCAGTTAGAGACAGATAAAAAGGAAAAGAAGAATGATGTAGTTGAAATTCCTCAAACTCCAGATAAAGAGGAACTACAAAGTGTACTTGAAACTGACGAGAGTTCTAGCAGCTCTGAGAGTTCTGAAGAAGAAGAACCATGACCTCAACCTCAGCTTGTGAGGAGGTCTAGACACATGAAAAGTGTCAACCTAATAGGTATGGATTTTCTATGTTAGATTCAAACTATGCCTATGCTTTGATTACTAGCACTAATGAGCCTAGGACTGTGAAAGAGGTAATTAATATGTCTAACTCAAATTCCTGGTTGGAAGCCATGAATGAAGAAATGGCATCATTGAAGAAGAATGAAACCTGGGATTTGGTACCTTTGCCTGAAGGGCGAAAGCCTGTTGGTTGTAAATGGGTATTTAAGAAGAAGAATGGTCTGGATGATAGTGTTGAAAAGTATAAATCTTGGTTGGTTGCGAAAGGTTATTCCCAGGTGGAGGGAATTGATTATGGAGAAAAATTTTCTCCTATAGCTAAGCTCACATCTATCAGAATTCTTTTGTCACTTGCAGCCGTGTATGACTTAGAGATCGAGTAGATGGATGTGAAGACAACGTTTCTTCATGGAGAGTTGGAAGAAGAAATTTATATATCCCAACCTAAGCACTTTTTGGAAAAAGGTAGAGAAAGCCTAGTTTGCAAGTTAAAAAAATCTTTGTATGGTTTGAAGCAATCACCTAGAATGTGGTACCAAAAGTTTGACACGTTTGTGTTGTTGTTGGGATTTGTGAGATAAAAATATGATCATTGTGTTTATTACAGAGATAAAAATGATCGTGTGCTTATTATTACCCTGTATGTGGATGATATGTTGTTCATAGGAAATAGTAAGACTATGATTTCTGATCTAAAATCTCAATTGTTTGCAACGTTCAAAATGAAAGATATGGGTGCAACAAGGTATATTTTGGGAATGGAAATAAAAAGGGATAGATGAAGTAGAAAGCTTTGGCTTAGCCAGAGTAAGTATATCAACACTATCCTGGAGAGATTTGGGATGACTAATTGCAAGCACCTAGTTTTTCCAATGTTGCAGGGAATGAAGCTATTTGTTGAAGACTATCCAAAATCTCCTACCGAGATGGAGGACATGACCAAGGTATTGTATGCAAGTTTTTTTAGCAGTATAATGTACACAATGGTTTGTACAAGGCCATACATTGCCCAAGTAGTGAAAGTTCTTAGTGGATTTATGGACAATCCAGGAAGGCCGCATTAGGATGTTGTGAAGAGGGTTTTCAGATATTTGAAGGGTACCTTAGAGTTTTCTTTGTGTTATCATGGCAACTCGGTTGGATCACAAAGATCTTTGAGCATTCATGGGTATGTGGATTCTGATTGGGTAGGGGACATTGACAATAGAAGGTCCACTAGTGGATACATCTTCATGTTATTTGGTGGAGCAGTGAGTTGGATGAGCAAGCAGCAGGTTATAGTCACTTTATCTACTATTGAGGTGGAGTATATGGTAGCAACACATGCCTCCAAAGAAGTCATTTGGCTTAGACATTTGTGTTCAAACATTGGCTTTAATGCAGGATAGATTATGATTTGTTGTGATAGTCAAAGTGCTATTTATTTGGTGAAGAATCCTACTTTCCATGCCAGGATGAAGCACATTGATGTGTAATATCATTTCATTCGTGATATGGTGGAAGATGGAAAGGTTAATCTGGAAAAGGTGGATACTCTGGAGAATGTTGTTGATGCATTGACAAATCCCATGAGCACAAACAAGTATAGGTGGTGTTCTAGTTCGATGGGCCTATGACCTTAATTAATTTCATGTTTGGATGAATCCAGTAAGTCTTCATTAAGTGGGAGTTTGTTGGAAAATGTGTCTCAACTTGCTGGATTGAACCTCTATTAAAGACTTGGCGGATTTCCCCTTCATTTGGTCTTCATTGTCAGCCTATCGCCTGAATCTTGAACCTTGTAACCTATGTCGCGGGGTTTTGAAAGATGATAACTAGGTGACAGTGTGTTGGTCGTGAAATCTTTGTTTTCTCGAACCTTGTAACCTTGTCACAAAGTTTGGAAGTTTCTTAACTTCCCGATTGGCTGATCTTCTTCGATGTCGTGGCAATCGAGAATTCTCTAACCATCAGTGAAAGTTATGAAGTTTTGGTTTTCCCCGACTAGGCCATAATGTTATCATATTGTCACGGAATTTGGGAAAATCCTAACCTTTGGCTAGAGGTTGAGAAGTTAAAGTTTTTCCCGACAAGGAAATCTTCTTTGTTGTCACGACATCTTGGAGTTTCCTAACCAATGGTGGAGGTTGTAAAGTTTATGGTTTCTCCAACTGGGCAACAAGCTGATGGATGGTGAGACTGGTCTACATGGATGGTGACGTCAGTTGTACGGTAGTGACATGGATGTTGTGTGGATGATGGGAACCATAAGGAATGGCCAGCAGTTTGGTGTGATAGTCAAAGGTGATGGACAAGTGATGTGTTGACACGTGGCATGATTTCATTTGTTTATTTTACATTGTTGTTGTAAATCAACAATCATTGGTCGAAAGTTGTTTTTCTATTTTGTATTTATTGCATGATCTGATTTGGGGGTTGACAAAGTGCGAATATGGTAATATTCTCTATAACCAAAATTTAATGTTGGGCGGCTTGATTCATGCTACTGATGATATGCACGAACCAAGATGGAGGAAGCTTATCATTAAAGGAACAAAAAATAAATGAAACCCTAATGGTTATGGACTAGAGGTGAGAATTTATTGTATGTTGTATGAGCATTGTAACAGTGAGTGAGACATATTGTATGTCTGTGACTGGAGGTCGACCAAGGTGATGTTGTTGTGAGCTAACATCTAAGAGTGAAGTTTGTAACTCTGTATGTAATTTATTTATTGTAATACAAACTGACTTTACTTGGTATGGTGGGATTTTCTCCCATAAGGGTTTTCCCACGTATATCTGGTGTTATCTCTGTGTGTGTTATTTTCTTTGTTTGTCTTGTTGTACTGTGAATGTGCATCTCAAATGTGTATAACTTGTTAAATAAATGATTTTTTGCACTTCTCTCCTAAAGATTTTGCATTAGGAAGGAATTTCTGCAAGGTCACTTTCCTTACAAGGGTCCTATGAATTATTGGTCCCATAGTCTAATATTGTCACTACCTATGGGTATTGTTGCTGCCTAAAATTGCTAGGAAAAAAGCCTTATGGGAAACTCAGTTAATGAGGGGACTAATTACACTAAACTAACTGACCTTCATATTTTAAAGAAGCCGGCTCTTCCTGTATTTGGGGGTTGGAATGGTAAAAGGAAGTAGATATATTAAAATAAGATCTAATCTAATGTGATGAGCCAAGAGTTAAGTATGGGCACAAAAAATCTTCCTTTTAGATGAGATTTAAAGGCCTGCTCAACAATTTGCATGTCCGAAAATAACATAAAGCATTGATGAAAAACCTAAGAAGTCTATCAAGGAACATAACACAACTTCCATACACATTTATTGAACAAGAAGAGTTCAAGACATGATCTGAATCAACAAATTTATATTGAAATTATAGAAGTCCTGCAGATAAACTACTAAGTACAAGAAACAACACAATATAATATCTTATCCATTAACTAAGAAACAGAGAGGCTGAACAAGTTGGCATAGTATATGAGTCTTAATACAATAAGTAAAAGCAATACAAAGTCCTATAGTCTTTTTCACTTTTTTCTATGATTTTTGAACCCTTTTTTAGAGAGTCAAAGCAATATATATAGATCATTCCACCGCCAAAGAGCCAGTAACCAAAAAGATTCCTAGGCATGAGCTATGTCACTTGTCACAATGATTCTCCAAGGTCATTGTAATAGAAAGATTCTAAAACATGGTATTCAGATGCCTTTGAACAAGATGTGCCCCTCTACAAATGATGAATGTGGTCCCAGGGTGGAAGCAACAAAACTTTCCAAATGACACATGTTTCCCACCCATAGAGTTGGTTAGGACATGTGGCGTAGAGGTGGGGCTTCATGCTCATTCATCCCTCCCTTTTGATCAAAATCCCCGTGAAGAAGACAACGTGGAGCAGTTGGTGTTTCAAGCATTGATTGTGGGGTTCGCCAAAAGGTGCCCACATAATGATGCAACGTGGCATGCGGGCGAAGCTTAGAGGAGAAATAAAGGAGAGAGGACTCTCAAAGGCCTGCACAGCTGGAACGTGGTGCAAGGGTGGAGCTCAAAGGATGAAGCAAGGGAATAATACCTTCAAAGGCCCACACAGATAACACGTGGCACCAAAAAATGAAGGCGCTATCATAAGGAAGCTCAAAAATATAAAAATATGTAAAACGTGGGCCAAGACCATGCAAAAAAAACAAAACCAACCCAAAGGGAGCTCTAAGGATTTTAATCCACATCTTTTGGCAACTATTAGGGGCATTTCGCCTATGAAATGGGAACCCAAAATTTTTGGTTCAAAGACCAAAGCCTTATCCATTTGAAAACGAAGTCAGAGCTTTGAAAGTGTGGTCTACAGAGGTAGCCAATCAGCCTCGAATAGCATTGATAAGGCGAATAGATTCTCTTGCACCTCAAGTAGATAGATAATTTCTTTGAAAGGCAGCTCCATGGAGATCCTGGTCCCAAACTCAAGTTGAAAGAGAAGTCAGGTTGTCTA
Source organism: Sequoia sempervirens (assembly GCA_007258455.2). NCBI lineage: Eukaryota > Viridiplantae > Streptophyta > Pinopsida > Cupressales > Cupressaceae > Sequoia > Sequoia sempervirens. The sequence continues at coordinate 480,670,044 of VDFB02058242.1, read as the reverse complement.
ATGGGTGGCGCCTTCTATACCCATTTCCATGGGAGGTTGACTGAATGATTGGAAAGAAGATAAATCTCGTTGCTTTTCCTCGATCTTTGTTGCAATGTCCTCTGCTGTGACCACTGAATCTTCAGGGAGAAAAGGGGAATGCAAGCCCATTTGAGTTAACTTGGAGAATTGCATCTGCATGTTATTCATGGTCTGACTCAATATTGTCGAGAAATTGATATCCTGGAGGATGGTTGCATGACAATGGATGAATTCTCTTGCCCTTTTGGCAGTCGACCTCTGGTCATCAATCCCCGCCTTTGCCAAGTCTGCATTTTTCGTAGTGTATAATTTGTTCGGCAACCTCTCAACCTTAGGTACCTTTTCAGTAATGAACTGTGGAACTTGTTCAATCATTCCACACACCTCCTTGCTTAAATTTACTACATCTGCCATGAATTGGAGTGTTGGTTGCATGGTCAAATAGAAAGACTTGAATTTCTCCCAATATGAGGCATATAACTGCTGAGCCACCAAAAGGAGATTTGATTGAAGAGCAGGGGGTTGGGAAGGAGTTTTCAAAAGACCTATCTCCACCTCCTTAAACCCGATGTCCTATGTCAACTCTTCAATTTTCTTGTCCACTACGAAGATTCATTCCTGTAGAGTTCCCAACATGGCATCTTTACTTTTCAATAGCTCCTCAGCCTGACCTCGGGTTGTGGATTCTTTTTCCAAAGAGAGTTTTACTTCTTGGATCTCCTTTTCGAATTGAGCTTGTTGGTCCTAAAGCTCCTTGTCCTTCTTTTGTATTTCTTGTTCCAACTGAGCTCACTGATCCCGAAGCTCTTCATTATTTTGTTGCATTTCTCTCTCTGCTTGAGCGAACCGGTCTTGTAACTCCTGGTTTTTTTGCTACAGTTTGATAACCAGGTTGGGATCCTGGGACTAGAACTTTGCAAGTTTATCCTAGAGTTTGGATTTTTCTGCCTACGCTTGTTGAGACAAGTGTGCAATCTCAACATCCTTAGCCTTTTCCATTTTCTTTAGGATCTTCATTCTTTCCTTAACATTCTTGAGCTCCTCTTCCTTCTTTTTCAATTGGTGACTATGCTTTAGAAAGTCAGTAGTCACCACCCATTGAGTCTCCTCCATTAGCTTGACCTTGTCTTTTGGTCGAGTTGCATGTAGATTGATCCCTACAACATGGATTATATAATCCTCAAGTTGCATCTCCCCTTGTGATTTTATGGTGTTAGGAGTCATGGTTGTAAATGTCAATGACCCCTACACTTCATTAAAAATGGTATGCACGCATGGCTCGGCAAGCTTCACTGCATCCTTTTCTTTTCTCTTCTGAGCCCTGATAACCTGTGTTGCCTTAGTCCTATTGCTTTTCCCAATAAGTTGTGCTAGTGACATAATCAATTTTTTGGTGAAGGGCACACTGGGAGGAAGAGAAAAAGGGAATGAGATCATTGTAGTCTTGAATGATGTCTTATTTGGCAGAGCGACGATCAATGGGGAGAAAGGGGGAATATTATGCCAAGTTCTAATTGTGGAAGTGACAGAAGGACTCATAAGGAGTGGTGGCGGTAGAGGAGACGTAGAGGTTACCATCTATTGAGCAAGTTGAGTTGGATCCGATGCAGAAAAAGTGAAAGGGTTTGCAATGGAAGATTTCGATTGGGCCCTAACAAAAGATGGAACAAATCACAGGGGAGTAAGAGTTGCTTGTCCAATTTGGGAGAATTGAGAGAAACCTCCTACGGGCACAAAAGAAGAAAAGGAAAGACCGACACTCAAAGTAATGGGAGACGTAGAAGCAGTAGGGTTAGCTAAAGACTGAGAAGTGAGAAGAGAGGGAGAGAAAGATACTTGAGTTGCGGAGGACTCTGATCCTTGGCTCATTGCAAGTGCTTGCGAGCTTTCCCTAGGAGTTGTGTCGATGCACAACCTCTTCTCAAGTGGAGAATTATCCACCTCTATGACCTCTTGAGATTGATGGGCTGCCCTGGGTCTCTTCATAGCCCATGTATGTGGTAGCAAGGCCTTTGAATGAGATGTAGTCACCTACACGCTCAGTGGAGCTTTGTTTGGCTATCCCGCTATTTTTCTAGTTCTCTATATTTGGGTCTTTTTCGCCTCTTTTCTTTTCATTATTGTAGTTGCTTCCTATGGGTCTACATCCCCATCTATACTTGAATAAATATCATCATGCTCTCTATTCTAGAGATCATCAAATTTCTCCATGTCAGTTTCCTCAAACAGGGCATCAAGGCATCTGGTCTCTTGATGATAAATCCATAATTGTGTAATTTTATCATTTCTCCATAGGTAGTGTTTGGCCAATTGATTATAAAGGCTGGCCCCAATTTTACACTTGTCACTCGGCTTGTCCAAAGGAAAATGGAAAGATAGCCATGGTGGCCTCTTATCATCAGTAGGAACATAGGCTAGGTCTACAAATGAATTCAGGTCCCCTTACTATGAATTTCGCTAAATTTCCCAATAGGGCTAGGAGCTGTGAGTTACCTTAACGTTCAACTCTAACAAGTCATTATCAGGATTATACTCCCATTTGTCACAAATTAATACTAGCCCCAGATGAGTAAGCTTCGTAGCTAGCAAACCATGCATCTTCTTCTTTACCATTATTACCATACTGAAGCTCAAAGGGAATTTGAAGAAACCTTTCTTATTGTTTCCCCCACAAAACCTTACGTCTATAATTGCTAGTTTCTGAAATACTTCAAGGGCCAACACCCAATTTGTGACACATATCGGGAGCTGGAATGGTTCCTTGGTAAAACCATGCAACCTAAAAAAATAAAAATCCTCCCCAAGGAACCAGTTGCAAGGAGGAACAAAATCCTACATCCATCTTACTTGATTGGTGGAGAACCGATACTAGTCACCCTCACCCTCCTTATTAAAGTCTCACAATATTGGAGTCATTAAAAACTTGGAAAATGCACAGTAATCATAAGTTATGGAAAGGATGGGAGTCCACGTAGAGACCGACTTTCTTACCCCATTTTCATAAAAAAATAGACAAACCCATATGGTTTCTAATGAAATATGGGTTTTGGTGCAAAAAAATGTGAGCAAGGAAAGAAGAAAACCTGAACCTAAACTGTGTGTGGTATTCCTTCAATTGGTTTAGCACCTTCCGAACAATGATCTCCATGAAGTCATACTAGAATAAAGAATGTTGTCTTCTCAACTGAAAACCAAAACCCATTTGAAACTCATGTACATTCTTGTCATTGTCCATGCCACAAACAAAAGACAACATGGAGAAGGCATCCTACAAGTCTAGATTGAAAACATTGTGCCCAACCAGAAATGGTGGTGGGATATTAACATCCTTGGCTCTTTTTGTTTCTTGGTTATAAAACTTTAGAGCATATTTTTTGGTCCTCAAAAATTCTTCCAAGTCACTTAAAATGAATCTCTCCATCACTTTTGTTCCCCTTCCTATAGGGATGCACAACATACCCCTAATAGGTTCAACACTAATTACCACCCTCAGTTTTCAGCCTTCAATGGCTCCTGTATTCAGATTAAAATTTTGGGCACATTCATGAACTAGTTTTGGGCAGTGATGCACCAAAGGGACCATATACTATGAAAGACCACATAACCACAACTTGTGTGCCAAAGACTCTTGGCTAAGTTAGTTTTTTTCATTCTTTTGCAGGCTACTTCCCTAAGACTCTTAGGGTTGGTTTTGAGTTCAGGATCATGAATGTTATCCCATTCTTCCGTTATCAGGACCTTGTTCCTATGGGTAGTCTTCTCCATGGAATGTGTGTGAGGCCACCTTATATTTCCTATAATCCTTAGTGAAGCATAAGAGATGTCATCAAAAACATTGGCCATTGGCGACGTCAACATGGTGTTAGATAAGCTTTCAACCGCCTCTCCTTGTGCTTCCATTTGAGGATTCTGGGCCATTTGAGGATTCTGTAGAATTTTACAAATGCTCAATTTTTTTGCAACTCACTCAAGGGTTCTTTCACAACAAATTGTGCACTCAAAGCTCTTCACAATGTTGTTCTTTCATATGCAACACTAGCCTTTTCTCGAACTAGAGTTGGAGATAATAGTTGTTTCAAGCAATAAATTGAGCACGTACCACTGACTCTTTCATGCATGCAAAATGAATTCCCACTCTTTTTGAAAAGACAACAATTCATAATGAAAATTAGCCATTATGTCCTACGTCACCATCCCTTGGGAAATTGAGCTGCAAATTGAAGGTTTATGAGACTATTCGCATGCTTTTCAATTAATAAATTTAGAAGAATGATTAAGCAAGAGAGCACAATAATTACACAAAAAAATTAGAGTTCATCCTTGGAGACTAAAAAAGCATCCACAGTGTGACACCTAGCACTTGACTGTGTGCACTATCTCTTGTTCATGCCACCATTTTTAGCTAATTAATTAACTCTTCTTAATTTGCATGCATCAATTCGTATGCAACAAACACAACTTGGTGGGATATTTGAGCTTTCTCTTCAATCAACATCATACTCATCACACGCATTGTATCCTAGCCATGTTTATACATAGACTTAAGGATGACAAAAAAATTTACACTTGGTAATTGGACTTTTGGGTAAGGGCTATGGTTACTCCTGTTAGCTCTCAAAAACACAGGCCGAATGCCTCAAGAGGTTGTTGATCTCTTGACATGCTTTAGGGTAACATACAAGGTTGGAATAATTCAACCTTCTACTCTTTAGGTGCTGCAAAACCTGGGTGGGTGTACCTTTCTGAATAGTGCAGGATTAACTTGTGATTATCTTTCTGAAATGCTTTGTCCACAATGGCAGATAACAATGAACAAATGAAACCAAAATTGATAGCTATCTTCTGATCTAAATCCTAGAATGCTTAATTAACTGATAAAAAGAGATTGAACGAATTCAAATAATGAAATTGCAGAGACCAGTGCCTTATTGGGTATACATAGTCAAATGAGATAAAGATGAGCAACACTTCTCTGAGAAGATTCAAATTATCTGGCATATATTATGTTTACAACTTGTAAAAACATGCAAGAATGTGACTACTAAGCTCTACTTGAATAATCCAATTGAATCTCTCTGATTACTGTGATTAACTAAAAGGATTTAGTCTTTACTTGAAAGAACCAATCAATCGATCACACAAGTGTAGCAAATGTGCACTGATAAACTGTATACAAACTTGTCATATCAATTTAAACAATCAGAAAGAATCCATCTTGGAGACAACTTAGCAATTCTTTTATTAAATTCAACAGATAACTAATGTCAGACATGTGCAGCAACATCAATTGACACTCATAAATACCTCCATTTTAGAACATGCACCATAGCCTTTGATTTGACAAATTTACTGTTCTGTATCCATACAACTTTCCTACTATATCGAATAACTGATAACTAGTCCCTATTACAATTGCCAAGATGCCTATTTATACACAAGCATTAGAAAATAAAACATATTTGAAAAATCATGTCGTCCATCCATAAAAATTGGGCTCCAAATCAAGTCAGCCAGCAACGGTTATCCAAGCAGAAACATGCCGGCCCTGCATTTTGAAATTATGTTTCTCACTAGTGCATAGTCGGCAAGACACAATGCATTATCTTGCCAAAGGCAATTCATTCGTTTTCATCTCGTGCACTTTTATTTCACTCTCGCATTCGCTGTGACTTATCGCTTTCGGGGAAACGTCATATAGACCTCAATTATGTTGCGCCGAAAGAAACCTTTCCTTACGTGCTTTCCTGTCGCCGAGACACACAGATATCTCCTGCCGATGAACTCCTTTGGCCTCATTCATATTCGTTGTAGCTCATCCGAGTTGTGGTGACATCTTGTAGATTCATTTATGTTTTCCCGAGAGCACCTTTACCTTTCACATGTTGCTATGACTTAAATTTCCTCTCACCGACGAGCCCGTCATGTATGTCATTGTAGATTCCATCGATCAAAGAGACCTCTTGTAGACTATCTAATGCTTCATCGAAGGTCTTCAACTATCCCCGTGTCGCCGAGATAAGGAAACACCTATGCCAACAAGGATCTACATGTTTTCCATCGGTGAGACCGGAGGTCACTTACCGAGACCTTGTGCCGAAAACCCTTAGCTTGGCCAAAACACTTCCATATGTGCCAGTCAGTATAACATGCTGAGCTCACCAAGACATGATACCAATAACCCATAGCCCACCAAAAAGAAACCCACATGTGAAGTCAGCAAGACATATTGTATTCGCTAAGACCACTCGCCGAAACCAAAAGGTTACACTGCATAACATCTTTGTCATATTCATCCTCGCTAAGACATAAAAAGACTCTTGTCGAAAACCCTTTGGTAGAAAACCTTTTGCACCGTCGGTGAGACAAACTCACCTCGCTAAGACCATAGGTTGAAAGTTGTATCCTTATACCGAAAGCCTTATGAAGGAAACCCATTATATTCCATCGGCAAGACATATGAATTCGCTAAGAGCCTCCACCGAAGACCAAACCTACACCAATATGCAATATCCATCCACCACCATTCGACAAGACAGGAAAACTTCGCTGAGACATAATGCTGAAACCTCCAAGTTTACATCGCCGGGCCACCATGTGCATAGTCGGGGAGACATGTTGAAATCGGTGAGACCCTATCCCGATAGCCATAACATACGCTGATAGACGTCTCCGTTGTCGCCAACACAAGATGAACATTGTGTCGATAACCAACCATGAACAAAGTAGTCATTGTGACAACATAAAGGTCCTGTCGAACACCACCTACAAACAAACTTCAATCGATGTGACATTAAATGAGTCTTGCCGATAGGCAACACAGACTATTGCAAGCGGAAAATGCATAATTGATCAGGGAGACAGGAATGAACCTATGCCGATATGGACCAGAATGTAAAATATGCATAGCTCGATGAACTCAGAGGGGAAATATGGAAAAATATAGATGAAATATGCATATGGTAGGATCAAAACAGTACACTTATGAGTGAAATCATATGTAAAAAATACTAGATTTTTACAGTTCCAATAGTGGCTCCGTCTAGGGATGTATGATAGTAAGATCATTGCAAGGATCCAAAATCTTTGGGTGAGCAGACTAGACACAAAATGATGAACTAGTGAGTAGCAACGGAATGAATGGTAATGGAAATGAATGTAAAGTGGAAGTGAATGCAAAGTGAATGCAAGATGGAGGTGAATGGAAAATGACAGAATTCTAGACTACTGTGCATGGAAAATCATTTTAAAGAGGATACACAAGAGTTGTCCATGCACTGGCAACCCTTAATCCTCTTTGTTGCTCAAGAGAAGAAAAGCTTCAAGAATTGACCATGAACAGGCAATTCCTAATCTTCACCAGCCATGTTCTGTAGATAGTATGAATCTTCACCCTTCTTGCCAACAACAACAAAAGGTCTCAGCCAAAGAGCTTCAAATTTACCATGCTTTCCTTTCTCCTAACACCTTGCATTCCACATCAACACCAAATCATTTTCTTCAAATTTTATGTTCTTTTCCTTCTTGTCAAAAAAATACTTCATCTATTCCTGTAGCTTCACATTTTGACTTTGGGCCTCTCTTCTTAATTCATCCAGTTCAGCAAGTTGCTCCATTCTGTCTTCCATGGGCTCAGGAACTTCCAAATCTTCCTGTAAGATAAACTTATAGACTGGTAACAAATTCTACAGAGGCATCTTGGCTTGTGCTCCGTAGACTAATTCAAATGGAGATTTTCCAATTGCCCTTTTCATAGTGATCCTATCAGCCCACACAGCTAGTTTTAACATTGAATCCCAAGCCTTCTTGTTCTGTCCTAGCACTCTCCTTATAATCTTCAAAAGACTTTATTGCTAGACTCAGCTTGTCCATTGGCTTGTGGATGATAAGGAGCTACATAAGAAATAGTAATGTCATACTTATCACAAAAGCTTTTGAATTCATCTGACCTGAAGCACATCCCATTATCTGTGATTATCCTCAATGGTGTACCGAATCTGGTGATAATATTGTCCATCAAGAAATTTGTTACAACTTTACTCGTAGCCTGCTTGGTTGGGATTGCCTCCAACCACTTTGTAAAATAATTAGTGGGAACTAATATCCATCTATATCCTCCACTTGACTTCTCTTGTATTTCTCCAATGAAGTCAATTCCCCATTGATGAAAAGGGGTATCAGCCTGCAAAGGTCAAAGTGGCAAAGCACCCTGATATTTCAATCTTCCAGAAAACTTTTGGCAAGCTTCACATTTTCTCACATGTGTAAATGAGTCATTAAAAACCTTTGGCCATAAATACCCTGCCCTGAGAATCTTATGTGCAGTTGTCTTTGCTGAATAGTGACCTCCACAAACTCCTTCATGCATTTCCTTCAAAACATGTTTGGCTTGTGACTCATCCAAACATAACAACAATATGCCATCCATGTTTTTCCAAAACAGATCGCCATCCATGAAAACATACTTTGATGCCTGTAACTTCAAAGCTCTCCTCTGGCTGTCACTCAATCCATCTGGGCACTTCATGTATTTAAGATAGTGCATAACATCAGTATACTAAGGAGTGTGCTCAATGCTTGCAATTGCAGTCCCTTCCTCAATATTGTAGATCTGATTTGCATCAATATTAGTTTTTGTCATTAGCCTAGCCAAGCCTTGGCCTCTTACCAGCTTAGTAATCTATATCTCCATGTCAAATTCTTGAATCTTGTTGATCCATCTGCATCTTTTCCCTGTAACTTCAGATTGTGTTAAAATGTCTTTGACAGTAGCATGAGGGACATAAGTAATCACCTTCGCTCTAACAAGATATGGTCTGAATGCTTTTGTGGCCTTTACCAATGCAAAATCCTATTTTTCCATTATGTCATACTTCAATTCAGACCCTTGTAATGATTTACTAAAGAAAGACACATGTTGTTCATAACCACCTTCATTTTTTTGTATCATAACAGCAGCAATAGTGTGCATTGAGGCAAATGAAAAAATCTAAAAAGGCTTTGTAAAATCTGGAGACTTTAGAACAAGAGCCTCTTTGATAGCCCTTTTGATAGACATAAAAGCATCCAAAGCATCAGCAGTCCAATCCATTTTTGTCCTTTCTTTAACATCTTCGATATGGGCTTAATGATCTCAGTAAAATTAGAAATGAATCTTCTGACAAAATTAATTTGTCCAAAGAAAGATTGTATTGCTTTGACAGTTTTGGGAATAGGAATCTTATCAATAGCTTCCACCCTCTCAGGATCTATTCTAATTCGCTCTTTTGAAACAATATGCCCCAAGAGCTTACCCTCTGTGACTGCAAAATGACATTTCTTTGGATTTAAACTAATAGCATATTCAAGAGCTTCAATAAATACATTTTCTAGATGTTGCACATGATCTTCAGCCTTCTTCAAATAAGCAGTCAAGTCATCTTGATACACCACCATGATAGCATTAATCAAATCAGAAAATGCTACATCCATAGCCCATTGGAAAGTCGCTCTAGCATTAGTGAGACCAAATGGCATTCTTATGTATACATATGTTCCCCAAGGAGTAGTAAATGTTGTCTTGTATTGCTCAGATTCCTTGACTTTAACTTGATTGTATCCAGAAAACCCATCCATCATGGATAGCAATTCACACCCTATCACCTTATGTAATATGGCCTCCATGTTGGGTAAAGGATAATTATCTTTAAGAGATGCCATATTTAAATTCCTGAAGTCCACACATAATCTGATATCACCATTTTTCTTTCTCACTAGAACCAGATTTGAAACCCACGTTGAATGCCTGATTGGTTTGATAATTCCTCCATCCCTGAGCTTTATCAATTCCTCCTGCATTTTAGGCTCCAGTGTTGGATTTATAGGTCTTTGCTTTTGTCTGAAAGGCTTGGCGTTTGGCTTCAGTGGTATTTCATGTTGAAATAAATCTTCCCTGTATGCTTTTAGATCTTCATAAGACCAAGCAAAAACATGCTTGTATTTTCTCAACAACTCTATCAACATTCTTCTAATCGTAGGGCTGATCTTCTTTCCAATGTATACCTTTCTTGGTGCTATCTCAGTCCCCAAGTTGACTTCTTCAATATCTTCTCTTCTGAGTGGCATTTGTTTCATTAGAGATCTATCATTTCCATCAGACAACCTCTCCAATGCCACCAAACCCTTGGGTGATTTATTTGTTTTGAGCTGCAATATCTCTTTGCAAAACACAGTTTGCTTCCCATCCACTTCTTCAACAAAAGCATTAAAATCAATTTCATGTGTCTCATACTGATCTATACAATTGAGGAATTTCAAAAGGTCAGTATCATCATTAAAAACTTTCCAATTATAAATATTATCAGGAATAGCAGGCCTTGTTTTAAACTCAATCTGTGATACCCTAGCCAATGTAATATCATCTCTTTTGAGCGCCACATTTGCTAAGAAATCAGCCATTATATTCTTTGACCTGTCGATCCACTCATTTGAGAAGGCATCAAATAATTCAATCATATCCCATACAACATTCCTATATTGTTTTAATCTTTTATGCTTTGCTGCATATTTGGATTTAATTTCTGAAACAACCAACTCAGAATCACCAAAAATAGTTAACAACTTAATCTTGTGTTTCACAGCTATGTTCAAACCTGTCAATAAAGATTCATACTCTGCCACATTATTTGTACATTCAAACACCAGCAAGAAAGAATATTTAAAATTAGTACCTTCAGGGGAAACAAAAACAATCCCAACACCTTTACCGTCTTGGCTACATGCTCCATCAAAATACATCTTCCATACTGCATTGCAGTTTTGAGCCACATGCTTTTTAATTGGATCACTATTAGTTAATTCTGGCTAAACTGGTTCATCCTTAAAACTTCCAAGATCAACATCACATAAATAATTAATTTGATCTTGAGGTACACAGTCAACAAGCTGATGCATTCTTGGTTCTCTATATAATTTGACATCATGTCCATTCACTGGAATAGTAGCATAAGATAAATCAAACTAGACATTTCCTCCAATTGCTGCTATCCACTGTCTTGACAGAAGCATCCCAAACTGAGGAGGAGTATCAATCACTGTTATATCTATATTATAAGCCACATGTGGATAAGTAGCTAGTTTGATTTCAACACTTCTCATAATGCCTATCACAGGTACAAGTCTGTTATCCATTGCATAGCACTTCCCTTCACATGTATCAACCCACATGCCAAGCTATTTCATTACTCCTACTGGCATAATATTTATAGCAGCACCAGAATCTATCATGCAGTTCCTCAACAATTTATTATTTATAAGCAATGTGGTGAAGAAAGGATCCACTTGTGGGGAGGTTGTTAAAACATCACCCAAACAGACTTCTAAATTATTTATCTTATCCTGCCTATTGACTTCTTCAGAATTCATATGTTTTTCATTCCCATTTGTAATCAATTGAACAACATTATCTCTATACTCCTTAATTTTCATCAATTCAAGTAGTGGAATGGATATTTTTACCTGGGATAACGCCTGGGTGAAATCAAAAGAGGAGATTTCCATCTTAATAGTCTTCTTCAGTTCTGGCGCTTCTCCTTTGCTTTCTTCTTTTTATTTTTTAGTAGGCTGATTAGACTTTTACATTTCCTTGTGTAATTCTGCAACTTTCTGCTTTTGGACAAGCTTCTTTTCAATTTTATCATGCTGCTTGTTCTCTGGCCTTTTTACAATTTCCTATGTTTCCTTCTAATCTTTTACAAAAATTCCCCTAGGAACTCTATCTATCTCATTCACTTTTATGTTTCTCAACCAATATTTACTCCTTGCATCCTCAACTGTTGCAACAGTTATTTTCTCTATTTCATCTTTAGTGAGTCTCCTTACATTGCATTGAACAAGTGTTTCAACAAGATGTGGCTCTGTGTAGTCTTCATCAGAATCACAAAAGATCTGTTGTTCAACCATATGGACATTATACTTCTGACTAGAAACGTCATACTCATAGCCATCATCCTCTAAAGATGAATATCCTTCCTCAGCATGGTAAAAAGTATCTGAAGTCAAGTAAATTTTGTGATCTTCTCCATTATCCTCCATTAACATTCCCTCTTCTTGCATCTTTTGAGCTACAACACAGTAGTCTAGAGAATGTGGCTAATTACAAACTTCACAGAAATAATTATTACTCACCATGTAAGTTCCCTTATTGTTCAATGGATCAGGAGTCTATTTATTTCTTGGCCTAGCCGTTATAGGTTTCCCATCTTTCCAATCTATATTGTAAGGTATATCATGCAACCTTGGTCTTTCGTTTTTGTTCTCATTTTTCTATGTATTCTCTTGTCTGTACTAATAATTACTTTGCTAAGGAGGCCTCGGGCTGTCTCTTTTATTAGTCACACCAATAGCCTTCCTGTTATTCTCAATTGTCAATGCAATTTTCTGTGCTTCAGCCAAATCTCTTGGGGATCTACTTCTCAGTTCATACCCTATCTTAGGATCAAATGTACTTAAATAAATACTCAATGTAGCAGAGTCTGGCAACCTCGATCTAGGAGGTACTTTAGTATGCAACTTGTTGAATTTTAGGTTGAAATCATAAATTGAATCATTTTGATTTTTCTGAATCCTCACAAATTCATGAAGAGCTACATCTGGAGCATTTTGATTCCCATATTGCTCTAAGAATTTATCTTGAAATTCTTGGAGAGAATTAATTGAATATGTTCGCAAGTTGTTAAACCATTCCCTAGCATCTTCAATAAGTGACATCATAAACAACCTCATGTGCAAATCTTCATGTGGCATACCTATGTCTTGAATGGACATATTGAAATAACTTAGATGTTCTTCAGCAGTGACTACATTGCTCCTCGCAAACTTGGGAATCATACCTCTTCAGCTACTATCCATAGGGTAAGGGCATAGATTAAAACCTACCAAATCAAACTATTTGATCATTGTTTCCTATTGGTGAGGGGGAGGGATAGGTGGATATTGATACCGATGCATAGGATTATTGTATTGTGCATTATGTTGAGGGGTGTGATGCTGACCAGGAGGTGGATGCACATTTGTATGCTGTGTGGGAATATGAGGTGGTTGACTTGGATGCTTGTAGTGATTCCCAATTTGATGGTTCTGAGCATTCGATTGATTAGATGGCCCTGCACCATGACTACCCTGCTTATGAGGTGGTACATACTTTGGGGGCAATCAACTATCTAATCAGTAACTTGTGCTTTCTGTAATTTGGATTCTTTTATTGCTTGTATCATCTGAGCCTTTTCTTGTTCTTTTCTTTCCTTTTCTTGGGATTCAAATAGCTTCTTGATTTCTTCAAAACTCAAAGATTCATAATCTTCTTGAGGAGATGCATGATCAATAGGTTCATTCTGATCACCTTGCATTTCTAGATCATATTCTTGCCTCTTTATAGCTTCAAAAATAGCCTGTTTCTGAGAATCGAGAGAAGGGAAATGATTTCTTTGATCTTTTGGGGTACAAGGCTTTTCACTTGAATCATCTCTCCATGTATCATAGCAATTATATGTTTCACAATGTGCTCTTGGTGCTTTTCCTTTATCTATTATGCACATGTCCTCATTGATCCTCTTTCCTTTATTAGCTCTGTCATCTTTATATGTCCACTTATTGCTGCCGACAGGAGCTCCAGTATGACCTCCCCTGTGCTGAGATCTTCTTCCATTCATGATAAACAGCTACAAAATTTATGTCAGAGTCGCCACTCACTTTTGTCAAAAATGAGAAAATACTTAATGCTTCTTATTCCCAGCGGAGTCTGTACAAATTTCTTGACTCTATGATTAAGGCTTTGATTCTGATTGTTCCCCAGTAGAGTCACCAATTTTTTAGCTCTCAAAAATGCAGGCCAAATGCCTAAAGAGGTTGCCGATCTCTTGATACGCTTCAGGGTAACATACAAGGTTGGAAGAATTCAACCTTCTACTCTTTAGGTGCTGCAAAACCTGGGCGGGTGTACCTTTCTGAATAGTGCAGGCTTAACTTGTGATTATCTTTCTGAAATGCTTTGTCCACAATGGCAGATAAAAATGAACAAATGAAACCAAACTTGATAGCTATCTTCTTATCTAAATCCTAGAATTCTTAATTAACTGATAAAAAGAGATTGAACGAATTCAAATAATGAAATTGCAAAGACCAGTGCCTTATTGGGTATACAGAGTCAAATGAGATAAAGATGAGCAACACTTCTCTGAGAAGATTCAAATTATCTGGCATATATTATGTTTACAACTTGTATAAACATGCAAGAATGTGACTACTAAGCTCTACTTGAATAATTCAATTGAATCTCTCTGATTACTATGATTAACTAAAAGGATTTAGTCTTTACTTGAAAGAACCAATCAATCAATTAAACAAGTGCAACAAATGTGCACTAATAAACTGAATACAAACTTGTCATATCAATTTAAACAATCAGAAAGAATCCATCTTGGAGACAACTTAGTAATTCTGTTATTAAATTCAATAGATAACTGATGTCAGACATGTGCAGCAACATCAATTGGCACTCATAAATACCTCCATTTTAGAACATGCACCATAGCCTCTGATTTGACAAATTTACTGTTATGTATCCATACAATTTGCCTATTGTATCAAATAACTGATAACTGGTCCTTATTACAATTTCCAAAATGCCTATTTATAAACAAGCATTAGAAAATAAAACATATTTGAAAAATCATGTCGGCCATCCATCAAAATCGAGCTCCAAATTAAGTTGGCTAGCAACGGTTATCCAAGTAGAAACATGTCGGCCTTGCATTTTGAAATTTTGTTTTTCACCAGTGCATAGTTAGAAAGACACAGCGCATTATCTTGCCGAAGGCAATTCATTCATTTTCATCTTGTGCGCTTGTATTTCACTCTCGCATTCGCTGTGACTTATCGCTTTCGGGGAAACATCATACAAACCTCAATTACGTTGCACCGAAAGAAACCTTTCCTTACGTGCTTTCCTGTCGTTGAGACACACGAATATCTCCTGCCGATGAACTCCTTTGGCCTCATTCATATTCGTTGTAGCTCATCCGGGTCATGGTGACATCCTATAGATTCATTTATGTTTTCTCGAGAGCACCTTTACCTTTCATGTGTCGCTATGACTTAAAGTTCCTCTCGCCGACGAGCCCATCATGTATGTCGTTGTAGCTTCCATCAGTCGAAGAGACCTCTTGTAGACTATCCAATGCTTCACCGAAGGTCTTCAACTATCCCCGCATCGCCAAGACAAGGCAACACCTATGCTGACAAGGATCTACATGTTTTCCATCGGCGAGACCAGAGGTCACTCACCGAGACCTCATGCCGAAAACCCTTAACTTGGCCGAAACACCTCCATATGCGCCAGTTGGTATAACATGTTGAGCTTTCCAAGACATGATACCGATAACCCATAGCCACACCGAAAAGAAACCCACATGTGAAGTCGGCGAGACATATTGTATTCACTAAGACCACTCGCCAAAACCAAAAGGTTACACCGCGTAACATATTTTTCATATTCATCCTCACTGAGACATAAAAAGACTCTTGCCGAAAACCTTTTGGTAGAAAACCTTTTGCACCATCGGTGAGACAAAATCACCTCACTAAAACCATAGGCTGAAAGTTGTATCCTTATACTAAAAGCCTTATGAAGGAAACCCATTATATTCCGTCGGTGAGACATATGAATTCGCTGAGAGCCTCCACCAAAGACCAATCCTACACCGATATGCAATATCCATCCACCACCGTTCGGCAAGACAGGAAAACTTCACTGAGACATAATGCCGAAACCTCCAAGCTTACATCGCCGGGCCACCATGTGCATAGTTGGGGAGACATGTTGAAATCGGTGAGACCCTATCTCGATAGCCATAATATAAGCCGATAGACGTCTCCGTTGTCGCCAACAGAAGATGAACATTGTGCTGATAACCAACCACGAACAAAGCAGTCACTGTGACAAAATAAAGGTCATGTCAAACACCACCTGCAAACAAACTTCAATCGATGTGACATTAAATGAGTCTTGCCGATAGGCAACATAGACTCATGCAAGCGAAAAATGCATAATTGATCAGGGAGACAGGAATGAACCTATGCCGATATGGACCAGAATGTAAAATATGCATAGCTCAATGAACTCAGAGGGGGAATAGGGAAAAACATAGATGAAATATGCATACGGTAGGATCAAAACAGTACACTTATGAGTGAAATCATATGTAAAAAATACCAGATTTTTACAGTTCCAACAACTCCCATTAGGCTAACTAGCAATAAGTCATGGGTAGCTTTTCTAGGTGACGTCTCTAGTAGGTGTTTAAAGAACATGACCAAGAATAAGCATTCCCTAGCCATAATTGCAATGAAATAGGTGTTGGGAAGGGACTGCATAGAGTATGAGGACAAGTATAGAGTAAATACTGGTATGTGCTCTCATTTTGTTGCTTCTTTGCTTGACATTCAGGTACCCAAATAGATGATACTACAACTCACAATGGAATTTTTTCCAAAGTGCTACCTTGGAGGCATTGGTGAAGTTGTGACGAATGCAATATATGGCCTTGGAATTCCAACAAGTGATCTCTGCCAACACATTGAAGAGGATGCAGTGGTGCCTTGGGTACCATTTCTTAGAAGATTTCACATTATGACTATTGGAGAACACTGCCAAAGGGTTTCATGTGCCTGCCACTTCTTACTGAGATGCTACAATGTAGTGCTCTTCTATGACGTGGAGTGGTATACCAACTTTAGAAACCTAGTCTTTCCTCCTCCACTTGCTATCACTGTTGTTGATGCTCCTCCTACCCCTGATGTTGCTCCTATGGTTGTTCCTAATGCTGCTGATGGTGATGTTGCCCTAGTTGAAGAATGAACTCCTTTCTCCTCCTTTTTGTATATATGCCTTAGAAAGATTTTAATACATATACTTGAAAAGATGCTTAATATATATATACTCGAAAAGTATGGCTCGAGAGCCATTTTGAATTGTAATATCTCAAAGTATATATTTCCATATAATGAATATATAACTCTTTTTTGTCAATTTTCTCTCTTTTTCCTTCTCCGCTTCTTGCATCATGGGTTCCATTTAATAAAGACTCGACCGAACAAAACATAAAGAAAATAAATATTTACATAATTACATATTTACACTGGTAAAATGATTAATGAAGCTAATTAAACAATTTCAGGTGAATTCCGTTGACACAAATCCCCAATTCATCTTTTTCCACATTTTCTAATTGAAATGCATTATGTTGCTTGCATTGAATAATTCGAAAAGGGTCTTCCCATAGACTATCAAATTTTTCATGTTGGCCAAGCTTTGCGGCTCTCTCATTGAATTTTAGTACTAAGTCTCTGCACTTAAGACCCTGATCAGAGGTTTTCTTGTCAAACCACTTTTTGACCACCTATTGACGGTTATACATGGCCATCAAGGCTTTCTCTCTTTTCTCTTGTACCTCTAACAACTCAGCCAACTGAACCTCCATGGCTCTATTTTGTTCAACCTCCAGAGACTTGAGTAACTGTAGTGTGGGAATTTCCATAGATATAGGCAATAGTGCTTCCTTCCCATATACCAGCTCATAAGGAGAAGTCTTTAAGACTTACTTGGGGGTTATCCAGTCTACCCAAAGCATTGCTTTGAGGTTCTTATGCCACTCTCTTTGGTGTTCTGATCCAATCCTTTTGATGAATCAGACTAAATTTTTATTAGTCGACTTAGCCAAACCATTTCCCTACAGGTAATAGTTCGAAGGGGTCTTTAAGAATATACCATGCTTAAGTCAAAATTGACATATCTTCAAACCTAGGAAGGCTTTCACATTATCGAAGATGATGGTCTTTGGCAGGTTGAACCTTGTTACCAGTTCCTCAAGGAAATTCACAATCTCCACCTTCATCACATTCTTTAGGAGCATGGCCTTGGTCCATCTGGTGAAATAATCCATGGTCGTGAGGATTCATTTATGTTCAATGTTGGAGGTGGGATTAATCATCTCGATGAAATCCAGTCCCCACTGTGCAAAGAGTTCTTCAACCATTATTGGATTGAGAGGCATTGTTGACATTTTCCCCCTTCCTATGAAGAATTGGCATTCTTTGCAGGATTTAACCAGAGTGAGTAATTGAACAATGTAGGCCAGAAGTACCCAACACACATAATTTTAATGGCGGTGGTCTTTGCAGAGAAATGTTCACTCGTGGGACTGCTGTGAAATATGTCTAGAATTTTCTTTGCTTGCTCTTGGGTGACACACCACAAAAGAACACTGTTGAAGTTCATTTTGAAAAGGACCCCTTCAATAAGCACATATCCACTATTCTGCAATCTATAAAATATTTTCTTCTGAGAAGGAAGGCCCAATGGATATTTTCCAGTCTACATGAGTCTCATTCTATCCACCAACCAGTAGCCTTCAGACTCAAATTCGTTTGTTAGAACAAGCTCGGGTTGTTCCTCCTTAATTTCCACTTCTTCATCACATGCCAGATATTCACACAATCTTATTCCCTGCACGATCTTTGTGGGCCTGACCTCAATGTCATATTCCAAGATCTTAGTTATCTAGTTGGCCCTTTTTTTGGTGATTTCTCCTTTCATAATATACTTACACACACTGGAATGCACAACATATACAATCACCTTGTTGCAAGATATGAGATGTCAGAACTTCTTGGGCCCCTTAATAATGGAAAACACTTTCCTTTCGATGAAGTTATAGTTCATCTCATAATTCTTTAAGGTACGGGAGTGGAAGGCTATCAGATGTTCTCCCTTTCCTTCATCATCCTTATGGGTCAGAACAATAGTGATGCTAGATTTTCTACTAAACACATACAATATGAAGTCCTTTGATAGGTCTGGATTTACCAGAATAGGGGCTGAAGAAATAGCCTCCTTAACTTTCTCAAAGTCTTCTCTGGCCTCTTTTTTCCATTTGAAAAATTGATCCTTCTTGAGCATTAGGGTGATAGGTCTAATTAAACCTACAAAATCATAAATGATTTTGCTCACGAAATTTACCTTTCCAAGGAAGGATTGAACTCCCTTTTTGTTGAAAAGTAAGGGAAATTCCCTAATTCCCTTCACCCGCTCTAGATCGATTACAATTCCATCTTTAGACACTATATGCCCCAATAATTTTCCTTGTGGCACTCCAAAAACACATTTTTTTGGGTTTAGGGATATCCTGAACTCCTGAAATTTTTTAAAAACTATTTCAAGATGATCAAAATGATCATCTTTTGACTTAGAGAATATGGTTAGATCATTCAAGTAGATCAAGATGATCTTATTGATCAATTCTCTGAAGGCAATATACATTGCTCATTGGAAGGTAGCTTTCACATTTGAGAGGTCGAAGGGCATTTTTGCATAAGAAAACGTTCCCCACTTGGTAGTGAACATTATTTTGTGTCGATCCTCCTCTTTGACCTGGATCTAGTTGTAGCCAAAGAAACTGTCTAGTAGAGAAAACATTTCCAAGTTGGCCACTTTTGCAAGATAGACTCAATGGAAGGCAACGGGTAGTGGTCCTTCAGAGATGCTCTATTCAGATCCTGTAAATCAACACATAGGTGGTTGTATCCATTCTTCATTCAGATAGGAACCAGGTTGGACACCCATGTGTTGTGCTTGATTGAGAAGACCATCCAAGAGTAAATTAGCTTTGTCAACTCTTGAACCATTAATGCCTTAATCTTTGGATTCACTAGCCTTTGCTTCTGGCAGAAAGGTTTTTCTCCTTCTGTCAATTCTATAGTATGTTGGATGACTTCAGGATCATATCCCTTAAGGTAATCATATGACCAGGCCACTGCTCCTTTGTATTTCTCATAAAAATGGATGAGCCTTTCTTTATCATGCTATGAAACATCTTTTTCGACCTTGAGCTTCCTTCCATCTCCAACTTGAAGATCTACATAATCGCCTTTGTTTGCTACAAACTTCCTCTTGTCATTCCTTGCATCGTCACAATTGAATAGATTTTTTAGAGTGACTAGTCCTTTTGGAAGCTTTTTGGACCTCAGTTAAATAATTTTCCCTTCATAAGCTTCTATAATTTTCGGTTGGAGGTGATCAACAAATTCTCCTAAATGTTGAATGAATGAGGTGATGTGTTCATCACTTTCCAACTATGGTCATTATTTGGAATTCTTGGTCGTGCAATCGCTCGCACAAAGTGTATGTTATTAATTAGGTTAGAAATAGGGTCAAATTGAGATCCTATCGCCACCATGTGATCCCCAACTACATTCTACTCTATGGGGACTGTTTGGATATTAAAGGCTTCAAAGATTTCAATTACATCCTAGACTCTATGTCTATAAGATCTCATGCAAACATTCTTTACTATGGAGACCCTTCAGACTTGATTGACTACTAGCTCAGAGTCTTTGAACACCATTATTTTTTTATCGCTCATCTGTTCCACAAGACTTAGACCTTGCATAAGGCCTTCATATTCAGCTTCGTTGTTCGAACAGGAAAATTGAAAGCAAAAAGATCTAAATGTCTTTTCATTAGATGGGGATGTCAAACATAACCTGACTCTTGCACCAACTTTGCATCTTGCTCCATCAAAATGCAACATCCACAACTCTGAGGTTTGACCACCCTCAAGTTTCTTCATGACCTTTAGAATCATTTGATCCTCATCATATATGACATAAGTTCCCAATTCAGTGGCATGATAATTGTCGAAAGGATCATTGTTTATAAATTCACTCAAAAGGACCTCCTCTTCGTCCATCCGATCTTTGGTCACCTTATCATCCTCCAGTAACTCAGTATAATACATTTCATCCTTAGTGATAAAGGTATGAGTAGCCTCAAAGTTGATCATGGATTCATCTGCTACATGTTCCGAATGCAAAGGTTCAAACACTATCTTCATTTTAGCTCCATGCTTGGTCCCAAGAATCAAGTGTGACCAATCTAAGGAAAGATATCTACCTATCTTGGAAGTTAACTCCTGGGATAAGTAGAGACCAAACATGGGAGGAACGTCAATGATCATGGTATCTTGTGGAACAATGATACTAGGGTAGGAGAAAAAATTCAAGGGGAGTTCTTGAGGACACCTATAGTTTCAACCTTATTCCCATCAAGCTACATAACCCCTCTATTTAAAGGTTCATATCCAAGTCCTAAGGCTTCAACTATTTGCTTGGGTATGACTGTGGTGCTAGCACCAGAGTCAATCATAAAATTGTGCAACAACTTCTTACCCACAATGAGAGTCAAGAAGAAGGGTTTCGGTTTAGGCTTACCTTTACTTTTGGTATAGGATTCCTCTCCATTGTTTGTGAGGACTTTGGCCTGAGGTGATGGATCAATGAGCTTTCCTTTGGATGGTTGCTCTGTTCGCTCTGTGCTTGCATCTTCTAGTAGGCCCTTCTGCAACAATGACTTCTACTTTGTAATAGCTAAGATATCCTAAAGAGATACATTAGCAGAGGATTTCTTCAATTGTTCCACCACATTGAACGGTGGTGGATTCAAAGACTCTTATTCCTTAAACCTTGTTATAACAATCTCCTTGCATGGCTGAGATTGGTGTGCAAGTGCAAAGGTACTAGGAGCTTGATTGAGAACACTTTTGGGCTGTGGAGTGACTGGTTCACCTGTGAATCTCCTCTTTGAGTGAGTGTTATAATTTGATTGCACTTGCAAGGCCTTTGACGTGGATACATCATTTGCAAACACCACCTCCTCTTCTTCTTCCATTCATGAGAAGAGCGCATGATCAGGAGCTATATATGTTTCTTGCTCTAGGGACATTCCTTGCATTTGCACAGTGAGTGCCACATTTTCCATTTGTGGAGAGGCATATGCATAGCCTCTAGAATCTAACACAATGTCCTGACTGCACTGTTCCACCACTCTTTCTTGTAAATTTCCACGTGGACAATTTCAAGGCATATGTGCTTCATTGCAGGGGAAGCACTAGGGATTGATATCATCAATGAGATTATTCTACCCCACTACCAGCTCTCTATTCGAACTTGGGTGAATATTTTGCACTAGAGTAGGAACCAACACTATCTTATTATTTGTCTGAGCCTGTGGACCCGTGCACGAGCCTCCCTGGAATTGGTTTTACTAGTAGGAAGATCTTTCACCTTGATAATTTTGGTAAGTTGGCTTTAGAGGCATGGACTATTGCCGCTTGATGCTAGTTATTTCATTTGAGAAGTTTCATAACAAATCATGGATGTCACTAAATTCCTCCTTTGAGGAGTTTGATGTGGAAGCAACGTTTTGCGATGTGCTCGGATATGCATACATAGACTAGGGAGGAGAAAATGCACTAGTAGAAGCTATCTCCTGGGTGGGAATTGATAACTTTGCAAATATAGGCATAGTGGGCCGAGGTGGTAACTTTTCAGCATCAATCAAACTATTCTCCACCTTGACCACAATGTTATACGCATTCGACAAGGTGTTCCCACCAAGGGATTAGATCATCACTGAAATGTTGGCATTGAGAGACTTTAGATAAAACATGAATTCCAAATCGGCGAGTCAGTCATGACTTCCTAAGGAGCCCACTTTATGGTCACCAGTTGCTGAAATAGCGAAGACCGATCTCCATTTTTTGAAAACCACTCGTAAAAAGGCTCCTCGAGTTGATCCTAGGTATCGATGGTATTGGCTCCTAGAGTGCAGTACCAATCTAGTGCCTTGCCTCTCAAAAAGGTTGCAAGTAATCTTAGCGCTACATTTTGATCAATTATACTACGCACTAAGCACATGTTCGCCAAATCTTGCAAATGATCAAATGGTGTTTTTGAGCCTTCACCAATAAATTTTGGTAAAGCTTTTAAAGCAGAGTTTGGGATAGGAGCCCAAACAACCAGTGCTACTAGTGCTATGAGAGGGCTTCCAACATCCCATGCTAAATTTTTTTTGTTAGCAATCAGTAACATGGATGGTGGAGGGGTTGAAACATTTACTAGATGGGTTCTTGTTTGTACTGTTTCCAATGGTGGCACTAGCAGGTCAAGATTGTTCATTGTCTAGGATCTAGAAACAAGTATATGGCTCATACACCCACTTTAAATTTAGATACATTTAAACGGTCCCACTGGGCATGCCAGAAAAAGAACTGTTGATGCATAAAATTGCTAGGAAAACAACCTTATGGCAAACTTAGTTAATGGGGGGACCAATTGCACTAAATTGAGTGACCTTTGGATTTTAAAGAAGCTGAATCTTCCTGTATTTGGGGGTTGGAATGGGAAAAGGAAGCAGATATATTAAAATAAGCTCTAATATAAGGAAATGCACCAAGAGTTAAGTATGGGCACGAGAAATCTTCCTTTTAGATGGGATTTAAGGGCTCGTTCAACAATTTGCACGTCTGAAAATAACATAAAGCATAGATGAAAAACCTAAGAAGTCTATCAAATAACATAACACAACTTCCATACACATTTACTGAACAAGAAGAGTTCAAGACATGATCAGAATCAACAAATTTATATTGAAATTATAGAAGTCTTGCAGATAAACTACTAAGTACAAGAAACAACATAGTATAATGTCTTATCCATTAACTAAGAAACAAAGAGGCTAAACAAGTTGGAACAATCTGTGAGTCTTAATACAATAAGTAAAAGCAATACAAAGGCCTACAATATTTTTCACTTTTTTCTATGATCTTTGAACCCTTTTTAAGAGAGTCGAAGCAGTATATATAGATCATTCCACTGCCAAAGAGCCAGTAATTGAAAAGATTCCCAGGCACAAGCTATGTTTCCCGTTGCAATGATTCTCCAAGGCCATTGTAACATAAAGATTTTGAAACATGGTATTCAGTCGCCTTTGAACAAGATGCACCCCTCTACAAATGATGAATGTGGTCCAAGGGCGGAAGCAGGGAAACTTTCTAGATGACACATGTTTCCCACCCATAGAGTTGGTTAGGACACGTGTGTAGAGGTGGGGCTTCATGCTCGTTCATCCCTCCCCTTAGATCAAAATCCCCATAGAGAAGACACGTGGAGTAGTCATCGTTTCAAGCGTTGACTATGGGGTCCACCAAAAGGTTCCCACAAAATGATGCAACATGGCACACGGGCAGAGCTCAGAGGAGAAACAAAGGAGAGATGACTCTCAAAGGCCTGCACGACTGAAACGTGGTGCAAAGGCGAAGCCCAAAGAATTAAGCAAGGGAAGAAGACCTTCAAAGGCCTGCACAGCTGACATGTGGCACTAGCGGATGAAGGCACTATCATAACGAAGCCTAAAAATATGCAAATATGCAAAGCATGGGTCGAGACCATGCAAAAAAAACAACACCAACCCAAAGGGAGCTCTAAGGATTTTAATCCACAAGTACACTATGGGTAGCCTCCCAAGGTTAACAACTTATTGATGCACTATAAGAAAGGATGGTCAATTGTTCTTAGAATATGATAAAATAAAAGTTGCTAGTTGCATCATCAATATATTGCAAGGGTACATAAGGCCTTATTTCATAAATGAAAGGAAAATATGTAAAACAATTGAGAGAACATGATAATTGAAAGGAAATGATGAACTCATAAAGCCTTCCAAGATCTAGTATGCACCTTCAGTATCTTATATTTATTTAAACAAATCAGATATCAATCATCTTGATACAAGCACATACTACTATGCCTTAAAGCAGAAACATACAAAGTTTAATTTCCCATGCATTAACCCTTCTAGGAAAGTTGTTGTAGTTTTAGATCTAAGAAAATCTCAGTAGCATAACAATATGTAAATTAACATTTCAAGAATGAGAAACACAAAGAATAGAAGAAAAATAGACATAGGAGAAGAAAACATGATATATGTGGGGAAAACCCTTTCAAGTAAAAATCCCTCACTCTAAAGCATCAAAATAATGTATTAATCTACAACAATAAGGTTACAATACACTTACAGACTCACAACCTTAACATGGATACTACATCTTTCTCTTATGGAGGAAATCCAACCACACTTTGATAAGTGCAAACAAACTATATATCTACAATGCAAGGCATCCTATTTATAGAAGATACAAGCTTAAAGAAGATTCTAGAAGAGGTTAGGCATCCAAACCCATGTGGAAAAAATATTTCACACCATAGGCATGATTTGGACATTTGTACAACATTCTCTTACACATCTTATAGTTGTCATAACATGCAAAACATCTCTCCAAGCTTGGGTACCTAGTTCATGCTAATAGTGGGTTATGACAGATTCATTACAACTATCATAGAATCTGCCATAACATGTGTCATAATAGCTTGTCACACTTAAAACACTTTCAACAAATAAAGAATAAGTCCAAAATGACTATCACACTTATTTCTCATAATTTTTTCATACCCCACTAAGGCACCACACTTTCTCCATGCAAAATATACGTTATGACGCATCATAGAATGCCATAAAATGACATCACTTGTCCCAGGTCCATGATTCCAAGATGGGATGCCTACCTCCACTTGCAATGAAGATGTGTCATATAGTCACCTCTAACGGGGATGTCACCTAGCTAGTGGGCCCCAATTAACGACATGACATTGTAGGCAATTAAATAAAATAAATAAATACAATAATACATTAAATAATTCAATGTTAGGATTTGAAGGTTGAGATACCTTATTCCCAACATTCTCCCACTTGTTGAAGACCTGCTAAGAGTCATATTAAAACATCTCCTTAGGGCCCTAAGGCCCATAGAGTCAGAACATAATTTTGAAGACAAATAATGCTCTAGAGAACAAGACAAACCATCAACTAGACCAACAACCAAACTAGGTTTCCCTCATCTAACTAATAAACCCACAAGATCATAAATAGAACCCATAAAAAATGTTAATCCATCCAATCTGCCATACCTCAAAGGTATCCAAAACATCAGTAGACCTTATGCCAAACAACATATCCAACCCATATACTACAATCAAAAGCTCCATGTGTCAAAAACTGTCATTGAAAAACACACACATCCAAGAACTCCCACTGCATGGGTAATGTCAAATTTGAAAAAGATCAAGGAATACCAAGTTTACCAATAGCATCATATAGAAAGTGTAAACAACATCATGTAGTACCAAGAAACATCCACAATGATATGCAAAACATGTAAATGAATAACTTGTAAGAGTAACTCTCACCACAAGTCTTCAAAGCTCTCCCATGTCCTCCACACTCAACAAAGGAAAGAGATAAAGAAACCTCCATGTTATCACCCATAACACAATAACCAAGTAAAGGTACCAAATTTTTACGCTTAACCTTTCCAATAGTTTCCATCAAACCTCAAAACCAATGTAATGTGAAACCAAACATCCAGGAGGATAACCAAGTAAAGGTACCAAATTTTTATGCTTAACCTTTCCAATAGTTTCCATCCAAACCTCAAGACCAATGTAATGTGAAACCAAACATCCAGGAGGATAACTAAGACCAAAGAGAGAAACACTGCACATCATATACCTATAAGAGAATCCTTCTACATACACCTCTAAATGCCAACTATGTCAAGTATGATCTCCTCCACAACACCTCATAATAAAATCCATAACAACACCCAACTGTTCAATCACCAAGATAAAACATAACATATGTATCATGTAATCAACATGGATGTAAGCTTATCAGGCCAAAGAAGGTCAAACTAAATATCCATTCCCATATTAGGGTATAAGCCCAATAGATCTCCTAAACTCAACATCAATGAATTTTCTCATAATGCATAAGGAGATAAACATGCTAACATTCCTCAAATGAATCCTCCAAAACCATATATCCTTAGCTCAAGAGCCATATGTATGAGAGGACAAAGCATAACATAATACCCCTGAAAGGAACAATGAGTGATACCTCTCAAGTAGACTTACGAGTAGACCAAGAGTAGGGAATGATAATGCTCCTCCAAGATATCCAAGTCATCACGACTTATCTAAGAACACTCTCCTCATAGGTCCATGTTGAACTCATGTCCAACCAAGGTGTAGGCTCCTCAAACTTCCTGATGAAATATCATCAAGAGTGATCATCTCAAAACATATCTCTAACTATAAGAGAACTGCAAGCCTCACCTAAGTCTCCATGTATCCATGAGTACCTGTAACCAACCAATCCATTCCAAACTACAAATACAACATAGCACCATCATGAAGTAATCGAGCAAATGATCAATTTACCTAATACCAAGAGAACCAACCAAGATCAAAGTCAAAATCCCAATAGTTGAATCAGGAACATAACCATGACAACGTGATCTCACATTTCTTCAAAAGAATATCATATGATCCAAAGAACATAACAAGTACATTTATCATGCCAACACTCTAAACTGGTAATCAAGAGTAAACTGTGACATAATAACATAACCATCTTATCAAAACAAGGTTCACATATCAGAATACAAATCATGACACCTCAACCAAAGACTAAACAAGTCCTGCATGACAAACCAAGATGTCAACATATCCAATCCACACATGAAAAATAACCATCTCCAATTAATGTCCATGCAAATGCAAAAGAACCCTTCTACAACAACAAGATCTAAGAGCTCCTCCTAGTAACATCTGTAACACTAAAGAAGATCATTCGTCACCAAGTGATGAATCCACAATCATTGCTAAAGCTCTCATTGAATGGTGATACTGAGCTTTCCAAGCATCACAACAACCATCTCCTTAATGAAGATTCTTCACAACTCTAACACAATAAAATACAATATCAACAACACCAAATAATAAGCAAAACCAAAATCTACAAGCCAAGAAGATAAACAACATGCTACAAGTACCATAACTGACTACCCAAGCACTCAATATCATCCATCATCTCATCTCAAAATAAAATACCAATGCAAAAATGACTACTGACAAGGCCAACTAATGAAATCTACATCAACACTGAATCAATCTCATGGATATAGACAATCCACATCTGAGTCATCCCACTGCAGCCAATGGGTAATTAATCCACAAACTGCATAACTCATAGATCCCAAAAATTGAAGCATGCAAAATCATCATCACATTAGTAACATGCAAAACTGAGATATCAAATAAGATAACATGTAGATTTCAAGAATCAAACACCAGATCACCAACAGACTTGATTTTCCAAACAAATCCACTACTGAGTACCATAGTCAAGGAACTAATCAAGCATTCCTGCACATCTACAATTGTTCTCATCTAGAAAACTCTAAGAGTCTAAAAACAATATTTTCCACTGATCTACAATCCACATATTTTTGGTTAACATGAAAAAACCTGTAAAAACTCATCTCCATGTAAATCTAAGACCACTTAAACATCCAAAATAATAGATCACACATATTTCATTTGACCAAGTGAATACTCCAAATCTACACAAACCCACAACTTTTAGAACACAAGAAAACTGTAAAACCTTCAGAGGAAATAGGTTGTCTAGAAGCTTATAAAATATAAATTATCCCAACTTCTCAACCCACAAATCTTGAATGGTAAAACATATACCAACATTTCCTCAATGAGAAAGTTGCAAACCTCCTTAAAACGTGCACAAAGTATACACACACACACCTGTAACTATCTTACATCCAGAAATACCATAAGGGAAACATAATCTGAAAAAATAGTTCATCTACAAATCTGCAAAACTGCAAGTTTTGATTTACCATGTAAATCTGCAAACCCACCATGTTTTGTAACACACATGTAATCCATGTCTACTTATCATCTAGAATACCCTCAAGTTTGTATACAACCATAATAGTTAAAAAAAACAATGGAATATCATGAATATGCATAATCATTGATTTTTAAATGAAAAATCCATAAAACCCTCAAATCCAAGGAACATGAACCTGATCCATGTAAGTACAAACATCCATTAGGAAAGAGAGGACAGGAACTTCTAGGCCCATTTGTAGGCCAACTCCACCACCAAAATGTGCATGCATCTGAATTAGGCTATTCCAGAAGCTTCCAGATTACCCAATGATCATCTCCATAGCCTACATGCATTCAAGGTTATTCAACTGTCAAATAGGAGCTTTAGATAAATAACATATCAAATGTAACAACATGATCAACTACATAAAAATCTATCTTCTCCATCCTTCACAATGCCTACTATTTCTAGAAAACAAGATCAACTACAAAACTTCCACTTAGTCAAGGATTAATAATCAACCAATTCCTTCAAAACAAACTCCCTCAAGCTTTCCAAGTGAAGAAATCACAACATAAGAAATACCCAGAACCCCAAACACCCCATGCATCACCATGCGAGCACATGCAAGTGACATGCAAGTTCATGCAAGTACATGCAACACACATGAAAGTATATGCAACTTACATACATACACATACAAGCACATGCAAGTCTAGAACTAAGCTCTGATACCAAATGAAAGGAAATGACGAACTCAAAAAGCCTTCCAAGAACTAGTATGCACCTTCAGTATCTTATATTTCTTTAAACAAATCAGATATCAATCATCTTGATGCAAGCACATACTACCATGCCTTAAAGTGGAAACAAACATAGTTTAATTTCCCATGCATTAACCCTTCTAGGAAAGTTGATGTAGTTTCAGATCTAAGAAAATTTTAGCAACATAACGACATGTAAATTAACATTTCAAGAATGAGAAACACAAAGAATAGAAGAAAAATAGATAGAGGAGAAGAAAACATGATATACGAGGGGAAAATCCTTTTGGGTAAAAAAACCAACACTCCAAAGCATTGAACCAATGTTATAATCTGCAACAATAAGGTTACAATACACTTCTAGGCTTACAACTTTAACATGGAGACTACATCTTTCTCTTCTAGAGGAAATCGAACAACACTTTGACATCTACAAACAAACTATATATTCTACAATGCAAGGCATCCTATTTATAGAAGATACAAGCTTGAAGAAGCTTCTAGAAGAGGTTAGGTGTCCAAACCCATGCGAAAACAATATTTCACACCATAGGCATGATTTGGACATTTGTACAACAATCTCTTACACCTCTTATAGTTGTCATAACATGCAAAACATCTCTCCAAGCTTGGGCGCCTAGTTCATGCTAATAGTGGGTTATGATAAATTCCTTACAATTGTCATATAATCTGTCATAACATGTGTCATAATAACTTGTCACACTTACAACACTTTCAACAAACAAAGAATAAGTCAAACATGACTATCACACTTATTCTCTCACACTTTTTTCATACCCCACTAAGGCACCACACTTTCTCCATGCAAAATATACCTTATGATGCATCATAGAATATGTCATAAAATGAAATCACTTGTCTTAGACCCATGAGTCCAAGATGGGATGCCTACCTCCACTTGTGATGAAGATGTGCCATACAGTCACTTCTAACAGGGATGCCACCCAGCCAATGGGTCCCAATTAATGACATGACATTGTAGGCAATTAAATAAAATAAATAAATACAATAATACATTAAATAATTCAATGTTAGGACTCTAAGATTGAGACACCTTATTCCCAATAATAACCCACCCTTCTCCTTCACTTCCCTAAGGTATAAAGTTCTTTGGGGCTTAGCCAAGATTATCAAGTTTTCACTTTTGAGAGGCATGTGTTTCAATTCACCCCCCACTTTTTATACTTTGTAGGAATGCTAGAGTTGAGGTCATCCCCTAGGGTGATAAAATCCCTAGGTAGCCCCCTAAAGGATTATTTAATAACTTTTGGTCACCCAATATTGCACAAAGTCTAAGAGGAAAGAATATATGATTAGAGTCCTTAAGATAAAAATAATAAAATAAAGATAACATCTTAAGATTTTATCTCCAAGATCATTTGAAGGTGTGAGGAGAGAACATATGCTT
This sequence comes from Sequoia sempervirens, assembly GCA_007258455.2. Lineage (NCBI taxonomy): Eukaryota > Viridiplantae > Streptophyta > Pinopsida > Cupressales > Cupressaceae > Sequoia > Sequoia sempervirens. The sequence continues at coordinate 480,639,152 of VDFB02058242.1, read as the reverse complement.
AAGTAGGCCTCACAAGCATGACATATGAGTTAATTCCCCTTTAAGAAAATTAAGTGTGTTGTATCATTGATAAAATATTTGTCTTTAACAATCACTTGCTACAAACAAAGTGCCATTAGTTTAAGGATTATATCTCAGACATGTGATTTCATGAACAAGATGATATTAGATGACCAAACAAAATAAATAAATTATTTGTACAAGGGGGTTAGGAAAGCTCAAATCCCAAGAAAAATGATTATCTTTGTTATAGGAGTGGATATGCTAAAATAGACACAAAATCACTAAAGTGGGGTGTGAATGCATTGAACCATAAAATACTATGTGTTGCATAGATCCACAATTCCTCACAAATCCATTATTTTGTGTTTAGGCCCATAAAATAGTCCAATTTATAAAGCAATTTAAGGGATTGATTATTTGAAAATTAGGACACCTTAAATGATTAAAATTTGTTAAGAAAGTAGAGAGTAAAAGGTATGGAAAGTGTTGTAAATGAGATTGGGAAGTTTTTTTGTAGATCAACTACTTTAGGTGCATATGCTACTATATGTTGTAGACTTCTTGAAATGTGATTTAGGCTAGGAAACTTGATAAAACCTCTACAAATCAATGTTAGGGGGTCACGAAAGAGGGTTAAGATGATGTATAAACCTTTAGGATGACATTCCCCTACAAAACATATAAGATTAGAGGCCTATAAACCCCGATTAAGTGACCAAAAATAAAGATTGATTATGAGAGTCTATTGGGTTTCCAAGCTCAAAGTAGTTGCGTTGATCCTATGTAGAGTTGTTAATTCGTGTTGTAGGGGTGCTAATTTACGAGAAAATAAATGCCCCTATGTGTTGTAGAAATGTTGCATGATATATATTTTGAAACAAAGAGTAAATATGTTGATTTGAATCTTGTAAGTGGAAAAAAACTACACACATGGAAATGATTAGAAAATGTGATAAGGTCCCATTGGGTGTGCCAAATATTTATACAAATAAATGTGAGCATACATGAACAAGTTAAACTAAGTTAACCCATTCTACCCTCAATATATGTAACACTTTGATTAAACATAAGGGTTAATTAAACATTAATGAAAACATATCATATTTTCACCAATACCAACCCTTGTTGCACCAAATTATGTTGGTTGTGCTTGAAGTTGATAAGTTCCTACTCCTACCAACAACATGACATTGCATTCTAAAGAGTCTTGATAATGACTTAAGTTGAGGCCAATTTATACATTTTTGGATGAATGATTGGATGGATAAAATTAATTTGAATCATCAACGACTCTCATTGCTTGAGAGGCTTGATATGATGAGGAGAAGATAAGTGTCTTCATGAGGTTGGTGGATGTTGAAGGGGCCAAGATCAAAATAAAATCAATGGTTGAGGATTCCCTTGGAAGATTTGTGGATGACCAATATTGAAAATGTACTTTGGAGTACCTTGTGGGTATGGGAAAATCTTTGATCCATGTGATATGTATCGAGATCATGTTACATGCACAAAGACTTATGCCTTGTTTACAAAGACCCATGCTTATGTACACTTTAGAGGACATGAAAGATTTGAATGAATTGATTGAGGTTAGGAATGTGCAAGTGGATGATTAGTAGGCTATTTAGTCGACTTAAAAAAAATATGGAGAAAATAAACAATTAAATAAGTAGGGCATATTTATTTAATTTTTGGGATGATGATGGTGGACTTAGATAAATAAATATTTAAATTTATTTTAGGTTGGACTATAAAAGATGAATGATTAACAATTTAAGCTAATAATAGAGTTGGATGAATAATGAAGAATAATGATTTTATTAATTAAATATTCTAATAAGATGAAAATTAGATAACTAATTAAATAAATATGGATTTATTAATTAATTATAGAGGAAATGACGAGATATAAGATGAAACGACAATGTGTCAGTTTAAGTTGTCTACAATATTAATAAATCTCATTTACTCTTATATCACCCCATAACTAATTAATTGCTTAATTATAATTAATTAAATCATCTCCTAATTAAACCATGCACATATATCCAATTAATAAAAAATAATCCTAATTATCTTCATCCACATTTCACCCATTAATCAAATTATCAAATTTAGTTAACTTAATGAGTCAATCCCACATTTCATTTATGTTTAATTTAGTTGGTTCCAACTTTCACTCTTCAATCAAATTTGTTAACTAATTAGTTGGCCAAGTTAACTTTCAATCAAATTAGTTGACTAAATAATCAAACTAGTTGACTAAAATTCAGCTGATTAATCAATCAAACTAGTTAACTAGTCAACCAAACTAGTTAACTTTAAATTGAATCTTTAGTCATCTAGATTGATTAAATCAATCTTGACTATTTATATTTTTATCTAAAATTCTATAGTCCACCATTCCTTTTAGGATATAATCTTTGATCCATTTTTTAAGAGCTTGCACAAGAATTGAAGTCTTTCATCAAAATGGTAGCAAATCCAAACCAAGCTCAATCTAAAATATATACAAATTTAGAGTAAAAACTTTCTAAATTATTTTTAAGATTTGATTTTATCTTGAATCTATTCAATTATTAATTGTTGACAAATTCATAAATAAATACAACCAAAACTATTTCATTATTATAAATAAAAGATAGTTAAATAGATTGCAATCATCTCATAATAAATACAATTTCATAAAAATACAAATCCATTTTTATTTTCACAAATAAATACAACCAAAACTATTTCATTATTACAAATAAAAGATAGTTAAATAGATTGCAATCATCTCATAATAAATACAATTTCATAAAAATACAAATCCATTTTTATTTTTACACTATTTTAAAAAATATTAAATATATTGGATAATATGATAATAAAATTAATTTTTAAATACATTAAAATAAAAAAAAACCAATCATTGCACAATACTTGGATATATGAACCAACAAGAAATGTTTGCAGAAATGTTACACTCACACACCCGTATTCCCAACAGTGACCTGCCCTCCCAAGGCCCACACCCAAAAAGTTTCTTGAATGCCATATGTGACCGTCAAATTTTGAGCATATCCTCTCAACTCAAGTATCCATTAAGGAGAAACAGGCAGATTCCGCGTTATCCCCCATGGGGAATATATCTACTCTGCGCTGACGTGTCGTTCTGATAATGTTTGGCCGTACTGCCGGAATGATGACGTTGGCATGAAGGCAACCGCCAATAGCCGGTCATCTTCTCTACCGTTCTCAAGCTGCCAACCAAACAAAAACTGGGTTCTTATTTCCTGGTAAAATGATTCTCATTTTTTCAGAAAAAGTTCTGGAAGCTGCTAGAAGCTACGAAGTCAGGGACTTCCTGCAATTTTTGTCAAGGTATATGATATTAATTAATTCGTTTATTTTGTCACACATTTGCAGATTAAACTAAATTTTTTAATTCTATCTTAGTGTATTTTTGGAAGAAATTACTAGTTTTTAGCATTTGAGATCTACTGTTCGAATCTCTTTAAATTTAAGTTGATTTGGAGGTCTTCCGGATAAACCTGCTATGATGGTTATTCTTATTTTTTGGTCGATTTGAAGTCGGTTAAGTAATTATTAATAGCTTTTAGCTGCTCTGAGGATTACGTTTCAAATCTCGTTTTGCAGTTGTTTGGAAAGGCAAATTCCAAACAAAAATCATAATTCGGTTTTTTCCTTGAAAGTTTATTTTTTGTGTTCAGTTTTTCCGATAATTTACTGAGATAAGGAGCCTTCCCTGCGCTAGAGTTCACCTAAAAATTTCATAAACGCTTTGATTGCTGTTTATGCAAAAGGAAGATAACTGGGAACTCAAGTATTAGGAGGCATCAGGAAACTAATCTCAATTGAAATTAAAAGGCTTCTGGATTGTCAATAAGGAAGAGATCCTTTAGAATGTCCCGTGTCTCAGTTGGAATTACAAGTTATTCTGGCAAAATTAGCTCTTAGGGCTAATTTTCTAGCCATCGATTTACATTTTTACTCTTTAGTACTTAGAAAATTAGTTTGTGAAACAGCTTCCTGAACATTTATGAAGATGTGTTCGCAATTGTTCAGGAAGCTGTTTCTCAATATTATGATTGAAGGAGCTTGAGGTCTTCAAAATTAGTTTGTGTTTTTTTTATTGATTTATTAAGTTTAATTATTTTTGTTTTGCTTGGTATACCTCCGCTTACATTATGTATTACTCCATGTTCTTTATGCCACAACTTCGCCATATATGCTCACTGGGATTACAGTTCTTACTTCACCACCTCATCAGATATCCGCTGGGGTAATAGATTTGTATAGCTTCTTGCACCACAACCTTGCCATATGCCCATTGCGGTTATAGTTTGGGTTATGCTAGTGCCCCCATAACCAGTATCCCACAACCTACGGGACTATGATTATTTAATTTTCATCTTAATTCTGATTATAGAATAAAAAATAGTTTGCACTTTAGATTCAAATTTAATCTACACTTCTCCGCCGCACCCGCCAACCCCCTCTTGCCTTTTAAGTATTTCCATTTATTGCTACTATGATTCTAAGACCCTTAGTTCTCATTCGTTTTTGGCTATAAGTTTGTTTTTATTTGTATGGACTGTTTTTCTGTATATGTAAACAACATCCAATGTTGGAGAAGAGAGAGCAAGGGAGAGGATTATTTTATAGTCGTATAAAAAGTTCCAAGGCAAGGACTTTTTATTATTTTATCACTAATATTAAAATTTTCTTTGTTTGGCTTGGCAAAACTTGGTGATTTTACTCCAAAACCTCACCATATGTTGGCTGGAGTTATTGGCTGAATCATGTTCTTACCAATGTTCCCTATACTATTACACCACAACCCCTTGGACTTAATTTAGCTAATAATCATTTCATCTCTTTTTTCCTATTTTATTGCTTCTATGATTCTAGGACCTCTCGTTTTTTAATTGTTTTTGTCAATTTATCCTCTAGATATTGTTTTGGCTTTTGATCTTGGTTGCCAAGAATGGCAGATATGCAAAATATAACAAGAGAAGTATCCTATCAAATTGCAGGTACTAAAACCTATGGAGAAATATGCTGTTACTCTTGATGGAAATAAAGTAATCTGTCACAAAATTTGACACAGGAACATCAGCCAAGAATGCTATAGCAGCATTTCTATAATGCTTCAGTGAAGGCTTTCTCAATAGAATTGTCTCGTAGAATTTTTATATCAAATGATCTTTAAGAATAAACTTAAACCTCCCAATTTTCATGATAAATAATCGTGTGAATTTTGAACTTTTGGGTTTCCCAACTGGAATCATCACTCTTAGTTGAAATCTTTTTCTTTTACAAATTTGCACTTGCAACGAATCTTGTGGTAAAATATGGTCCTTGTGTGACTTCTCAAAGTAAAATAGAATGATAAAATTGCTTCATTAAACACCACAGGGATAATTAATTTGAAAAATAGATAAAATCAAAAACATAAGAAATAAAGGAAAATTATTTACTTTCATTATTTACTTTCACTTGATGTTTTCTTGGAACAATATATATGAAATTGTTTTTAACATGTACAATTTTCATGTTACAGTAAGATACCAGATATGTGTATATTTAGATTCTCTTCTTGAAAACCTGCCTTTCTAGCTGCCAACCATGGTATGAAAATTAAATTTGACTGGCAGTCATCTTTCAACGGTTGCTTTGTTTTTAAATTTCAATTAGTTTTATTTGGAAACAAATAAGTAAATTATTTGGGGTTTACGCCATAAGCTAGGAAGTAATATTTTAGGATTCATTATTTTATGCCATAAGCAAGGAAGTGGTTTTTTTGGGGTTTATGCAATCTGGTTGGGTTTCTCTGTGCTTAGTGTTGAAAACATTGTTTCTGAATTACAGATCGGACCACTTCATTTGCTAGTTAATTCAGTATTTTTTGAAAGATTCTCTATCATCATGAACTAGCACACACTAGTATTTATTTAGTTTGTCAGTCCATTGTCACATACTTACATCATAAATATGGATGTGTGATTGGAATTGGTGGTGATTTGATAGATATGGACGATGCAATATGATTGTATAGCTTGTTATTCAAAGTTTACAGTCAAAAAGTATAAAAACCATTTTCAGATGGCAGGACCAACACTATGTTATGGACAATGTTAAGAATTATATATGAGCTTTTTTCTTGGATGCCCAGGGAGTTGCTACAACTGTGTTAACATTTTAACTTGTCATTTGCAAGGCAACACAAAAAGGAGCAGTGTGTGAGGTAAAACCTCTCTTCCAATTTGGAGGGAGAGCTCCTGATATCTAAACTAACCTAAACCTAAGCTAAATTGATCCTAGACATCAAATTATAGACAAGATATAGAGATATTCACAATATACAATATTCTTTTGAGGAGGTTGTGTATAAAAGAAATAATGGGTGGTTGTGTTGGTGTTGGTATTGCACCTGTCCGTACCTGTTTGTTAGGGAAAATTGATTAATGGAACAAGTCAGCTGACTGGGTTTAACACTTAGCAGCTATTAGTTCCGTTTGAGTTTACAGTCTGAAGATTCATGTGAATGAGGACCAGTGTAGGAGTAGAAATTTATTTTGTTGTTGTTGCTATCTATTTTATTGTTAATAATGCAAGTAGGCGGTTCTATTGGCCTCTACCCTGCCAGTTGACTGCCTAAAATTGAGGGACTGCTTTGTCAGTTAATTGCCCAGTTACTGCCAACATTTGAGGAATGTCCTAGCTCTGATTGAGGTGTGCTGGGAAAGGAGAGCTTGAGTTATTTAACGTGCTGTGAAGAGGAAACCCTATAGGTTTAGAGATCAGGCTTCTTGAGGATAGAAACCCTTAAGCAGCATACTGACATTTGGAATACCAGTAGTGTCCAGTTCTGCATGTGGGCACATTTAGTAAGTTGTATTTGTTTGATAAACTTCGTTTGTATTGTTTTGAAGAGATATAGGAAAATACAAAAAGAATAAAATATATAATGATTAGAATAGTTCTGGGTTTGTCATTTGGTTGCAATTGTTGTTTTTGGGTTATTTTCTGTATGTTATTAGCAAAGCTTATTACAGAGTATTAGAGTTGTGATCTTGTCAGCTTTTTAAAAATGCCACTAGAATTAAAACTACAACAGTAGCGAAAAACCAAAACAACAACAGGGAAAAATCAAAACAATTAGATATATGTACTGCATGTCAGAAGGTGATAAGGATATGAGTAGGAGAGGGAATAGAGGCAGCAGAAAATGTTACACGAGTACAAAGAATAGGAGTGTTTTGATGTCATGAAATCCTGAGAGGATGGGAAAAAACAACTTATTGAACTCTTCATCTAGAGTATGTAGGGTAAGGAAATCAAGGAAACAAACCATACCACTTTGCCTTCGGGTAATGGCGCACAAGGAGAATCTTCAACTTCAATAGCAAATCAGAACACCTTAGTGAACTTAGTGATGGGTATTGGCCCATTGAGTTACCAAGAGTCATGTTTTTGCATAAAGAAGCCATTTCACAGGAAGAAGATCTAGATGAATAGCAGGAGCAGGACTTGGATGCCATCTATGTTAAGAATATGGGGCAAAAAGTGCTGAATTTTGAGAAGTCATTTCCTTTATGAACTTGTACCTGCTGAAGTAAAAAACTAAAAACAAGAATGGAAGTGAACCCTGCTTGAACAAACATTGTAAAGATTTACAAATCAGGTTGGCTAAATTGACAGTCACCTCATCTGATGGATCCAACAAAGCCTCAACACTTCTTTGGATCCAAACACTAAACACTTACTTCTGACTGGCCCTATGTATAAGGAGGAAGCAATTAAATTTGTGATCTGTCCACTTGGAGGGGATTGTACATGAGTGGTCGTATCACAGTTTAGTGACTCAAGGGCATAAACTTATCACCATATTAGGGATTTTGCAAGAGTTAATCAGCAAATTTGAGAGTTAGGACCCAAAGGAGCATTTTAAGGAGTTGGCTTAGTTACAAGATTAGGGCTCATTGGATGCTTATGTGGCTGATTTTTAGAGGATAGTTGTGATAGTACCTGAAGTGTCAGAGAGGCATCTGACATTCCTTTTTATGGAAGGGTTGAAAGAATCTCTTAGAGGCCTAGTTAAGGCCCTTGAACTAGATTCATTGCAAGTGTCCATCAAAAGGGCCTAGACATTGCAAACCATAGTTTAAAAACTTGGACTCGGCAATAACTCGGCATGGCCAAATTTTTTGAAAACTCAGGACTCAAAAAAACTCGGCAATTTTATTGAACATTTTAAAATACATAATTTTTTAAAAATATGCTTCAAAAACACACATATTTCTAAATGTGAGAGTACATTGCTGATTTACATCATATATAAATCAAAATTAGAGTTTAGTACATATCATAGAGCACAAATTGAGTTCATTCTCTAAATGAGTTACAATGCCACTTGCACTAACATGTCATATGTAGAAGTTGCCTCATCTAAAGAGACTTTTGGCAAGTTGTGTGCAATAACGTCGTCTAATTTAGCACCAATCAAGAGTTATATCCCAAGTCCTCATCACCCCCTCAATGTAATCGTGTTCTTTTTCTGACAAGAGATCTTAATAACTAATGGGGATTTGGGAATGGAGATAACAATAGGGTTGAGGGGCAGTGCCCCTCATGGAGGTTTGGGGGCAATGCCCCAAATAGGATCAAGGGGCAACACCCCTTATGGGGGTTTGGGGGAAATGTCCTCAACGGGGTTGAGGGGCATCGCCCCTCACGGGTTTCGAGGGCAGTGCCCTTGGCGCGTTCATTGTCACGATACAAGGTGGGGTTGAGGGGTGGAGCCCCCATCGCCAAGCTCAAATTAAGGCCTTTGAAACTACACAAATCTTCATTGCTTGTCGTTGTGTCGCCACGTGCCCTAAGTTGCCAATCACATGTGAAAATGAAGTGAAAATTGTAGGCAAGAAAAATAGTTTATATGGATTTGAACGAGGTATTGACACAAAAATTGCAGATTTTTTCATTGATTTGCGAGTTTTATAGGGAAAACTCGTTGTGAGTTTTACAAAAACTTGTCGGTGAGTAACTTGGCAATTTGGCTTGTGAGTACTCACTTTTATTGCGAGTACTTTGCGATTTTTGCAACTATGTTGCAAACCATTGCACCTAATAGATCCTTCCAAGGGTCTAACTCAAAGGGTTTGAGTTTAGCATCACTACCACAACAACATTAGGGAACTTCATATAAACCTTTTTTGTCGAAATTTGGGGTTGCACCCTCTTGACCCTATTCAAGGGACCAAATCCACATTTATTAGCCAACAATCGAGAGACATGACTCACAATGAGTTGCAAAGGAAACAATTATGCTTTAACTACAAAGGACCTTGGGAATTGATAAATTTGTATTTGGGAAAGGTACAAGGGCATTTGATCAAGGTGTATTCTAATGATGGAGGATGCTATTTAGATGGCACTTGATCTTGAAACTACACATCCTACATATCAGTCCCAAAAGAAGAGTTTCAAGAGTAATAAAACATTTAGGATAACTTTCAATCAACCTAAGACTACACCACCTAAGTTGGACTTTGAGGTGAGGACTGAGTTGTGCAAGAAGTTATGTTTCTCTTGCAAGGAACCATGGGAGCCCGGTCACAGGTGCCTTGGGAAAGGCAAAGCACATTATATAGAGGTCACTTCCAACATTGAGGAGGTAATAGATACTAGTTCAAAGAGTGAACATGAAGAGCAACAATTAGAGAATGATCATAGTACTATAGGAGATGTGACACATGGTAGTATTGCTACTTCATTAGTTCCTAAGTATCATCCTTACAGAGTTAGAGGAGTTGTGAAAGGATAGTAGGTTACATGTTTAGTTGGTAGTGGGCAACTCATAATTTCATTGATGAGTGTCTTATGGTGAAGAGAGGATTGCAGGTTGAGGATTTTCTCGGATTTAGTGTCATGGTAGCTGATGGGTTAAAAATGAGTTGTACTAAGAAGGTTTCATAATTGAGCATTTAGTTAGGTGACTATACAGTTACTGATGACTTCTATGTGGTTGGGATTGGTGAGATCGATGTTGTTCTAGGAGTTAAGTGGCTACATTCTCTTGGAAAGTACAATCAGGACCTTCAAAGGATGGAGTTGGAGTTCATGGCAAATGGGAGGAAAATAGTGTTGAGAGCTTTGGCGGATGGTGCACCAAGGGTGGTGACAACGAAGAAGTTGGAGGATTTGTTAAAACATGGTGAGGTTGCATGGGCAGCCCAATGTTTTTTGCCTTCCAAATCTTCTTCTACTGATGATAGGCACTACTATGTGGACATTTAGTCCGTTTTGGATAAGCACACTTTGGTGTTTGGAGATATTCCTCTCAGTAGTGTTGTGACCCTTTTCACACATCGCCCCATTGCAAATGGGGACCCCTCTAATTTTTGCTTCGTCTCGAATTTTTGGCTTGATTTTAGTTTGTTTTGTCGTTGTCTCTCTTTTCTACTATCTGTCTTTCGAGGTGTGCCTGTCTAATGTGGGATTTTGGTCAAGTCTGAGAATTAGGGTTTGTACTTTCCTGGTCAGTCCGAGGTCGAATGAAGTGAATAAGTTGAAAACAGAGACTAACATTGAGTTCAGTGTGCTTCCAGCAGGCTTCCTCAGCAAATTTTCATCAGATTTTGGCAACTTACTATTTTAGTAAGTGTGCAATTGCAAGTAGTCTATCAGCATTTTTGAGATTCCGACAGTCACATTGCATTCAGAGCACATCAGGCTGCTCGCGTGCAAAATTTGAGCTGAAACAGGCAACTTTCTATTTTTAGCAGTCCAACTTCCGGGACAAATTTTAGGGCTCAGACGCAGAGTTTTTCTTTGCATGTCTGGATATTCCTTCTGGGTTTTTCGAGACCTTCGCAACAGTATAACATGCAAAGCGAGACGACAACTTTCAGAGTTCAGCCTTCAGAGGCTATTATTAGGGTTTGCATGTCAGGGTTCTCTTTGCATGTCGGCATATTCTTTATGGGTTTTTCAAGAGCTACGCAATGATATGACATGCAAATGGAGATAATCACTCAGTAAGGAACTTACTATTTTTAGCAGGTGCGTTTCGGCAGCCACTTCCTAGCACTTTAGAATCATGAGCTGATCACAATGTAGCAGAAACGAGGACAAACAGAGATCATTTGATACGCATGTAGAGCAAATTAAGGTTTCCAGCTTCGGGGCCTGAAAAGAAGGGCAAAAGGTCAGAATTTTCGAAAACTGTTGTAAACCATCGCGATCAGCATCCTTCAGACTATCTGCTGGTAAAATTTGAAGTCAAACGGAGCACTTACTATTTATAGTAAGTCGTTTTGGAAACAGGCTAAAAATAGCAAATCAGTTGCATGCGCCGATGTCAGCAGACAGGTCACATGGTGAGGAGCGCCTCATTCAAATTTCAAGTCAATCAGAGCTGTGGAGCTATCAGAAGTAGGCAGTTACTATTAATAGCAAATCACCTTCAAAAATGGGCTAAAAATAGCAGGCCAACTAAAAATGGCAATGTCGACAGGACAACAAGGTTGTGAGGATGCAGTGTTTCAAATTTCAAGTCGTTCCGAGCTTCAAAGATGCAAAAATCAGAGGGCTTACTATAAATAGCAGGGCATGGATAAACCAGTGAAGACGAGAAAAAAAATTCTAAGTCTGGAACTTCATCTTGCAGCCATGGCAAAATGCGCCCAAGTTGATGAAGAAGCATGGAGAAAATTCTAAGTATAAACTTCGTCCACCACACATGCCAAAATGCGCCCATCCAGCTAGAGAAAGTCAAAGAAAGTCAATGCTTTTCATCCTGTTGCTAAGCTAAAGTGCGCCCACCTTGAGAGAGTTGATATCAAATTTTTTTTTAAGTGTTGAATATCCTCCTCACCCCTCCAAATGCACCCATCCTCCTCCTAGGTGGAAATGCGCCCAAAAGAGAAGTAGGTCAAAGTGGTCAACGTTTTTCATCCTCCTCCTAGGTGGAAATGCGCCCAAAACAAGCCATGTCAAGACAAAAACAAGGAAGATGAAGGGTCATGCCTAGGCGTGGGAAGTTTCATCCACCACATAGGCTAAAATGCGCCCAAGTTCAAAGGGGTCAACAAGTCAACATTTTTTTTATCCTTCATGCATGCCTAAATGCGCCCAAATGAGGTCAAGTGAAGACAAAAAAGGGAAGTTGAAGAGTCATCCTCCTTGCATGCCTAAATGCGCCCAAGTTGAAGTTGTAAAAGTGAATGAAGGGTGGTAAATGAGGTAAAAGGTGTTGAAAATATTTCCCAAGGCGTGGTGAAGTTGAGTATTCTTCCTCAAGTCCTATAGGCGCCCAAAGTGATATGTGTTAGAAAAGATGTTAAGGGGGTGAATAAAATAAGCTAGGCGTTGGAAGTGGAGATGGAAGATATTGCTAAGGCGTGGGAATTTAAATGTCTTTCAAATGTGAGGTAAAATGCAAGATGGTAAGTGGAAGATAAAATATGCTAGGCGCCTTCATGAAAATTTTCTAAGTGAAGTTGATAATTTTTCTCACAGGCAAAGTTGATTGAGTTGAATATAAAATTTCCAAGGCGAAATTTTCAAAATGCAAGGTGATTTAAAATTTCTCTAAGGCAAAATATTTTCTTCCTTAGAAAATACGCCTGAACATGAAGGTGATGAAGTTTTTCTTGAAGCACGAGCAGGATTGCCAGTGATGAAGTCAAAAGATGTTGGCAGTGCAGGAACAATAAAAATTTTCCAAGTCAGAGCAAAGAAATACTTCAGGATCGAAGAACAAGAATAAATTTGATGAAAGAATATTTTCTAAGGTTCAAAATTCAAGAAAATTAAATGAACCCGTTCGTTGTGCACCCATGAGTTCGACGCGTTCTGAAGGAAATTTTCTTCTGGGTATTGAAGATTATCGATGAGGAATGGATTTTAAGGTCTTCCATAGCTCGCCGAGGTTTCTGTGATAAAGATTTCAAATGGGCACCAGGTTGATGAATTTTCCTAAAATTTGAGAAAATTTTCTAAGGCAGGGAAGAAAATGTGTTTTCAAGATAAAAATATGCCTTGGCGGACGAATTTGAAATTGAGTGCCTAGATAATTTTTGATCAAATTCTTGATGAAAGCATTTTTCTCGAGTCTGAGTTGGATGAAATATCAGAAGTGAAGTATGCTTAGGCAAAAGACAAGATGGGTTGAAGATCTGGCTAAGACATGAAGAATCATGAAGAAGGCAGAAGTTGGCTGGTGGAGGCGATGAACACTTGGAAGTTAGAGCGTGAAAATCAGGTAAGTAAAGTGAATTTATATTATGAAGTGTTCTGATACCCTTCTCCTTGCTTGTTTTGCAGGAGGAACGTCGAGACCAAGCGGTGATGACTTAGAGTGATGAAGCAAGTGATTCAAGACGACATCTCAACCTCGAAGGAAGAAAGTTGCAAGAAAATGGCTAAGTGTTGAGACTTAGTATAACTCAAGTGACAAAGAATGGAAGCCCGAGCAAAGTTGAAGAACGACGTCAAGAAGAAGATCAAGAACAGTGTGAACGAGTCTACAAACAGAATCTTCTAGAAGGATGATGGACATTAATGGCTCATTTATTACCCCACTCTCCTTTGTGGCGGTTTTAGGGCGAATCTTGTTTAGGGCTGAGGTGGCATGATCTGGGCCATCCAGCCGATTGTAATCTGAGCCGTCCGTTGGACCTGGCCAACTATAAAAGGGGGAGTCCCCCTCATTTGTATCTCATTAGAAGTAGAAATTAGCTTAGAGTTAGACAGTAGACATAGAATAGAGGGACAACTTAGAAGTAGATTGATAGTGTAGTTGGAGGAGAAGGAAAGTTTTCCTTTGAAAACTTTTGTAAGAGATTGTCGTGTAAAACTTTCATAATAAAAGATCTTTTCATTGATGGTGAAATTCGTCTTTGTTGTGGATAGCTAACGAGGTTTCTTCATCCCTTCTACTTCAAGTAGCGTAATTTCATTTCATGCAAGTAGATGTTAGTTGTGGAATGTGGTCTTCAATTTGAGCAAACTTCGTCTATCCATACCACTAGTGGGCTCGCTGATGGTGAGTTCGCCTTGCGTGGTCAACTGGAACATCGCGGACTTAACTTCGTTATGATTCACATGTTGGTATGCGTCGTTGTGACGGTGTCTTCGCGTTGAATTATGATCTGAACACCTTGAACTACTCCTTTGAAGATTGCACCGGTTCTGTGGAGGCTGTCCGAAGTGAGGCAAAACAGAGCTTGGTTGAAGCTTGTGAAGATTGATCACCATGTCCCATGCCTTAGAATAGATTTAGAATCTCTAAACCCTGCACCATTTCAATTAAGTACTTTCTGGTTAGAATAGGAAACCCGCGCTTTATAGACAAATCTTTCGAGCATTTGAATTTCTTTCTCCGCTGTTGAACAATTCCGTAAGTCCCCTTGAAATACCAGCAAATCACATCGAGCCAACTGAGCCTATTCGCACTAAAGGAACCTTGGAGTTGAACGCATGAACTTTCTTGCAATCTTAGCATGCTGGATACTTTGATCAAGAGAGAATAGGGTAGTCGTTGGCGACTTTATTCTGCGTTGGTGCGGTCACGAAAAACACATCAACAAGTAGGCCTCTTGATCATGGATTTGATCATGTGATTGAGTTAGAGGAGGGCTCCAAGCCCGTTATTACCACTCCTTATCATTATCCTAGAAGATTCAAAGAGGAAATTGAGAAAATCATAAAGGAGTTATTGGATATGGGACACATTAGACCCAGTTCTAGTCCCTTTGCATCTTCTGTGTTCTTGGTTAAGAAGGATGGCATGATGAGGATGTGCATTGACTACTGTGACTTGAATATGAAGACTACCAAGAACATGTACCCTATACCCAAGATAGATGAGTTATTGGATGAGCTACATGAGGCAGTTTACTTTTCGAAGATTGATCTTTGTTCAGGGTACCATTAGATTAGAGTTCGTATTGAGGATGTACATAAGACAACATTCATACAACTTTTTAGTTATGCCCTTTGGTCTTACTAATGCTCTTGCAACTTTCTAGTCATGTATGAACCACATCTTCAATAGGCAGTTGCAGAAGTTTGTATTGGTATTTTTCGATGACATCTTGATATACAATAAGACATGGGAGGATCACCTCAGGCACATTGATGAGGTGTTGGGCATTATGAAGGCATAGTCCCTGTTTGCTAAGGGTTTCAAATCAAATGTGAGTTTGGAATGATAGAGATCATATATTTGGGACATGTGATTGGCACTAATGGAGTGAAGGTGCATCAGGAGAAAATACAGGCCATTCTAGATTGGGCACTATCGAGGAACATTTCTAATTTGAGGGGTTTCCTTGGGTTATGCAACTATTATAGGAGATTTGTCAAGGGGTTTTCTTATTTGGCTGCACATCTTATAGATCTCACTAAGAAGGGAACATTTAAATAGGCTCAAGGAGGTAATGAGCACTTGTCCAGTGTTAGCTCTACCAGATTTCTCTTAGTGCTTGTGTTAGAGTGTGATGCATCAGGCAAAGGGATAGGCGTTGTACTCATGTAGAACAAGCATCCCATAGCTTGTGAGAGTAGGAAGTTGAGAGATGTAGAGTGGTTATATTCCACCCATGACAAGGAAATGCTTGCCATTATGCATGCATTGGCAAAGTTTAGACAATATTTGGTGGGTAGAAAATTTGTGGTTAGAATGGATCACAATAGTCTGAAATACTTTCTAGAGCAAAAGAATTTGAATGGATGACAACAAAAGTGGGTGAGTAAGATTCAAGTGTATGATTTTGATATCAAACATGTTAAGGGGAAATATAATATTGTAGCAGGTGCACTATTTAGGAGACCCACACTTTGCTCTATGTTAGAGATTTCAGCCGATTGGAAGGCTCATCTTGTGGTTGAGTATTCCAAGAATACATTTGCATGCGAGCTCATGGATGACAAGTTTTAGGCTAAGTTGCTGGTTCTGGTACGGGATCAGGAACGGGTATCCTGGTACGATGATTTTTTTCCTTGAAATACGGTATGTTTGGGTACAGCTGTATATATATATATATAATTAAAAATATACAAAATTGTAAATACATTTGATAGTATGAACCATGAGTCTATGATACTTCATCAATCATCAATCATCATTAAATCTAAAATCATTGATCAATGCTAGTGATAAACTACAAGCCTATAAAGATAAATCATAAATGCCAATTGATAGTTCAAAATTCCAATACATATGTCATACTAATATTAATAATAAATATCATATATGTCTCTCTAGTCATGATTCAAATGAAGATCATTACAATTATTCATCAATCATCAAAAGGCTCTAGATCATCATTATTTGGTTCGACATCATTTGAACCACAAGCAAATGCATTGCCAGTGCCACTTGCAGTAGGAGCATCATGTGCAAGAGTCTCAGCATCATCATCATCATCATCTATAGTGACTCTAGCAAGCTCTACAATAGATGCATCCAAGTTGGCACACTCATGGGCTATGTCCCAATTCTTCATTGAACCATCCTTGTACTCATCTTGCTTATGTGATAGAAGACGCAAGTTGGAATGGACATAAACCAAGTCTTCTGCTTTTTTTGCAGCCAACCGGTTACGCTTCACTGAGTGGATATAGGAGTATGTACTCCAATTTCGTTCAGCCAAAGAACTTGCAACCTGTTGAAATTGGAGAGAAAACCAAAATAACTTAGAAATAAAAAATGCAAAATAAATTAAAGAATGGTAAGTAGTAGTACTAAACTTAAAGTCTACAATACAAATGTTAAATAAAAAAAATTAAAAAATATAAATTACTTGTGATAGAATCTTGATTGCAAGAGGTTGGAGGAACATAAAATCTTGCCCATGGAGTTACCACCATGTACGAGCATCTACTGTGTATTGGTCTTGAATAGCACAAAGACTATGATTCCATCCTGAGATGAACAAGCCAAACTCTTTCCTAACATTTTCCACCACTTCTGGATCTACGAAGAGTCTTCTGAATGCTCGCTTGTACCCATTAGCAACTTCACTATCTCTATATGGTGGAGTTCTCCCTGGCAAAGCAAGTATCTATGAACTATAGTATTTGGGAGATAATGCATATGCAAGGAGATGCAATGGTGTGTTCATCTTGTCCCAACGATGGATGGTGAATGATTTTTTCAACTCTATGAAAAAATGTTTCTTGGGGGTCATTCTCTTTTTCTGCTATTATCACCTTTATTTATTCTATCATGGAGTCAATACCATCATAGATTTCCCCCAAACATGGTCGATCTGTATCAGCAAACCTGATCATACTCATGATAGGCTCGGTGAATCTCAAGACATAGGCCACACGATCCCACCAATTGTCATCTAGGATCAATGACTTGACCTTTTGGGCCCTCTCTGAACTTGATGTTTTCCAAATACTCCAATGGTTGCTAATAACCATGGCACCCAATGCCTCTCGCACCTTCACAAGTCGTCTCAAAACGATTGTGTGTGATGCAAATCGGGTCTCGGCAACCTAGGATCATGTAAAACATAAGTTAATAATAATAACACATTAAAATATAAATCCATAAAATTAAAAAATAAATTACATAATTGATAATTAAATTAAATTTACTTTCAACAATTCCAATCTCAAGAAAGTCCTGAAGATGCTTTGTGACATATGGTGGTTTGTCACAAACATTTGGATCTCCTCAGCATCTTGGTATATATCTTTCACCCATTCTATTGGAGTGCCAATTGCTTGCATCACCAAGTTAAGGGAGTGTATAGTGCATGGTGTCCAAAACATGTGTTCATACCTGTTGTGACCTTTTCACACATCGCCCCATTGTAAATGGGGACCCCCTAATTTTTTCTTTGTTTCGGACTTTTGGCTTGATTTTTGTTGGTTTTCCTATTGTCTCTCTATTGTTTTGTTTGTCTTTCCGGGGATGTGCCCTTCTTTGAGCTTAAACTTGAAATTTTGGCTAAGTTTGAGAATTAGGGTTTTGAGTCTTTCGGCCAGTTTGAAGTTAAATGGAGTGAATAAGTTGAAAATTTGAGATTGGCGCTGCAGTCAGTAGGCTTCCAATAGGTTCCCAACAAAATTTCACTGAATTCTGACAACTTACTATTTTTAGTAAGTTCCTAATTTGGAGATTTTCTCAGCACTTTTGAAATTCTGATCGTTACATTGCATCCAAAGGACGTCAAGCTATTTGTCTGCAAGTTTTGAACTGAAACGAACAACTTTCTATTTTTAGCAAGTTCACCTTCAGGAGCTGATTTTAGGGTTTATATATGAAGTTTTTCAATGCATGTCCGAAGAATATTTCTGGGTTTTCTGAGACCTACGCGGTGATATAACATGCAAAATGAACGATGACTTTTAGTACTCAGCCTTTGGAGGCTACTTCTAGGGTTTGCATGTTGGAATTTTCTACGCATGTCTGGACATTCCTTGTGGGTTTTTCGAAAGCTTTGCAGTGGTATAACATGCAAACCAGGATCGAGACTTTTTTAGGAGTCGTTTTTAGAGACTATTTTTAGGGTTTGCATGTAGGACTTTTCAGCGCATGTCAGGTTATTCCTTATGGGTTTTTCAAGAGCTACGTAGCGATGTGACATGGAAGACAAGATGATCACTTTTTAGAGACTTACTATTTTTAGCAGGATCATTTCGGCAATTGCCCAGCACCTTAGTATCATGAATAGAGCAACATGCAACAAAAACGGGGTCAAATGGAGATCATTTGATCGACATGCAAGTCAAATTAGGGTTTCTAGCTTCGGGACCTAAAATGAGGGGTAAAATGCTAGAATTTTTGAAAACCAGTGTAGCCCATTGCGATCAGTATCTTTCAAGCTATCCACTGGTAAAATTTGAAGGCAATCTGAGCACTTACTATTATAGTAAGGCACTCCAGAAACAGGCTATAAATAGTAAGTCAGCAGTAGGCGCTAGTGTGAATAGGCAGGTCATCCCATGAGGGTCACACCATTCAAATTTCAAGTCAAACGGAGTTGGGGAAGTCATGAAACTGAGCAGTTACTATAAATAGTAAAACACCTCCAGAAACATGCTATAAATAGCAAGTCAGCACGAGATGGTAGTGTGAATAGATCAACTAGGTCATGAAGATCTTGTGGCGCAAATTCCAAATCAATCCAAGCTTCAGAAGAGTGAAAATCAGATACTTACTAAATATAGTAAACGAGGGCGAGCAAGCTAAAAATGCCTAAGTCTGAGAAATTTCCTTCACCCCCTGTGAAATGCGCCCAATGTAAAGCTCGCTGAAAGATGGAAAGTTTCAAAGTTGATAATTCCTACTCAACCCCCTAAATGTGCCCTCAAAGAGAAGAAGCCATGAATTTTTTTCTAAGTCTGAAGTTAAATCCTCCTCAGCATGCTAAATGCACCCTGTTATGGTGTGAGGCCAAGATAAGTTTCCAAGGCATTGATAAATCCTCCTCCTACCCCTAAATGCGCCCTCAAGGAGAGATGGTGATGAAATTTTTTTTAAGGCATTGAAGTTAAATCCTCCTCCTACCCCTAAATGCGCCCTCATCGCAGGATGGAGTGTGGAAAATAGTTAAGTGTTGGCTTATTCCTGCATGACCCCCAAAATTCGCCCACTCTTCATGAAGACATATAAAAAGTTTCTAAGTCAAAGTTAAATCCTCCTCAGTATGCAAAATGCGCCCAAGTGCAAGGTGAAGTTAAGACTTATGCTAGGCGTTAATTCCTCTTCAACATGTAACATGCGCCCAAGGATATTGAGGTGTTAGCTATGTGAAAATATTCTAAGTGTTGTTAATTCTTCCACCTTGACATGCTATATGCGCCCTGACTAGAGCAAGATGGATGGGAAAATATGCTAAGGCGTGGTTAATTCCTCCACCCCAAGCAAAATGCACTTAAGGTGAAAAGAGATGGTGGGAGAAAAAAAAAGATACATATAAGGTGCTCAAAATTAAAATTTCCTCCTTGACCGCTCATATGCGTCCATGCTGGTGGTGATATTTAAAGTTTTTCTAAGGCATAAAATTTCACCTCTAGAGGAATACACCCAGACTTGAGTAAGGTGGTGAAATTCATTGAGGCATGGATAAAATTGGCAAGGAGGAGTCAGAATGTGCCAGTTTCATGAGACTGGAGGAGATTTTCAAGGCAGAGCAAGGAAAATATGCCCAGGGATGAAGAATGAAGATAAATTTGTTGGCAAAATATTTTTCTAAGGTTAAAATTCAAAAATTAAATCTACCCCTTCGTCTGTAGACACATGAATTTGGCACTTTCTGAAGGGAATTTTCTTCTGGGTATTGGATATTTTCAACAAGGATGTGATTTTAAAGTCTTCCTCACCTCGCCAAGGCTTTTGAGATGAAGATTTTTGATGGGCGCCTGGTTGATAAAATTTTCTAAGGCAGAACAAAATAAAATTTTTCTGAGGCAAGAAGAGAAATAAGGTGCCTTGGCTAAAAGTTGGGGCTGCATACTTAGGTGATTTTTGATGAAATGGTTTGGGGGGGGGGAAATATTCTTCCAAGCCAGAGTGAAGATATGAAAATTTTCTAAGGCAGGTGATGAAGCAGGAGTCTTCTAAAATGCGCCCTCAGAAAGGAGAAATTTGTCTAAGGCACGAAGAATGTGAAGCTAAAGTGAAACTCAAATATCAGGATGAAGGTGTCAAGATGGCATGCAGATGTTGAAAAGCTATGAAGAAGGCAAGCTTTGCTAGAAAAGAAATGTTCCAGAGATCAATCGACCTTGGAAATTAGAGTATGAAAATCGGGTAAGTGAGGTGAATTTATATTATGAAGTGTTTTGATGCTCTTCTCTTGCTCGTTTTGCAGGGTGAACACCAAGGCCAAGGCGTGATGACTTGGGAAGATGGAGCGAGTACTTGGAAGAAATGCTCGAGTCCAAGATAAGAAAATCCTTCAGGATCAGGGGTGGAGAAATAATCATCCTCATGCAGTCCAGTGTTAGAGAATGTCAGTTGAGAAGAAAATCATCATCGAGCAGAAGAAGGAAGTTGTCGCCTTGAAGTAGATCGAGAACGTACTTGCCATACTAGCCTAAAAAACGGAGGCCATGATGATCAGACTCATCCAGTTTGTAGTCAGGAGGAAGAACAGTGTGAATGCGTTTACAAACAGGAATCTTCTAGAAGATGGTGGACATTAATTGCTCATTTATCACCCCACTCTCCTTGGTGGCGGTTTTTAGGGTTAGGGATGATGTGGCTCGATCTGAGCCCTCCATTTGATTGTAATTTGAGCCGTCCATTGGACTGGGCCAGCTATAAAAGGGGCATTCCCCCTCATTTGTACCTCAGTAGAGATTAGATTACACGTAGAGAGCATTAGAGAGATAGCCTAGAGTTAGCTTAGTTGATAGATTGATAGTATAGTTTGAAGAAGAAGGAAAGTTTTTCCTTTAAAGCTTTGTAAGAAATTGTTGTGAACACTCTCTCAATAAAAAGAGTTTTCATTGATGATGATCTTGTCTTTTGTTGTGAGTAGCTAGCGAGGTTTCTTCGTCCTTCTACTTCAAGTAGGATTTTAAAGTAAAGTAAATAGATTTTGTTTCATGCAAGTAGTAGATAGTAACTGTGGAATGTGGTCTTCAATTTGAGCAAACTCCGTCTATCCATACCACTAGTGGGCTCACTGATGGTGAGTTCGCCTTGCGTGGTCAACTCGAAACTTGTGGACTTAACTTCGATTACGATCTTCGTGTTGGTATGCGTCGTTGTAACGGTGTCTTCATTGTTGAATTGTAATATGAATATCTTTAGTTACTCCCCTTGAAGATTGCACCAGTTCTGTGGAGGCTGTCCGAAGTGAGGCAAAGCGGAATCTGGTTGAGGCTTGTGAAAATTGATCTCCATGTCCCACGTCTAGATTAGTCCGTAGCATCTTCTATCCTTGCAACCATTTCAATTTAGTACTTTCTGGTTAGTTTAGGAAACAAGAGCTTTATAGACAAACCTTTCGAGCATTCAAATTCCTTTCTTCGTTGTTGAACAATTTTGTAAGTCCCCTTGAAATACCAGCAAATCACATTGAGCCAACTGAGACTATGCATTGCATGAAGGAACCTTGGAGTTGAATGCATGATCTTTCTAGCAATGTTAGCATGCAGGAGATTTTATTCAAGAGAGGATAGAGTCGCCGTTGGTAACTTTATTCTGTGTTGGTGCGGTCACGAAAAACACATCAACAAAATTGGTACTAGAAGGAGGGCGAGCATTGAATTGTTCCAGAGGCTGGAAGGAACCAGTATGAGCTTTGAAGCGCCAAATCAAAGATCTGTCAGATCTCTTTTATGTGAAAAAATCCAAAAAAAAAAGAAGTAAAAAGCAGAAGTGGAAAATCAAAAAGGAGATTTCTCAATTGATGGGAACATTTCATTCTCTCAAGACATTCTTGCGGATATTCCTGGGTTTTCTGAGACCTACGTGGTGATATAACATGCAAAATGAGACGATGACTTTGAGTACTTAGCCTTCGGAGGCCATTTCTAGGGTTTGCATGTTGGAATTTTCTACGCATGTCTGGACATTCCTTGTGGGTTTTTCGAAAGCTTCGCAGTGGTATAACATGCAAACCAGGATCAAGATTTTTTCAGGAGCCATCTTTAGAGGCTATTTTTAGGGTTTGCATGCAGGACTTATCAGCGCATGTCAGGTTATTCCTTATGGGTTTTTCAAGAACTACGTAGCGATGTGACATGCAAGACAAGATGATGATTTTTCAGAGACTTACTATTTTTAGCAGGATCATTCCGACAGCTGCCCAACACCTCAGTATCACGAACAGAGCAACATGCAACAGAAACGGGGTCAAACGGAGATCATTTGATCAACATGCAATTCAAATTACGGTTTCCAGCTTCGGGACCTAAAATGAGGGGTAAAATGCCAAAATTTTCGAAAACTAGTGTATCCCACTGCGATCAACATCTTTCAGGCTATCCATTGGTAAAATTTGAAGGCAATCAGAGCACTTACTATTTATAGTAAGCCACTTCTGAAACATGCTATAAATAGTAAGTCAACAGCAGGCGCAAGTGTGAACATGTATGTCACCCCATGAGGAGCACGCCATTCAAATTTCAAGTCAAACGGAGTTGGGGAAGTCATGAAACTGAGTAGTTACTATAAATAGTAAAACACCTTCAGAAACATGCTATAAATAGCAAGTCAGCTCAAGCTGGCAGTGTGAACAGATCCAAGAAGTCAAGAAGATCCTGTGGCGCGAATTCCAGACCAATCCAAGCTCAGAAGTATGAAAATCAAAGGGCTTACTAAATATAGTAAACAGGGGCGAGCAAGCTAAGAAATGCCTAAGTCTGAAGTTAAATCCTGCTCATACCCCTAAATGCGCCCACGGAGAAGCTAGTAGAAGCCATGAAAAAATTGTCTAAGTGTTTGATAAATCCTGCAGGACCCATCAAATGCGCCCTCAAGGAGAAGTGGTGAGGAAAATTTCCTAAGTTTGAGTTAAATCCTCCATGACTTCCTAAATGCGCCCAACTTGCTCAGTGGTGATAAAAAAAATCTAGGTTTGGAGTTACATCCTCCTTGACCCCCAAAATGCGCCCTCAGCTTGAGAAGATAGAAAAAGTTTCTAAGGCATGAAAACTTCCTGCAAACCCCCTCAAATGCGCCCAAACATGTTGGAGGTGTTGGCTTTTCGAAAAATATTCAAGTGTTTGTAAGTTCCTCCTCCATACCTCAAATGCGCCCAAGGAGGGAGAGAGGGTGAGAAAATTGTCTAAGGAAAAAGTTAAATGCTTCACCACCCTCAAAATGCGCCCATGCTAGAAGTGGAGTCAAGGCAAGTCAAAAGGCATTGAAGTCAAACTTCCTTCACCACCCCCAACATGCGCCCAAGTGCAAGGTGAAGATGGATGAAAAAGTTACCAAGGCATGGTTAATTCCACCTTGACATGTGAAATGCGCCCAAGGATATTGAGGTGTTAGCTATGTGAAAATATCCTAAGTGTTGTAATTCTTCCACCTTGACATGCTATATGCGCCATGACTAGAGAAAGATGAATGGAGAAAAATTTTCTAAGGAAAAATTCAAATTTTCCATCTAGACCGTTCAAATGCGCCCAAGCTGGTGATGATATGTCAAGAATTTTTCTAAGTATTAAAATTTCACCTCTAGAGAAAATACGCCTAGGCTTTGTTGGTTGAAAATTTTGTATTCTTGTGAAAGGATACAAAATTGTGGTTTCAACCACAGCACGTGAGATTAAACTCTCCTAATTAAGGGAAGGCTCCCCCTTTAACTAAACAAAACTAATATGGGTAGGACAACAATCGTTCCTCTTTTTTCAGGAAATATTATATTCTTTTCACTTTGCAGAAAAAAAATAGCAAATGTTACTAAAACTTATTACAACAGCTATGTAGTGAAATCAAGAAAGAGGAAATAAAGTTTCCTGAAAGTACAAAGACTTCCGTTACTTCCTCGGGGACGGGAAAACAACCAATAAGCACAAAGTCTTGAGGAATGAGATCCTATCTACCCTTTTCAGAATGATTACTTAATGAAAATATACAACATAAAACAACACAAAGTCTGTAACTACGATGTATCTTTTGATTACTCTAAATGAGAACTATTACGAGTACAAAGTCTCACAATTCTTCTCAATTTCTAATACTAACTACAAATTCAATCTTCACATTTACAACACAAAGACTGCAGATATTTAAATTGAATCTCTCTTCAGCAATATTCCACAATTCTCAAGTAGTTACAAAATGATGCTCCAAAATGACATAAGAACATGAAGGATGCAAAATAGGAATTCAACTCAAAGTCTGAAATTCCAACTTCTTGATATTACTTGAAAATTCACAATTATCAACTATAAAGCTCAAAGACTTTATGAGTACAAAATTCTGCAGAGTTTTCTTGCTTGCTAAAAAGATAAAAGATTACAATAGACCCCTCAAGTATTTATAGGAGAGAGGTCTGGAGAAAAAGGTGGGAGGATCTCAACAAACTTGAGAAAATCTCTCAACCGATAACTAATTGCAATTGACTTATTCAAAATTACAATCCAAATTGTGATTTGGTTTGTAAGAACTTACATGTAATTACATTTTCCAAAACTGCAAGAAAAGAACACTTGCAATTGCAAAACTTGTTTTTACATATACTTTGTCGAAAGTAAAATACATAATTGAAATTATTTTAAGTGTCCAAGACACGACTCTAACTACATCATCCTTCATCTGCGATGATCTTCATGCTGCTTCAGGATTTTAGAACTTGAAGTATTCAGGATTGGTGAAGAGATCTCGAACTTGGAACGAGAACTTGCATTCTTAATGATCTTTGTGTCCTTGGCGAACTTCAACCTTATCACAGGCTTGGAGTAGTACCATTTCTTTAGGAAGTTCTTCTCTTCGTTGCGTCCTTTTTCCATGCTTGATTTACTTTGTCCCTAGATGGTTTCATGAGGATTATTGACCTTCGAGCTGCTCCATGAATTACTGTTGTATCTCTTCTTCTTTTGTTCACTGATGAAGAACCCATAATACCTTATTCAAGATGAAATTGTTATAAAACAATGCCCATGCCTTGATTTGTTGGTTTGATAGATCATGTGTGTAAACAAGATTGACAAGGGAAGGGATAAATTGATGCAAAAATGGGCTCACAAGTGAATTTCGGGTTTTGGAAGACTGACAGCAAGTAAGGTATAATGTAATCGGGATTTTTGGAAGCCATTGCAAGTTTAAGTGCAAAGTGGGAAAAATAAGAGGTCATTGCAAGTTTATCATTTTAACTTGTAACCTTGGTCAAAATCTCCTACTTGTAATCAGATTATGAAAACCCGATTTTCAGCCAAGGGCATCATTTTTGTAGAAAATGATAATGATGATGAAGAAAAATGGTAATGGCAAATGAATATGAAATGAAGGCAAGTGAATGAAAAACGAAATGGAAAGGCGAATGAAAGAGAGAGAAAAACGTTTTTATGAATGAAGGGCGAATGAAGTATGATGGTGTATGAAAGAGAAATGAATGAAGGGTGTGTGAAGTGGAAAAATACATTTTCAGCCATACACTTTTTTTATAATATGCAATCTCAATCTCCATAGAAAGGCAACCCAAGAACAAAAGATTTAAAACAACAAAAACAGAAAAATAAAAAGCGCCTTGAACAAACTCAAATCTGCAAAAACGTGGCAATGGTAGAGCAAAAATGGGGAATTTAATAAAGTTGCAGACCTTGCCAAGTGTTCTTCATGCCAAAATCTCTTCAATCGGGGTACATATGAGCAAGAGCAAGCTACAAAATTCACAAAAACACTTGCAAAACTCATTTCGGGTTTTTAGATGCTCATTGCAAGTGAAAAATATAACAAATAACTTCAAAAATGCCTTTTACTTGCATTTCGGGTTTTTAGAGACTCATTGCAATTTTACATTTTGTCAAATAGAAGAAATCGGACCTTTTAGCTCATTTGACAATTTCATTTTAATAAAAATAGGTATTTTTAAACAACTTAAGCAAAATCTTTTGGAACTTTTGGAAGTTTTAGCAATTTTGCATAAGGCAGTCGGGATTTTTTGGACATTTAGCAATTTTCGGGATTTTTTGGACATTTAGCAATTTTCGGGATTTTTTGGACAGTTTTCGGGAAAGCAATTTTCGGCATTTTTTGGACATTCAGCAATTTTCGGGATTTTTTGGACATTTAGCAATTTTGCTCTTAGGCTTAAATTTCCCTATTCTGCTGAGTTGCCTAAAAAACCCGAAATTGACCAAAAACACACTAAAAATGACTCAGAATTTCACGAAAACGGACAAGAGTGAGTGAAAAATGTTAGCCAAAAGGACTATAGACCCAAAACTGAAATTTTCTAACCTTTGCACCTCGTAAAACGTGCCTTAGAAGAGAAAATCTTCAAATTTTATCAAAATTTTGATAGGTTATCCCAATTTTTAACAAGTCAAAAATGAGGGACAACAGGCTTGAAGGAGTGATGAAATTTCTCTAAGGCAGGGATGAATTGGCAGTGGATGAGTCAGAATGTGCTAGTTTCATGAGATTGAAGGAAATTTTCAAGGCAGAGCAAGGAAAATACACCCAAGGATGAAGAATGAAGATAAATTTGTTGGCAAAATATTTCTCTAAGGTTAAAATTCAAAAATTAAATCTACCCCTTCGTCTGTAGACACATGAATTTGGCACTTTCTGAAGGGAATTTTCTTCTGGGTATTGGATATTTTCAACAAGGATGTGATTTTAAAGTCTTCCTCACCTCGCCAAGGCTTTTGAGATGAAGATTTTTGATGGGCGCCTGGTTGATACAATTTTCTAAGGCAAAACAAAATAATTTTTTTCTGAGGCAAGAAGAGAAATAAGGTGCCTTGGCTAAAAGTTGGAGCTGGATACATAGGTGATTTTTGATGAAATGGTTGGGGGGGGGGGGGAAATATTCTTCCAAGCCAAAGTGAAGATATGAAAATTTTCTAAGGCAGGTGATGAAGTAGGAGTCTTCTAAAATGCGCCCTCAAAAAGGAGAAATTTGTCTAAGGCACGAAGAATGTGAAGCTAAAGTGAAACTCGAATATCAGGACGAAGGCGTCAAGATGGCATGCGGATGTTGAAAAGCTATGAAGAAGGAAAGGTTTGCTAGAAAAGAAATGTTCCAGAGATCAATCAACCTTGGAAATCAAAGTATGAAAATGAGGTAAGTGAGGTGAATTTATATTATGAAGTGTTCTAATGCTCTTCTCTTGCTTGTTTTGCAGGGTGAACACCAAGGCCAAGGCGTGATGACTTGGGAAGATGGAGCGAGTACTTGGGAGAAATGCTCGAGTCTAAGATAAGAAAATCCTTCAGGATCAGGGGTGGAGAAATAATCATCCTCATGCAGTTCAGAGTTAGAGAATGTCAGTCAAGAAGAAAATCATCATTGAGCGGAAGAAGGAAGTTGTCGCCTTGAAGTCAGATCGAGAACGTACTTGCCATTCTAGTCCATGAAACGGAGGCCATGATGATCAGACTCATCCAGTTTGCAGTCAGGAGGAAGAACAGTGTTAACGCATTTACAAACAGGAATCTTCTAGAAGATGGTGGACATTAATTGCTCATTTATCACCCCACTCTTCCTTCTGGCGGTTTTCAGGGTTAGGGCTGATGTGGCTCGATCTGAGCCCTCCATTTGATTGTAATCTGAGCCGTCCATTGGACTGGTCCAGCTATAAAAGGGGCATTCCCCCTCATTTGTACCTCAGTAGAGATTAGATTAGACGTAGAGAGCATTAGAGAGATAGCCTAGAGTTAGCTTAGCTGATAGATTGATAGTATAATTTGAAGAAGGAAAGTTTTTCCTTTAAAACTTTTTAAGAAATTGTTGTGAACACTCTCTCAATAAAAAGAGTTTTCATTGATGATGATCTCGTCTTTTGTTGTGAGTAGCTAGCGAGGTTTCTTCGTCCTTCTACTTCAAATAGGATTTTAAAGTAAAGTAAATAGATTTTGTTACATGCAAGTAGTAGATAGTAACTGTGGAATGTGGTCTTCAATTTGAGCAAACTCCGTCTATCCATACCACTAGTGGGCTCGTTGATGGTGAGTTTGCCTTGCGTTGTCAACTGGAAATTTGTGGACTTAACTTCGATTCCGATCTTCATGTTGGTATCCGTCGTCGTGATGGTGTCTTCATTGTTGAATTGTAATCTGAATATCTCTAGTTACTCCCCTTGAAGATTGCACCGGTTCTGTGGAAGATGTCCGAAGTGAGGCAAAGCGGAATCTGGTTGAGGCTTGTGAAAATTGATCTCCACGTCTCATGCATAGATTAGTCCATAGCATCTTCTATCCCTGCAACCATTTAAGTTCAGTACTTCCTGGTTAGTTTAAGAAATCTGAGCTCCACTGATAAATCCTTTCAATCCTGAAAACCCCTTCCTCTGGAGTGAACAATTACGTAAGTCCCCTTGAAATACCAGCAAATCACATCAAGCCACCTGAGACTATCCACTGCATAAAGGAACCTTGGAGTTGAATGCATGACCTTTCTAGCAATCTTAGCATGCAGGAGATTTTGTTCAAGAGAGGAAAGAGTCGCCGTTGGTAACTTTATTCTGTGTTGGGGCGGTCACGAAAATCACATCAACAGAATTGGCGCTAGAAGGAGGGTGAGCATTGAATTGTTCCAGAGGCTGGAAGGAACCAATATGAGCTTTGAAGCGCCAAATCAGAGATATGTCAAATCTCTCTTATGTCAAAAACTCCAAAAAAATTAAAAAATTGAAAATTCCAAAAAAAAAAGAAGTAAAAAGCAGAAGTGGAAAATCAAAAAAGAGATTTCTCAATGGATGGGCACATTTCTTGCTCTCAAGACAGTCTCGCGGATATTGCTCGAATTCAAGAAAGATTGAATGCACAACTGCGCCCCGGGAATTTGTCTAAGTTTGCTTTGCCAGGAAGATGTCGAATTCACAAGACCTCCCAGCACGAAGAAATTAGTTGCTTAACATTCCTCTCAAGGATAGAGCTTGTTCTCCAAGGGAAAATTTTCTTTTGGGATGTCCCCAAGCTAGGAGTATTGGATGTAGAACCTGATGATTATAGCATTCTAGAAGTTATGGATGAGGCCTTCACGAGATTCATACTTAGGATCCAAAATCAAATGGAACTAGGCATTGTTTGCTTGAAAGGTGTTTTGCTCCCTCGTTGGTGTCGGATTCACAACGCACCTCATCCAGAGTTCACTTGCACAACATGTGAAGAAGCCATCAACTACGCCAGATGTCGCCTCAGATTACCAGTACTACCATATGGATTCTTCAAAGACAAAGGATGGATTGAATGTCACACGAACATGTTTAGCACCAAATGAAGAGTGTACCTCAACATCATCCAACAACAAGGAGAATAAGTCACAACAAGAGGACGTGATCGAGCTTAGGGAGCAAGCAGATGAAGATTGTTCCTACATCACGCTAGAACAAGAGGCTATTGGAGCAAAGATCAAACAAGCAATGGGATATATCCAAACAAGAGGAACCACCCAAGGCAACTGTCAACATACGAAAGTGAATGAATATACAAAATTGCAAGTTATTGAAGACCATCAAGAACCAGGAGTGGAGGACTTAGCTCAAAGTAGAGATGGTGTGAGAAACCTTCAATGTTCATTCATCCGAGGAGGAGAATGTGAAGAGGGAAGCGATTCCAGTACAATTCAAGAAGGAACGCTCCTTGATGAAAAAGTTCAAACATGCATGAACAAAATGGAAGAAATGATAAGCAGCTTAAGGCAAGATGATGTGTTTGAAGATCAAAGGGCTATCAGGATGGAGGCAGAATATGAAATACATTTCGCGTCAACACTTGATCCATTATTCACAGCCATGGAAGAATTGCTTGATGAAATTGAAACAAATGAAACGCTGCCTGATAAAGAGATAGGAAAGGAAGAACAATTCAGGTTGGGGCTTGATCCAATGTTAGGGATTCAAAAAGAGCTAGCACATGAAATGATCCAAGTTTCCAAATGCCCTCGTGAATCGAATTCCCGCCTCACTCCACCCAGTTTGGATCATCTCCACATTTTAGATGCAAGAGGTTTTGTTCACCATCAACTTCGGCCTCCTGATGAAGCAATGGACGACAGACAAGAATGCATGCCAGCAAATGAAGACCGCCAGGTTGTATCTTTCCCTACTATTGGCTACAAAGAATATCATTTTGATTATGGAGATTTAGGAAAGACAACTTGTTTATGGATCAATCAAGGTCCAGATGAGTTACCCCAGTTACAAATCTTTCCCGAAGTTTTGCCCGAGTTTCAGATTTGTCCTTTGAAAGAATATTTTTCCGAGTTTAAAGATAAGTTTGCAAAACTTCGCACTATGACTACTACTTTGCTATTATTTTAACATCCTGAGAAATCATGCTAGGAGTTGTATGTACTTGGGTCTTTGGACTGTTGTTCGCTTAAAGTTTATTTGCTTTTGTTTAGATTGGTTGTCTTGCTTTCATAGTTTAGTTCGCTTTCAATAAAAGGGGATCCCATTTGTGAAGGGGGTGTTATATTGTTTTCACCACGGTCCGACACAATGTTAGTCCATTTCTTGGATAATCATTCAAGAAGTGCTTTAGAATCCGAGGTTGT
This sequence comes from Sequoia sempervirens, assembly GCA_007258455.2. Lineage (NCBI taxonomy): Eukaryota > Viridiplantae > Streptophyta > Pinopsida > Cupressales > Cupressaceae > Sequoia > Sequoia sempervirens. Next base: position 480,607,986 of record VDFB02058242.1, on the reverse strand, counting down.
TCTTTCAAGTTTTATCATTTGGTTAGGATTTGTACTTGACTCGGAAGTGAATCATCTATTGTGTCTTGACACCAAGTCTCATGATTACTATATTTTACACACATAATTAATTTCTCTAAGTCATTGAGGTTTCTTAGAAGAAGTCGTGGCAGGTGAAGAGTCTTAAATCTTACTTAATCACCCTTGTAATTCTCAAACCCATTGGAGGCTTCACTGCTTGCCAGCCAATAAAAGAATTGACGGAATATCAATATGGAAAAAAAAAAAAGAAGAATACGATGTGCTAAAAGGAAATATCTAAAAAAGAGCAATGAAAGAAATATCAAAGAATTTGGCTTTGGGAATATGCGAGTAACTCCATCGGGGCTATAGACGCCCGACTGGCAATGGAGCAATATTCGTGAGAATTACAGGACGCTTTTGAAGTTAGGATCATTATGTAGCTCGTCACAATGGATTCTAGGAGCTTCAATGGTCTTTTGAGTTAGAATAAACGCATATGCACACACTTGTAATCAAAAGATGAGGTACCTTGATCCAATTTAGGACTCCCCTTCCCTTTTAAGTGTATCCCCTAGTCAATTGATGGGTTGGAAGGAATTATCGAAAGGTTCTGAGTATGGGATGGATTCTGTCTTTGAAATGTTCAGGAAAATTTATTCAGGTTGGGGCTAATGTTGTGACCTTTTCACACATCGCCCCATTGTAAATGGGGACCCGCTAATTTTTGCTTCGTTTCAGACTTTTGGCTTGATTTTAGTTGGTTTTCCTGTTGTCTCTCTATTGTTCTGTTTGTCTTTTCGGGGATGTGCCTGTCTTTGATCTTAAACTTGAAATTTTGGCTAAGTTTGAGAATTAGGGTTTTGAGTCTTCTGGCCAGTTTGAAGTTAAATGGAGTGAATAAGTTGAAAATTTGAGCTTGGCGCTGTAGTCAGTAGGCTTCCAATAGGTTCCCAGCAAAATTTCACTGAATTCTGATAACTTACTATTTTTAGTAAGTTCCTAATTTGGGGTATTTTCTTAGCACTTTTGAAAATCTGATCGTTACACTGCATCCAAAGCACGTCAAGCTATTTGTATGCAAGTTTTGAACTGAAACGAACAACTTTCTATTTTTAGCAAGTTCACCTTCAGGAGCTGATTTTAGGGTTTATATATGAAGTTTTTCTTTGCATGTCCGAAGAATATTTCTGGGTTTTCTGAGACCTACGCGGTGATATAACATGCAAAATGAGACGACGACTTTCAGTACTCAGCCTTCGGAGGCTATTTCTAGGGTTTGCATATTGGAATTTTCTACGCATGTCTGGACACTCCTTGTGGGTTTTTCGAAAGCTTCGTAGTGGTATAACATGCAAACCAAGATAAGGACTTTTTCAGGAGCTGTCTTCAGAGGCTATTTTTAGGGTTTGCATGCAGGTCTTTTCAGTGCATGTCAGGTTATTCCTTATGGGTTTTTCAAGAGCTATGTAGCGATGTGACATGCAAGACAAGATGATCACTTTTTAGAGACTTACTATTTTTAGTAGGATCATTCCGGTAGCTGCCCAACACCTCAGTATCACGAACAGAGCAACATGCAACAGAAACGGGGTCAAACGGAGATCATTTGATCGACATGCAATTCAAATTTGGGTTTCCAGGTTCGGTAACTAAAATGAGTAAAATGCTAGAATTTTCGAAAACCAGTGTATCCCACTGCGATCAGTATCTTTCAAGCTATCCACTAGTAAAATTTGAAGGCAATTTGAGCACTTACTATTTATAGTAAGGCACTCCAAAAATAGGCTATAAATAGTAAGTCAGTAGTAGGCACCAGTGTGAACAGGCAGGGCATCCCATGAGGGTCACACCATTCAAATTTCAAGTCAAATGGAGTTGGGAAAGTCATGAAACTGAGTAGTTACTATAAATAGTTAAACACCTCAAAAAACATCTATAAATAGCAAGTCAGCACGAGATGGCAGTGTGAACAGATCAATTAGGTCATGAAGATCCTGTGGCGCGAATTCCAAATCAATCCAAGCTTCAGAAGAGTGAAAATTAGATACTTACTAATTATAGTAAACGAGGGCGAGCAAGCTAAAAATGCCTAAGTCTGAGAAATTTCCTTCACCCCTTGTGAAATGCGCCCAAGCTAAAGCTAACAGAAGGATGGAAAGTTTGAAAGTTGATAATTCCTGCTCAACCCCCTAAATGCGCCCTCAAGGAGAAGAAGCCATGAAAAATTTTCTTAGTCTGAAGTTAAATCCTCCTCAGCATGCCAAATGCGCCCTGTTATGGTGTGAGGTCAAGACAAGTTTCCAAGGCATTGATAAATCCTCCTCCTACCCCTAAATGCGCCCTCAAGGAGAGATGGTGATGAAAAAAATTCTAAGGCATTGAAGTTAAATCCTCCTCCTGCCCCTAAATGCGCCCTCATCTCAAGATGGAGTGTGGAAAATAGTTAAGTGTTGGCTTATTCCTGCATGACCCCCAAAATGCGCCCACTCTTCATGAAGACATATAAAAAGTTTCTAAGTCAAAGTTAAATCCTCCTCAGTATGCAAAATGCGCCCAAGTGCAAGGTGAAGTTGAGACTTATGCTAGGCGTTAATTCCTCTTCAACATGTAAAATGCACCCAAGCATATTGAGGTGTTAGCTATGTGAAAATATTCTAAGTGTTGTTAATTCTTCCACCTTGACATGCTATATGCGCCCTGACTAGAGCAAGATGGATGGGAAAATATGCTAAGGCGTGGTTAATTCCTCCACCCCAAGCAAAATGCGCCTAAGGTGAAAACAGATGGTGGGAGAAATTTTTTTTTATATAAGGTGCTCAAAATTAAAATTTCCTCCTTGACCTCTCATATGCGCCCATGTTAGCGGTGATATTTAAAGTTTTTATAAGGCATAAAATTTCACCTCTAGAGGAATATGCCCATACTTGAGTAAGGTGGTGAAATTCATTGAGGCATGGATAAAATTGGCAAGGAGGAGTTAGAATATGCCAGTTTCATGAGATTGAAGGAGATTTTCAAGGAAGAGCAAGGAAAATACACCCAGGGATGAAGAATGAAGATAAATTTGTTGGCAAAATATTTTTCTAAGGTTAAAATTCAAAAATTAAATCTACCCCTTCGTCTGTAGACACATGAATTTGGCACTTTCTGAAGGGAATTTTCTTCTGGGTATTGGATATTTTCAACAAGGATGTGATTTTAAAGTCTTCCTCACCTCGCCAAGGCTTTTGAGATGAAGATTTTTGATGGGCGCCTGGTTGATACAATTTTCTAAGGCAAAACAAAATAAATTTTTTCTGAGGCAAGAAGAGAAATAAGGTGCCTTGGCAAAAAGTTGGGGCTGGATACATAGGTGATTTTTGATGAAATGGTTGGGGGGGGAAATATTCTTCCAAGCCAAAGTGAAGATATGAAAATTTTCTAAGGCAGGTGATGAAGTAGGAGTCTTCTAAAATGCGCCCTCAAAAAGGAGAAATTTGTCTAAGGCACGAAGAATGTGAAGCTAAAGTGAAACTCGAATATTAGGATGAGGGCGTCAAGGTGGCATGCAGATGTTGAAAAGCTATGAAGAAGGAAAGGTTTGCTAGAAAAGAAATGTTCCAGAGATCAATCAACCTTGGAAATCAAAGTATGAAAATGAGGTAAGTGAGGTGAATTTATATTATGAAGTGTTTTGATGCTCTTCTCTTGCTTGTTTTGCAGGGTGAACACCAAGGCCAAGGCGTGATGACTTGGGAATGTGGAGCGAGTACTTGGAAGAAATGCTCGAGTCTAAGATAAGAAAATCCTTCAGGATCAGGGGTGGAGAAATAATCCTCCTCATACAGTTCAGAGTTAGAGAATGTCAGTTAAGAAGAAAATCATCATTGAGCAGAAGAAGGGAGTTGTCGCCTTGAAGTCAGATTGAGAGCGTACTTGCCATACCAGTCCATGAAACGGAGGCCATGATGATCAGACTCATCCAGTTTGCAGTCAGGAGGAAGAACAGTGTGAACGCATTTACAAACAGGAATCTTCTAGAAGATGGTGGACATTAATTGCTCATTTATCACCCCACTCTTCCTTCTGGCGGTTTTTAGGGTTAGGGCTGATGTGGCTCGATCTGAGCCCTCCATTTGATTGTAATCTGAGCCGTCCATTGGACTGGTCCAGCTATAAAAGGGGCATTCCCCCTCATTTGTACCTCAATAGAGATTAGATTAGATGTAGAGAGCATTAGAGAGATAGCCTAGAGTTAACTTAGCTGATAGATTGGTAGTATAGTTTGAGGAAGAAGGAAATTTTTTCCTTTAAAGCTTTGTAAGAAATTGTTGTGAACATTCTCTCAATAAAAAGAGTTTTGATTGATGATGATCTCGTCTTTTGTTGTGAGTAGCTAGCGAGTTTCTTCGTCCTTCTACTTCAAGTAGGATTTTAAAGTAAAGTAAATAGATTTTGTTTCATGCAAGTAGTAGATAGTAACTGTGGAATGTGGTCTTCAATTTGAGCAAACTCTGTCTATCCATACCACTAGTGGGCTTGCTGATGGTGAGTTCGCCTTGCGTGGTCAACTGGAAACTTGTGGACTTAACTTCGATTACGATCTTCGTGTTGGTATGCGTCGTTGTAATAGTGTCTTCATTGTTGAATTGTAATCTGAATATCTTTAGTTACTCCCCTTGAACATTGCACCAGTTCTGTGCAGGCTGTCCGAAGTGAGGCAAAGCAGAATCTGGTTGAGGCTTGTGAAAATTGATCTCCATGTCCCATGCCTAGATTAGTTCATAGCATCTTCTATCCCTGCAACCATTTCAATTCAGTACTTTCTGGTTAGTTTAGGAAACAAGAGCTTTATAGACAAACCTTTCGAGCATTCAAATTCCTTTCTCCGTTGTTGAACAAATTTGTATGTCCCCTTGAAATACCAGCAAATCACATCGAGCCAATTGAGACTATCCATTGCATGAAGGAACCTTGGAGTTGAATGCATGATCTTTCTAGCAATGTTAGCATGCAAGAGTTTTTATTCAAGAGAGGATAGAGTCGCCGTTGGTAACTTTATTCTGTGTTGGTGCGGTCACGGAAAACACATCAACAATACCTTTGCTCAACCAAAATACTTGCAGCCCTGCAATTTTTTGCATTGTCTGTAATGACTTGAACAACATTTTTTGGACCCACCATCTCTATGGACTCAATGAAGATTTTTGAAATGAATTCTGCATCCTTGATTTTCCCCCCACAATCAACTGCCTTCAAAAACATAGCCCCTTTTGGGGACACTGCAATAACATTTATCAAAGGTTGGTTCTTGCAATCCTTCCACACATTGGAAACAATAGACATTCCTGTTTCAACCCAAGAATCCCTAATTGGTTTGAGTGATGTCTCTACATGATTTTTTTCTTTTACTAATAAGGTGGTGCACACCTTTTCATACCCAAGACCTTTGAAACTTGAAGGTGCAGTATTGATTGCCTCCACCATTTCACGCCAATATGGTGATCTCACCAAGTTGTAAGGAAGACCATTGGCATAAATGCAATGTGCAATTTTTTTCCTTTGCGATGTCTCTTGCTTCATTTTGAAATGTCCTATCCAATGGTCCTCTTTTACTGGAAGAAATGAGGTCTTCTAATTGGACATAGGGTGTCTCCAAGAAAGGATGTTGAGAGGCCACTACTGAATTTGTAGGCAAAGTCTTTGATTTTTTCTTTGCTAAAGGATGCTTTCTTAATTTTTTTCTTTCAACCATAGCATCAGCTTCTTCTTGTTTAGGAATGTATGTCATAATTTTATCCTTTGACAACCCCTTCTTAGTTGGCCCTCCACATACTCTAATCCCTTGCCCACCTTAGACACAAAGGTGAGCTTTCACTCAACTATATGAGCTCTTAAATTGGATTTACACTCATCACAAATCCAAACAAATGCCCCACCTCCTGGAAGCTGTTCAACCATCGTAGTATGATGCCATAAAGGAGATGCTGCATCAATTTTAAACTTTTGGTTTTTACCAATAGTAACACCCATTGAACATGAACTTGTAGCCATTTGAACTTTGATTTTACTGTTATAAGAAATATAAAGTATTGAAAAAAATTACAAAATGAACACCAAAACACATGGAAACAAATAGCAAATCTTATTTCTTCTTTTCTAAAAAAAATTTTGAAAAAAAAAAATTTCTGAAAAAAATCTTCAAAAACTTTGAAAAAATCTTCAAAAACTTGAAAGAATCCATCATAAACTTGAAAAAATGAGTTAAAATGCATACCTTAGGTGATTCGATCTCCTTTGTGCAAGTTATCCTCACTTTCTTTTGCACTTGATCAATCTCCTTCAAGAAATTAGCAACCTGCAAAATGAGAAAAATGTATTTGTGAGAGCAATGAAATGACAAAGGAGTGATAAGAGTCATGTTATAAAGTCGTTTTAGGGTTTTTTTGGCATTTTAATTGCTTTAAAAATTGATTTTTTTTTGTTTTGAGCGCCCAAACTCTGTGGGAGCATTTGGGCACGCGCGGGCACGACTGGGAGCACCTAGGGAGCACCCAGGCACCCTTGGGTTCTCTGGAGTGGACCCACAGAGAACCCGGGGGTGCCTGGGCACTCCCAGCCACTCCCTAGCAAGGGCCCGTGCCCAAACGCTCCAGGAGCGGGCATGCCAGACAAAAATGAGGAACCCGGTAACATAGGTTTTAGGATGACAAATATAAGGTGATTAATGATATGATATACTACAAGGACAAGATATATTTGGTACTTGAATCTAAGATGAAGAGTAAGATTTTGAGAGTTGTTCATGATACTCCTCTTGCAAGACATCTAGGGTTTTTCGAAACCTATAGGTATATTAGGGAGAGATTCTCATGGAAGGGTCTCAAAGGTGATGTCTTGTGATATGACAGAGAGTATATGACTTGTCAACAAAACAAGTCTGAACATACTTTTCCTGCAGGTTTACTTCAGCCATAGCCTATTCCAGAGCATAAGTGGGAGAGCATATCAATGGACTTTATCATTGGTTTGTCGAAGGTCCAAAGCAAAGATTGAAGGTTCTTAGTATGGTTAATGGAAGGGAAATCACAACTATATAAGTAGTCACAATCAAAGGATGAAGCGCTGGCAATATAAAAGGGAAGCTATAGAGGTGACACGATTGGTTGGAAATAATATCCAGTGATTTATATAACAAGTGTGATGCAAAATGAGTCACGGGTGGTAAAGGAGGTCTTAGGAGCTGCCACTAATTGCATTTAAACTTTAGTTGATTGTTTAAACTGCCACTCTTTATAAAATCTATTCCCACTGAAACAATTTTGGGCTAAGAAATTGCTTGAATTAACATGAAGAGCTGATTACAATATATAGAGAAGTAAAGTTACTGTAGACATTAAATGTCTACCTACCAGCTACCTACCAACAACTAATAGATATAATTGACCATTATACAATATCAGAATATAATATTCTAACACCCTCCCTTAATGGTCAATCATCTAACTAGCCTACAGAAAACAATCTGTAGGTCGCTTGGTCACAAATTCTTCAGAACACTCTGCTGCTACGGAGACCCTCCCTGGATCTGCAGAATGTTGATGACCAAGAGTACCAAAAACAGAGAAGGTTGCCCCTTCTTTAGAAAGCTCTGCAACAAGAGACAAAAGCCTGCCATTGACTCTGTCACGTGAGATGAGTCTGCCACCAACCCTCCCAGAATCTGTAGAACTGCTGACCAGAAGTCATCACAGAAAGTCCAACCTGACGTTGGATAATAGAGCTGCCCTTCCCTGAAACCAGAGACACACTGAGAACAGCTGCCACGATTTTGAGGATAAATCGGCAAACCGTCGAAACTTTTGCAGAGGAGCATGACGCCCAAGAACAGACTGGAAGAAGCTAGTTGTGCAGATGTTTGCCTCAACAACTTGAGGTGCGACCAAAATAGACTGCAACAAACCACGATTTTTGAGGAAAAAATAGCCAAACCCAAGATTACAAATCATCGTTTTTTTCAGAAAAAATAGTAAAAACCAGAGGGGAATCCCACGTAGTTGGTGAATTACAGAAACCCAAAAAAGTAGCTGGCACGGAATCCGAAACACGGATCAGCATACAAAACATCGTTTTTAAGGAAAAACGGTAAAACCCTTAAGAAACCAGAGAGCCCTCCCGTACAACAGAAACCCCAACTGGGGTAAACAGGAATTGACCCTTAATTTTTGGGGAAAAAATTATAAACCCTTAAGCTAGATTTTTTTTTTTAATTAAGGGAAAAAATATTTAAAAAACCCAACAAAGGAATCCCACGCAACACATCAAATTACAAAAGCCCAGAAACAGGTAGCCATCGATTGTCGGCTGAAAAACAGAGGGTTTGGGACCCTAGCCGCCAGAACAGAGTTGCACAAAAATTGAGGCACGAAAAACGAAGCACCCAAAAAAATTGGAGGACAACCCATTTGAGATCTCGGAAAACCCACCAAGAATCTGCAATCAGAAAAAAATTTCGACTTGAAACTGAGGCACAAATTTTGAGGCACAAAAAACGAGGTACCTAGAAGATTTGAAGACTGACCCAGTTGAGATCTCAGAAAACCCAGAAGGAATCTGCAAGCAAAATAATTTTTCGCCTTGAAACAGATGGTCAAAACCCTAGACGAAAATTTCTGAACCCTAGGCCGCCATTAAAAGACCAGAAAAATGAAGAAAAATGGCTTGAAACTCCACAAAATCGTGGCAAACTGAAGCTGAGTAGAGGGGCAACCAAGCTAGGACAAAAAAACGTCCTCCATCGAGCTCAAAAACCAGGTAAAAACGCGAAAAAATGCAATTTCACAGAAAAATGCGATTTTCAAAGCCAAAATCCCATAAAAATGCAGAAAAAACGAGATTTTCAGAGCCAAAATCCCATAAAAAAAGCAGAAAAACGCGATTTTCAAAGCTGACATCCCATAAAAATGCAGAAAAACGCGATTTTCAGAGCTGAAATCCCATAAAAATGCAGGAAAACGTGCGCCTAGCAAAGGTCGTGCGGGCCCTAAACAGAAAAACGCCTTCAAATAGATGAAAATCGTGACCAAATGCAGAAGTAAATCGTGCTCAGAAGAAAACCAGAGACGCGCGGCCAAAAAGAAATGCGTCTTTCTTCAGGTAATGGTGCCCAAAATCAACGCGGGTTTGCAGAAAAATCTGCAACCAGAAACCCACGAATTTTACAAAGCCCTCGAAATTTTCAAAGAAAGGGTTATAATTTTCAATGAGAAAAAAGCCTCATGAAAAACAAAAAACAAAACCCTCCTAGAATCCTGAGCCCTCCCATAAGGGAGGCAGACTCAGACCTGCTCTGATACCATGAAACAATTTTGGGCTAAGAAATTGCTTGAATTAACATGAAGAGCTGATTACAATATATAGAGAAGTAAAGTTACTGTAGACATTAAATGTCTACCTACTAGCTACCTACCAACAACTAATAGATATAATTGACTATTATACAATATCATAATATAATATTTTAACACCCACTTGTACCTATTCGTGGGACTATATTTGTTTTTGTTATATATCAGATTTAAATGGTTTATTGATGTGCATCGATCAACCAAGGCATGGCGTTGGAAGAGGCGTTGAGTATAAAGCTCTTTGATGCAATCGAGTCTTTTGAATATTAAGGTTGGAAAACCATATTTCTTCGAACCCCTTTATATTTTGTCAATAATATGTATGTGCCCAATTGAATATTGGAAACAAGAATCAAGTTATTTGTCTATGAATTCCAAAACATTGTAAATGTTATGTGAAAATCTTGCAAATCCAACGCCATACAAATCTGCACTTGAAATAACTATTACAGTCATGTTTTTAGAAAACTGTTTGACAAATTGCCTTTGGAAAAAATAAGAAAAGATTGGTAATCAGTGAGGGTTCTTACACTTGAGGGCAAGAAAATTTAGGGAGGGAGGACATGTGATGTCCAATTTTTAATTTGTGGCATTGAGCCTCTATTGGTAGTTAGATAGAATTGGGTCTTTCAACTAGAGTGGTTGTGTTGGTGTTGGTATCACACATGTCCATACTTGTTAGTGTTGTGACGTTTTTCACACATCGCCCCATTGCAAATGGGGACCCCCTATTTTTGGCTTTGCTTTTGGTTTGGTGTTGGTTTGTTTTTGTTGTCGTCTCTCTTTTCTACTGTCTGCTTTTCGGAGCGCGTGAAATTTGGCCAAGTCCGAAATTAGGGTTTGAGTCTTTCCAGCCAATTTGAGGTCAAACGAGGTGAATAAATTGAAAATTGAGCTTAACATTGTTGTCAGTGTGCTTCCAGCAGGCTCTCAGCCAATTTTCATCCGATTCTGAGGTACTTACTATTTTTAGTAAGTGTGAAATTCAGGGCAAATTGTCAGCATTTTTGAATTTCCGACAGTTACACGGCATTCAGAGCACGTCAGGCTACTTGCATGCCAAATTTGAGCGAAAACAGATAACTTACTATTTTTAGTAGTCTGGCTTCCAGCATGAATATCAGGGTGCAGATGCAGAGTTTTTCTTTGCATGTCTGCATATTCCTTCTGGGTTTTTCAAGACCTTCGCGACGATATAACATGCAAGTCGAGATGATCACTTTCAGGATTCAGCCTTCCAAGGCTATTTTTAGGGTTTGCATGTCGAGGTTTCTTTTGCATGTCGGGTGATTCCTGATGGGTTTTTCGAGAGCTTCGCGATGGTGTGACATGCAAACGAGGATTCTCACTCAGTAAGGAACTTGCTATTTTTAGCAGGTGTGTCCCGGCGGTCGCCTCCCAGCAGTTCAGATTCACGAGCTGATCACAGTGTTGCAGAAACGAAGGCAAACGGAGATCTTTTGATATGCATGCAAAGCGAATTAGGGTTTCCAGCTTCGGAGCCTAAAAATAGGCATCAAAAGTCAAAATCTTCGAAATCCGGTGTAAACCACTGCGATTAGCGTCCTTCAGGCTATCTACTGGTGAAATTTCAGGTCAAACGGAGCACTAAGTCAATTTGGAAACTGGCTAAAAATAGTAAATTGAGTGCATGCGTCGGTGTCAGCGAGCAGGTCACGTGGTGAGGAGTGCCTCATTCAAATTTCAACTCGATCGGAGCTTGGGAGCTATCAGAAACAAGAGCTTACTATTTATAGTAAGCCACCTTCAGAAACTTACTATAAATAGCAGGGCACGTAAGCTGGCGAAAGATGATGAAAATTTGTCTAAGTCTAGAGCTTCATCCAGTTGACATGGCAAAATGCGCCCAGCTGATGAGGAGGCATAAAAAAATCCAAGTTTGAAGTTCGTCCAGTACACAGGCCTAAATTCGCCAAAGTTGAAGAAAGTCAAAGAAAAGTCAACACTTTTTATCCTGCAGGCCTAGCAAAATGCGCCCAAGAGAGCTCAGGAAGATTGAAAATTTTTTCTAAGTATTAGTGTTCATCCACCTCCAGGGGCAAAATGCGCCCAAACTTGAAGAGGAAAAAGTTGAAAAAATTTCTAAGTGTTTGAACTTGTCCTTCACCACCCTCCAAATGCGCCCAGCTTGCCTTCAGATGTTTGAAATTTTTCTAAGGCATTAAAAATCTGCCTGCCACCTCCAAATGCGTCCAAGGCACAAGTGGTCAATGAAAGTCAACAAGGTTTATCCTGTTGGCATAGCAAAATGCGCCCAAGGGAACTCAGGAGAAAGTTTTAAAATTTTCTAAGTATAACTCTCATCCTCCACACAAGGCAAAATGCGCCCACTTCAAGAGTTGTTGAAAAAAGTTTCTAAGGCAAACGAATATCCTCCACCATGGCCTAAATGCGCCCAACAAGCAAGAAAGTCAAAGAGGTCAAAGGGTTTTATCCTCCTCCCATGCCAAAATGCGCCCAAGGAAGAGTTGGTGCAAGATATTTGAAATTTTTTCTAAGTATGAGTCTCGTCCTTCACACATAATGAAATGCGCCCAGCTTAAAGGTGGTCAAAGCAAAGTCAACTTTTTTTATCCTCCTACATGGGCAAAATGCGCCCAAAAGCTGCCATGTGAAGACAAAATCTAGGAAGCTGAAGAGTCACTTGTTGAAGGCGTTGAATGTTTTCATCCTCCTCCACATAAGAAATGCGCCCAAAGCATGGCAAGTGAAGACAAAATAAGGAAGGCAAGGTGGCGTTGCATGTGTTTCATCCACCTCCCCATGCTAAATGCGCCCATGCAGCTAAGGAGTCAACAAGTCAACAAAACTCATCCTCCTCTCACCTCAAAATGCGCCCATCCTCTTCCCTATGCTAAATGCGCCCATGTTGAGGAGTTAAAAGGTAAGTGGATGGAGTAAAAGGTGGTAAATAAAGTGAAAGACACTTCATGGCGTGGTAAACACAAGGCAAATGATAGGCGTTTTCCTCTCAAAGTGTGATATGCGCCTATGTTGAAGGGAGTTATAAGGTGTTAGAAATATTTTCTAAGGGCGTTGAAATGTTTGAGGGTGGTGGAAATAAAATGTTAAATGCTAGGCGCCTAAAGTTAGAAAAATGTTGAGAATTTTCCAAGGGCGTTGGAATTTCAAATAAAATTGCCTTGCAAGTATGGAGAAAAATACAAAATGGTGAGTGAGGGGTAAAATATGCTAAGCGCCTTCAAAAAAATTTCTAAGTGAGGTTGATATTTTCACAGGCAAAATTTCCAAGATGCTTTAAAATTTTTCTAAGGCAAAATATTTTCTTCCTTGGGAAAAATGCCCAAGTCTGGAGAGGTGATGGAATTTTCCTGAAGTGTGAGCAGAGTTGCCAGAGATGAAGTCAGATGATGCCAGCTGCACAGGATTGGTAAAAATTTTCCAAGTCAGAGCAAAATTCTCAGAGGGGATCGAGGAACGAGAATAAATTTGGGAAATAAAGTTCAAAATTCAGAGAAATAACATGAACCCGTTCGTTGTGCACCCATGGGTTCGATGTGTTCTGGAGAAAATTTTCTTCTGGGTATTGAAGTTTATCGATGAGGAGTTGATTTTAAGGTCTTCCACAGCTTGTCGAGGATTCCGGGATGAAGATTTTAAGTGGGCGCCAGGTTGATGAATTTCCTAAGGGAGATGTGAAAATTTTCTAGGGCAAAATGTGATTTCAAGGTGAAATCCTCCAGACGATGAATTTGAAAGGAACTGCCTGGGTGAATTTTCCCAAGCTCTTCGGGAAGATAGTTTTCTTGAGCCAGAGATGAATAAAATCAAGCTTGTCAGAGCTCCAGCAGGTGAATGAATTTCTCAAAGATGATACGCCCTTGAAGAGGGTGGATTGAAAATTTGGCTAAGGCATGAAGAATTTGAATGCGAAGTTGGCTGCTGGAGGCGATGAACGTGAAAATCAGGTAAGTAAGTTAAGCTTACATTATGAAGTGTTCTAATGCTTCTCTCCTTGCTTGTTTTGCAGGAGGAACGTCGAGATCAAGTGGTGATGACTTGAAGTGGAAGCACGATGAAGATGAGTTTCAATCTCGAAGGAGGAAAATTTGCAAGAAAATGGCTAAGTGTTGAAGAAACATTTTCAAGACTCAAAGTAAAGAAGAATGAAGATCCTCAAGTGGAAGAAATCAAAGAACAACGCCAAGAAAGAAGAATCGAGAACAGTGTGAACGGGTCTACAAATGGAATCTTCTAGAAGGATGATGGTGGACATTATGGCACATTTATTACCCCACTCTCCTCTGTGGCGGTTTTTAGGGCAATATTATTTAGGGCTGAGGTGGCACGATTCTGGCCACTCTATTGATTGTAACCCTAGCCGTCTTTTGGGACTTGGCTAGCTATATAAAGGGGGAGTCCCCCTCATTTGTAACACATTAGATAGTAGACAGTAGACATTGAGAGAGTATTAGCATTAGAATTAGATAGTGTAGCATTGTAGAGCATTTTTGCATAATTTGGAGAAGAGAGAAAGTTTTCCCTTTGAAAACTTTTGAAGAGATTGTTGTGTAACACATTTTATGATAATAGATCTTTTCATTGATGATGAAATTCGTCTTGTCATGAAATGCTAGCAAGGTTTCTTCTTCCTTTCGTATCCAAGTAGTTTAAATTCATGCAAGTAGCTTACTTTGATGTGTGGTGTTTCATTGAGATAGCTTCGCTTTACTCCATACCACTAGCGGCTTGTTGATGATAAGTTCGCCTTGTGTGGTCAACTGGACATTATTTTGTGTTTAACTTCGGTTGTGATTTATATGCTTATATGCGTCGTTGTGATGGTGTATGCATGTTAAGTCATAACTTGAACATCTTTCGCTATTTCCCTTGAAGATTGCACCGATTTTGCTGAGGCTGTCCGACGGAGGCTAGGTGAAATCCGGTTGAAGTCTATTGAAACGAAGCTCCACATATCCTGCATTTAGAATAGAATGTTAGTTTCTTAGGCCCTAAACCCCCTTTTACTTTCCGCACATTTCCGATTAGTATTAGGAATCCCGTGCTCACCTGCCAAATCATTCGAATTACATGAAAACCCTTAGTCAGCTGTCTGCTGTCAACCGCCGAACAATTCTGTAAGTCCCCTTGAAATACCAGCAAATCACATTGAGCCGAACTGAGCCTATTCGCATTAAAGGAACCTTGGAGTTGAACGCACGAACTTTCTTGCAATCTTAGCGTGCGGAATACTTTGATCAAGAGAGAATAGGGAAGCCGTTGGCAACTTTATTCTGCGTTGGTGCGGTCACGAAAAACACATCAACAGTTAGTCAGGGAAAATTGAATTATAAAATAATCAGCTGACTTGGTTTAACATTTAGTAGCTATCAGCTTAGTTTGTATTGATAATTTGAAGCTTCATGTGAATGAGGACTAGTGTAGAAGTAGAAATTTGAAATTTATTAATTAGTTGACCTGGTGTAACACCTAGCAGTTATTAGTTTAGTTTAAGTTTATAGTTTGAAGCTTTATGTACATGAGGACTAGTGTAGGAGTAGAAATTTATTAATTTTGTGTAATGTCCCCATTTTAGCCATACGCTCCTTGTGACTGATAGCCTATTACCAGAAGCCTGTAGGCTAGTTAGAAGTGGAATTAGGGTTTCCTAATTTTTTAGGAAGTTTAGATGCATTTTTGAAGGCTTGCATGTGTGTATTTTTGATGCATGTTTGGTGGAGTTTTCTGGGTTTTTGGAGAGCTTCAGGATGAGGTAACATGCATATTAAGATAATGACATGCAATTTTGGCTGATACCTCGTATGTAAGAAAGGTTTTTGGGTTTTTTTGGGTTTTCAAAGACCTCTGAGGTGGTGTGACATGCATTTGAATCTGATAACCTTTCCGGGCACTTACTATTTATAGTAAGTCATGATACTGCTCAGTTGGTGTTCAGAGGAAGTTTTGCAAACTTACTATTTATAGCAGTTTGCTATTTTTGTAAGTCCATTTATGGCAGAGGCATCATCATTAGTTTGGTTCAGCTTGGCAAATGTCAGTTTGCTATTTTTAGCAGTCTATCAGTTGCAATTTGGACGTTGCTCTTGGTTACCTCCTTGGACTAAGTTTCAGACTTAGTCAATTTTCATATTTGCAGTTGTATCCCACGCCTAGTCGTTGAACTTCAAGTTGTTTTTAAGTTGGGGACATGAAGGGGGGGTCGACTTGTGCATTTAATGTTTATTTTAAATGTTTATTTGATGCAACTTAAAGGTGGACGCCTAGAGGATGATAAATAATGTTTTATTAATTCAAATAAAGTAAATGCTTGAGAGGTGGCGTCCCTTGGAGGAAATTGAACAGTTTCTTGTGAGGAGTTATAGATTGCTTCATTTTCCATTTGAGCTTATATATTGATGCTTGGAGGAGAGCTGATTATCTTTGGAAAATATGGTAAAGTTATGTTGCTGGATTGATTTCAAAACTTGGCTAAGGGGGAGCTTAGCATTTACACCATTCTTTGGGCCTGAAACTATGGTTCCCTAAATGGTCAATTGGGAGTGTGCTTCATTCAGAAGTGCATATTGAGCTTCATCGTTGAAGATTTTGGTGATAATTTCCAGATTTGAGCTTGCTGGTTTTTGTATGGCTGAAGCGAAAATTCACTTGCAGCTCTTAGTATGAATTTAATTTCATTATGGGTGCTTGATCATTTAATGTCTATGCTCTTGGTGCCCCTAATTGTGCATTTGCAGATTTTATCATTGAAGGATTGACTTTTTAAAGCAAGGCCAACTTCCTTCTAGAGCCGTACCTTGTACTTGGTGCCTTGGGATTTGAGCTGGGCCATTTTGGTGATATTTGTGCTTGGTTAATGGCTGCGACTTGGTCGCCTAGCATTGGAATTGATGTAATTTCAGTTTCATTGGATTTGGTGGAGTGTGGTAAGAGTTTTGTGCATTTTGGTGTGTCTAAATTGCTGGTTATGAGATTTACAGTTTGCTGGTTTACATTTCAGATTGATGGTAGTTTAGAATTTGGTGTGTAATTCTTTTGATGAGGAGATTAGAAGTTGGGGAAACCATTTTTCTTCATTTGCATTGATTATACAATTGTAACACTTTGTAAATTGCAGATAATTTGCATTGTAAGACTGAAAATTAGTAGTACTATTCCAGTTATTTATGTTTCTACATTTACTTTGTGATTTTAATGCAAACACTATAACCCCTGGATGGTTTACCACTAGTGTGGAGGAATAAACAATTGTAATTCTCATATTTCACCCACTGAATAAGTGGAGAATCCCCACTACATAGTGGATGCCTACGGAAAGCAGATGAATTGCTCTTTATTGTAACATCTTTCCCCCACTGAATAAGTGGTAGTGTGGATTCCTTATGGCCGAATCACTGCCTACTTTCATTTCCAATTTGTAATTCAAATTCAGTTGTTGCTAAGATCCCATCGCCATATGCTATCACCTCGCCTTTCAAAGGATCTTGGTGAACATTCTTGGCGAAGGTTGCTTTCAGCGGTTTAGATTTTGGGCTAATCCTTAACGGGTGCTTCTTGTTGTTGAAAATTCAAAGAAAAATTTAGGGGGCATATTTCATTTTGTTTTTGCTATTAGGCATTAAATGACAAATCAATCCCTCAAATTAAGGCAATAAATAACCATTAGCCTAATCAGTTCAGTAAGCATTAGCCTATTTTTTGAGTTCCCATATGCTAAGTGGTAAGGCAAGGGGACTTCAAAGTTCTTGGAGGATACAGTTGTGGTGACATGGGTTTTCTTGGTGGCAATGAGCTTAGTGGTTAATACTGGTTCAAATGACACTCTTCGTGGTGTTTTCAGACTTTTGTGGTGTTCTCCAAACTTCTTGGAGAGCACATCTATTTTTAGTAAGTCACCAAAATGGTTTCAATCATTTATCTAGTGCCTTAGTATCACATTGGTGCAATCAAAATTGGATTCCAAGGTGTTTCGGGATTTTCCATAACTTGGGGTAAATTATTTAATATTTCACTTAAGTTTAATAATGTTTGATTATTATTTTCATGACTTAAGTGTTATGACTTATCAAAAAGCCAAAAATGCCTCCAAGTTGGATGCCTAGGTGAGATAAGGGGGATGTTGCAAATAAAGGTGATTATTATTATTTTAAAAAGGCATTTGTGAGAAGAGTGAAATATTTTATTATTTCAAAATTGTAATATTCCCTCCAAAAAGCTATAGGAGGCGTTGAGGAGCTCATTTGTTCATGTTGAAGAATTGATAACGAAGTGCTGCCGGTTTGGTGCTGGATTCTCCAAGTTTTTGAGGATGATAACCCTCAAGAACTATTCTAGTTTCCGAATTGAAATATATTCTCTAGCTGGACTGATGTGGTTCCATATAGGAATCACCATTGGTGCTAATGGTGAAGTTTAATTTCATTGCTTTTCAATATGAGGTTTTTTGAGGAGATATGTTTGCTAGTATTTTTTATGCTCATTCAGTGAGTTGTAGAGATTTTTGAGTTTGATTTCTTGAAGTTCATGTTGCTGGCCGTACCTATGCAAGTACAAGGCCGTCCCCCTTGTTTGGCTTGTGCAGATTGAAGTTACTGGAAACGGATTTTGAGTATTTGACTAATGGATTCTTCAGGCTGGGCGATTAGAAAGGGAGTGATTGCAGATTTTTTGATGAAGTTGTTTATTTTTGGGAGCCAAATCACCCTTGCTGCTGGCCACACCTTTCTTGGGGGGTGGCGTGTGGGGCTCCAAGGGGAACCACCCCTTCTTTGCACTCTTTTTCTTCTCTAAGTTGGGTGCCTAGGCCTTGTGACATCATTGCTTTCAGTTTGGGGGTGAACTTCAGCAGTGTTGGAGTGTTATTCATGACTGCTTGATGATTTTGTGAGTGTTGTAGACCTGCTGCAACTCATTTTCAGAGTTATTACAGTCCTTCATATGTTGCATTGTTGAGGTATATTTTGTATTGCATCACTTGGGTATCTTATTTCAGTTGTTGAGCTTCATTTGGGGGTGTTCATTTCATTTTCATATCATATTTGCAATCAGAACAACAGAGTTGTAATTGAATTGAAATCATATTGTATGAGCTTATAATGTAACACTGAATGGTAGTACCATCAGTGACTTGCTCTTGTTTGATTGCTACTTACCCCACTGCATAAGTGGTTTATTTGGCTTACCCCACTGAATAAGTGGTCATTGTACTTACCCCACTGAATAAGTGGCCTTTGGCACTTGTTGTGACCATTTCACACATCGCCCCATTGCAAATGGGGACCCCCTATTTTCGCTTTTTGCCTCGGTGTTGCAGTTGCATGTCACTTGTCTTTTTACAATGAGGTCATCATTTTGAGGGTTTCAAGTCAGTTTGCCGAGAGTCATCTGAGCCAAGTCAAGAATCCATGCTTGAATCAGCCCGTAAACGTCACCATCGTGCTTAGAAGGCCTGGGAGACAAAGATCGACTGCCGTTTCAGTCAAATCCGACACTTCCAAATTTTTAGGGTTTCTCACCCCGCCCCCCCTATTTTTTAGGACCTGCTTTTTTGGCACTTTTGGGCAATTCTGGTATCCCTATTTTTTAGGGTCTATTTTTGGAAAGTTGCTATTTTTGGAAAATTTCTATTTTTGGAAAGTTTCTATTTTTGGAAGGTTTCTATTTTTAGAAGGGTCCCGAGTTCTGAAAACGCACTCAGAAGTTCGAAAAACTCAATAGAACTCTCAGAAAATCAAAATGAAAAAAATTGAAATTTTTTGAAAATCTGGAAAAAAACAAGTCAAAAGCATGAAAATCAGACTGAAAACGTTCAAAAATTCTGGAAAATCAGTCAAAACCAGCTCAAAATTAACCAGATCTGAGGTTGAAATCATGAGAATCAGCTCTTAAATGGTGAAGTTTGTGAGAAATCTGTTCAAATCTGGAGAATTCGCTGTGGAAGAATGACAAAGGAAGGTGTATGAAAATCTGGAAGTCTTGAAGCTCGCCCAGCAGCTAAGAAGGATATCCAAAGAAGTCATGAAGTCCGCCCAAGACCATCCTTGATTCCTTTGAAGTCCGCCCATGCATCTTGAGGCACATCCTTAGACCCTCAAAGTCCGCCCTGCATGTCCAAAAGGTTGATGAAGTCCGCCATGTGCAAGGAAGGAAGTGCCAAAGAGTTTAGAAGTCCGCCATCCACTAAGAGGTTCGTCCTAAGAGGTCTCAAAGTCCGCCATCTGCCAAGAGGGACGTCCAAAAAAGTTCCAAAGTCCACCCTTGATATCCTAGGATGCTTTGAAGTCCGCCATGCAGCAAGGAGGCACATCCTAAGACCATCCAAAGTCCGCCATGCTTGTCCTAAGACCTTCCAAAGTCCGCCAAGGATGTCCAAAGGGGCTTGAAAGTCCGCCATTCACAAAGAAGCATGTCCAAAAGGCTTGGAAAGTCCGCCTAGGCATGTAGAAGAAGGAAAAATCAAAATTTTCACTAAGTATTAATGCCCAGCAAAGAGAATTTCGAAAATCTGCTAAGTATGGGGGCCTAAAAGGGTGGAAAATTGATCTTTGGCTAAACATCATGACATTTCCAAGAGGTAAAATGTTTAGACAAATGCCAAGAAGCTTTAAAGTCCGCCCTAGAAAAGAGGGACATCCAAAATGCTTGTCTAAGATGCTCATAAAGTCCGCCATACACTTGGAAGAGGTTGGCAAGGTATCAAAGAAGTCCGCCATACTTATCCAAGGCGCTAAGGAAGTCCGCCTAAGCACATGAAGGGATAAAATGATGATTTTGCTAAGTGTTGATGCCTAGTCCAAGGAAAAGTTCGAATATTTGCCTAAGTATAGAGGCTAAATGATGAAAAGTTGAGATTTTTGGCTAAGTATCCTGACACTTTCAAGAGGATAAGTGCCAAGTTTGAAAGGACAAATGCTAAAGAGGATTGGGATGTGGCAAGAAATAAAACGAAGTGTGCCTAGCACAAAAGTGGAAGAGAAGCTAAATTTTGCCTAAGTCTGGAGAAAATACTAAGAAATTGACAACTTTTGACGAAGAAAAATGCACAAGGCAAGGAGAAAGGTAAGACTGCCTTTGCCCAGAAGGAAAGGGGAATTTGTCAACCGTCCAAGAAATTCGCCCAACGAAGACATCCGGACGAGGATTTTGCCTATAAAAATTCGACTGAGCAAGAGAAAATTTGACTTTGGCAGAAGAAAATAGGCTCAGTGCAAGAGAAAAGTTGGCTATGGCAAAGAAAAACAGGGATCTGGCATAGAATTTGTTGACGGAATGGCTTAAATTTTGGTTTGGCTAGACGAAATTGAGGATAAAATTGGAAGATACACTCTTAGCCAAGAAAAATGAAAGGAAAATCGAAATAGCCATGGGTCGAAGACGAACGGGTTGGAATAAATTAAAATATTTTAATATTTTAATAATTTATTTTCAATGCCTTGGACAAAATGAAGTTTGCCAGAGATGTTTTGGAGGAAAATAATTTGTGCCGGCCAGAGATAAAATCCGAAGGGCAAAATTAAATTCACCATGGCTTCAGGAGAGAGAGGTAAAAATTCAGGAGAGAGAAAATCTGAATTTGTTTATTTTATTTCTTGCAGGTGGATGACGACGCGAGGCGAGTCTTCAAAGAAGAAGCAAAGGCATGGAATGGAGGGAAAAGGATGGCACTAGCATGAGAAAGTCTGACTTTGCCCAAGCACAGCATGTCCAAACCCTTACAAAGTCCGACTTTGCTTGGAGAAGGTATGTCCAGACATCCATTAGATCCGCCAAGTACAATGGCAAACATGATGCAAAGTCCGACCTAGACCAAGAAAAGAAATGTCAAAGTGTTGAGAAAGTTCGCCCCAGCCTAAAGGAAAGATGGTGAAACCACTAGCAAATCCGACTTTGCTCAACTGAGAAATGGCACAAGCATGATAAAGTTCGACTTCTCCCTAGACATGTTTGTCCAAAGTGGCCTGAAGTCCGACTTAGGCTAAGAGAGAAAACGTCCAAGCTCATGTGAAGTCCGCCCAAGGAGAGGATGAGAAGAATTCACTAAGTGTTGGACATAAAATAGGAAGGATGAAGAGGAAAATAAAGAGGAAGTGAATAAAATCCTTGTCCAGGGATGGAATTTGTCCTACATAGCACAAGCCAAATTCAAAATTGAAGGAAAATCCACAGGCAAAGTTCGTTCGAGCATAGAGATGGCCAAAACCTTGGCTAAATGTTGAATGGTCCACATGAAGGTGTTACAAAATAGCCAAAATTTGGCTAAGTCTAGGAAATACTTCACAGAGGAAATTCCAATTTCCTCCATTGTGGCTAAAGCACAGGGTCATTCTTCTCCAAATTCAAGACACTTGAATGGATATCCAGACGTCTCGGAAGGATTTCATCTACAATCCCAGACCTATTGAAGCAATCCGAACAACTTCTTGAGGGTTTCATCTCCTGAAGACAAGCTTCCAATCAGAATCAGAAGGTGACAAGAAGAGGGTTCTAAACATATCTCCATACTTAGACAATTTCTTGACACAAATTGGAGAATTCAGAGAGGAGATCCCAAGGAATAGCATCAACCCAGTTCAAGCAGGAGGAATTTCGAAGTAACCAACTCCAAGTCCAGACACCTACTCCAAGGGGAGACGTCCAGACCTCAAAGATTCCGGTACAGGTGCGAAGAAGAAATCAAATTCTCAAAAGGAATCCAAGATCAAAGCTAGGAAGGAACAAGCACAACGGACAGAGTCATCGGCAGGGAAAATATTCTAAGGCAAGCACGTGGAAGAAAATGAAGCAACCAAGGAAGACATCCAGCACGCTGAGGTGGCGCCTCGTCATCTTCCAACCAATCAAATTGTTCCAAATCAACATATAACAACTTTCTATTTTATTGTTGGGTTATATTTAGCAAGGAGGACAAGTGTCCCCGAATGTAATTTTCTCATTGGTTGAAAGTGACAAACCCTAATTAGGGTTTTATTTTGTAATCTCGGCTGATTTTTGAAATCAATCTTGGCCATTGAATTGTAATTGGGGAGCCTATAAATTGAGCTCGCCCCTCATTTGTAAAGGGTGGAGACAGATTATGTAGATTGTCGCATTGAGACTATTTTGAATGATAAAAGCTCTTGAGCATGATTTGCCTTGAATCACTTCTTATTGTTGAATAGTAAGCGAGGTTACATATTGCCTTCCGCCATAGATTAGAGTTAAAGTTAGATTAAATAGAATTTGCTTTGAAAAGTTGTTAAATTGAATGAGAGATTGATCGTATTGATTCGATGGTGAAGTGTAGCTCATACTTTTTTCGAATGGATGATTTGCATTCGATTTGTAAAGTTAGCCTGAGCTCTTAAACGTGGAAGCTTAACTTCAACCTCATTCGAGGTGTGAAAATTATTCTCACAAACCCCTTGAAGATTGCACCCACTTTGCGTATGTTGTCCTGCAGGAGGCGAAACAAAGTGTGGTTTATTTCTCTTCACCGAGTCCTTACTGTCTCTTGAGTTCTTAGGCTTAGACTAGATTCTCTGAACCCTATTCTTTTTGCCATTTTTTTTGAGATCCACAATTGAAAGTCCTAATTGAGAACCTACAAAGATAAATTTCCTAAGTCCCTAGCTTGTGTAGACTTTCTACGTAAGTCCCCTTGTTTATTACTAGCATTATCACAACGACCATTGAGCTTAT
>VDFB02058242.1:480550985-480584900 GCA_007258455.2 Sequoia sempervirens | reverse complement strand
TTCCAAGGTTTCTTTAGTCGGGTCTCGACGTGTGGATAAGCTCAATGGCCGTTGTGATATGCTGGTAATAAACAAGGGGACTTACGTAAGAAAATCTTCACAAGTTCAAGACTTAGGGAATTTATCGTTAAAGGCTCTCAATCTTTAGTCGGGTCTCGACGTGTGGATAAGCTCAATGGCTGTTGTGATATGCTGGTAATAAACAAGGGGACTTACGTAAGAAAATCTTCACAAGTTTAGGACTTTGGGAATTTATCTTTAAGGCTCTCAATTAGGACTTTCAATGGATCTCAAAAAAAATGGCAAAAGGATAGGGTTTGGGAGAATCTAGTCTATGCCTAAGAACTCAAGAGACAATAAGGATTCGGTGAAGGGAATAAACCACACTTTGTTTCGCCTCCTGCAGGACAACATACGCAAAATGGGTGCAATCTTCAAGGGTTGTGAGAATAATTTTCAAACCTCGAATGAGGCTGAAGTTAAGTTTCCACAATTAAGAGCTCAGGCTAACTTTACGCATCGAATGCAAATCATCCATTCGAAGAAAGTATGAGCTACACTTCACCATTGAATCAATATGATCAATCTCTCATTCAATTAACCAACTTTCAAAGCAAATTCTACTTAATCTAACTTTAACTTTTAATCTATGGCGGAAGATGATATGCAACCTTGCTTACTATTTGACAATAAGAAGTTATTCAAGGCAAATCATGCTCAAGAGCTTTTATTATTCAAAATAGTCTCAATGCAACAATTTCATATTCTATCTCCACACATTACAAATGAGGGGGTGAGCTCAATTTATAGGCTCCCCAATTACAATTCAATGGCCAAGATTGATTTCAAATCAACGGCCGAGATTACAAAATAAAACCCTAATTAGGGTTTGTCACTTTCGACCAATGAGAAAATTTCATTTGAGGACACTTGTCCCTTTTGCTAAATATAAATCAACAATAAAATAGAATGTTGTTGTATATTGATTTGGAACAATTTGATTGGTTGGAAGATGACGAGGCACCACCTCAGCGTGCTGGATGTCTTCCTTGGTTGCTTCGTTTTTCTTCCACGTGCTTGCCTTAGAATATTTTCCCTGCCGATGACTCTGTCCGTTGTGCTTATTCCTTCCTAGCTTTGATCTTGTATTCCTTTTGAGACTTTGATTTCTTCTTCTTACCTGTACTGGAATCTTTGAAGTCTGGAAGTCTCCCCTTGGAGCAGGTGTCTGGACTTGAAGTTGGTTGCTTTGAAATTCCTCCTGCTTGAACTGGGTTGATGCTATTCCTTGGGATCTCCTCTCTGAATTCTCTAATTTGTGCCGAGAAATTGTCTAAGTATGGAGATGTGTTTGGAACACTCTTCCTGTCACCATCTGATTCTGATTGGAAGCTTGTTTTTAATTCTCCAGGAGATGAAATCCCTCAAGAAGTTGTCCTGATTGCTTCTTTCAAGTGCCTAGAATTTGGAGAAGAATGCCTCCGTGCTTTGCCACAATGGAGGAAATTGGAATTTCTTCTATGAAGTATTTCCCAGACTTAGCCAAATTTTGGCTATTTTGTAACACCTTCATGTGGACCATTCAACATTTAGCCAAGGTTTTCTTTGCCTGTGGATTTACACAAATTCCATGTGTTTAATTCCTTCTCCCCTTAAGGTATCAACACTTAGCCAATTTTTTTTTAGTTTTAGCTAATTTTCTCATCCTCTCCTTGGGCGGACGTTACATGAGCTTGGACGTTTTCTTCAATCAAAGTCGGACTTCATGATGCTCAAGACATTTTCTTATCCAGGCCAGACTTTATTTTGCTTTGAACATGCCTTA
The DNA here is from genome assembly GCA_007258455.2 of Sequoia sempervirens. Taxonomy (NCBI): domain Eukaryota; kingdom Viridiplantae; phylum Streptophyta; class Pinopsida; order Cupressales; family Cupressaceae; genus Sequoia; species Sequoia sempervirens. The sequence goes on along the minus strand of VDFB02058242.1, from coordinate 480,583,075 downwards.
CAAAGGTTTGGACATGCTATGCCTAGGCAAGGTTGGACTTTCTCATGCTTGTCCCATCCCTTTTCCCTCACTCCATTTGGCTTGAAGCAGACTTTCCACCATTCCACGCCATTGCTTCTTCTTTGAAGATTCGCCTCGTGTCGTCATCCACTTGCAAGAAATAAAATAAACAAATTCAGATTTTCTCTCTCCTAAATTCTAGCTCCGAAGTTAAATTTTTAACACTCTCTCCTGAAGTCATGGTGAATTTTGTGTCGAATTTATCATTTCAAAGCGAATTCCATACTCTCTTTACGATTTTCATCTTGGCACGGGCATATTTCATATTTAATTCTCCATTTTAATCTCCCGAAGTCAGAATTCTCACTGATTTGCCATACTCTCTCTCTAGAAGTTGAACTCTTTGAGACTTGTTTTATTATTTTATCAAGGAAAACTTTCAAGACTTTTGTCATTCATTTTTTATCCAATCTCCTCTTCATTTTCTTTGGCCAAAAGTTTATTTTCCAATTTTATTCCCAATTTCGTCTAGCCAAGTCAAAACTTAAGCCATTCCGTCAACAAACTTTATGCCAGATCCCTATTTTTCTTTGCCATAGCCAACTTTTCTCTTGCACTGAGCCTATTCTTTTCTGCCAAAGTCAAATTTTCTCTTGCTCAGTCGGATTTTTCTAGGCAAAATCCTTGTCTGGATGTCTTTGTTAGGCGCAATTTTGTGATGCTCGACAAATTTCCATCTCTTCTGGCCAAGGGCGAACTTTCCATTCTCCTTGCCTTGTGCATTTTTCTATATACTCGGCCAACTTTTCCTCTAGACATCCAAGACTTTAGGCGAAATTTAAATTTCTCTTTCACTTTTGTGCTAGGCACACTTCATTTTTTCTTTTGCCATAGCCTAATTTCTTTAGCACTTGTCCTTTCAAACTTAGCACTTAACCTCTTGAAAATGCCATAACACTTAGCCAAAAATCTCAATTATTCATCCTTTAGCCTCTATACTTAGGCAAATTTTCGAATTTCTCTTGACTAGGCACCAAACACTTGGCAAAAATTGATTTTTTTTCCTCTTCATAGACCATGGCGGACTTTCCAAGCATTTGGACAAGGTGAGGGCGGACTTTCTATGGTCTTGGACATTCCTTCTTTGAACATGGCGGACTTCCAAAGATTTTAGCACTTTCTTTAACACCTTTCCTCTTTGAATATGGCATAACACTTGGCCAAAATTTCGATTTTCCACTTTTTTTTTTTTTAAGGCTCTTATACTTAGGCTAATTTTCGAAATTTCCTCCCTAGGCACCCAACACTTAGTGAAATTTTCAATTTTTTATCTCCCATGTGCCTAGGCGGACTTTCCAACCTATCTGCCAAGTCAAGGCGGACTTCTTTAACCTCTTGCTAGCCTCTTCCAAGTCAAGGCGGACTTTAGAAGGTTTTGGCATCATGCATGGCGGACTTTGGAAGGTCTTGGCACTTCCTTTCAAGTGGATGGCGAACTTCACAACTTCTTGGCATCTTCTCTTTGAGGCTAAGGCGGACTTCAAAGGATCTTGGACAAGCATCTTGGACGTCCCTCTTTTCTAGGGCGAACTTTGGATGGTCTTTGCATCATCTCTCCTGAATGTGGCGGACTTCTAAAGGTATTAGCATTTGCCTTAACACTTTGCCTCTTGGAAATATCACAACACTTAGCCAAAATCTTGATTCCACCTTTTTAGGCTCTTATACTTAGCAAAATTTTCGAAATTTTCCTTGGTAGGCATCAAGACTTAGTGAAATTTTTGATTTTTTCCCTTCTCATGTGCCTAGGCGGACTTCCCAACCTCTTGGCATGTGCATGGCGGACTTTCTTAGCTTCTTGCACTTCCTTTCTTGTGGATGGCGGACTTTGGAGGGGGCTAGGATGTTGAGGGCGGACTTCAAAACTTTTTGGCACTTTCTCCTTTGATGCTAAGGCGGACTTCACAAGCTTTTGGCACTTCCTTTAAGTACATGGCGGACTTTAGAACTTCTTGGCATCATCCTCCTTGAAGCTGGCGGACTTCATAACCTTTTGGCACTTGACATGGCGGACTTCAAAGGATGTTAGGACATGCTTGGCGGACTTTAGAGAGTCCTTGACACCTTCCTCTTACTGCTGGGCGGACTTCATGAGCTTCCAGACATTCATACCTTCTTCCGTCCCACATTTCAAGGACCTTCTTCATGGCGAATTTCAGACTTAACCAGATTTCTCATGAATTCATCTTTTTTTTTTTTTTCTGAGTTAATTTTCAGTGATTTCGACCTCAGATCTGACTGGTTTTGACTGATTTTTCCAGAATTCAATGTTTTTCAGTCTGATTTTTTGCTTTTTGACTGTTTTTTCCAGATTTTTCAATAATTTTCCAAATTTTCTCTTTGATTTTCTGAGAGTTCTATCAAGTTTTTGGAACTTCTGAGTGCGTTTTTGGAATTCGGGACCTTTCTAAATATAGAAACTTTCCAAAAATAGAAACTTTCTAAAAATAGAAAAAGCAAACCCTAAAAAATAGGGAAACCTTGTTTGGCCCAAAAATGCCAAAAATGAAAAATCGAAAAAGCAAAATTTCCTAAAAAGTAGGAAGTCTCAGAATTGGCCGAATTCACAGGCGATCTTCGTTTCCTGGGTCTTCTGAGCGCTTCCATGACGTCTACGCACTGATTCAAGCATGAATTACTGACTTGGCTCGGGTGACTTGCAAAAAGACTGACTTGGAACCCTCAAAATGATGACCTCATTGTAAAAAGACAAATGATAAGCAGTTGCAACATCGAGGCAAAAAGCGAAAACAGGGGTTCCCCATTTGCAATGGGGCGATGTGTGAAATGGTCACAACAGGCACTTCACTCACCATTGAAAAGTGGAAGAGTTGGTTTACTTTTCATTGTTGTCTTCACCTACCCACTGCATAAGTGGATGTGCTCTTCTCACCCCACTGAACAAGTGGTTTACTTTAGCAGTTCAGTCTAGTGTATCCTTACCACCGTATGCTCTCACCTCACCCACACTGGGAACTTGGTGATTAGAAAGTGGAAGGAAGTTGCTTTGCTTACTTTCTATTTCTGAAGCTAACATGTTAAAAAATTCAAAAAATTAAGGGTGGTTATTACAAATTACTACCAAAATTTGAGGAATGTCTTGCCTTTGACTGAGGTTCATTGGGAATGGAGTGCTTGAGTTATATAACGTGCTAGGAAGAGGATAAGATACACACTTGAAATCTGTCGAAGCAAAAATCATTTATTTTCCTAGGCTAGACATTTTCAATAGTCATGGCTTGGAGATGAAACCCTTATTGAATAGAGATTAAGCTTCTTGAGGATAAAAACTCTTAAGCAGCAAAATAACATTTGAAATACTAGTAGTGCCCACTTTTGCATGTGGGTGTGTTTAGTAAGTTGTATTAGTTTGATGAACTTCAATTTGTATTGTTTTGAAGAATTTTAAAAATTACAAAAATATTTGTTGATTAGAGTAGTCTTGGGGTTTGTCTTTTGGTTGCAATTGTTTTCTATGGGTAATTTTTTGTATGTTATTAGTAGAGCTCATTACATTGTGCCTTGCAAATGGGATTTTCAGATATTGAAGGATGAAACAGACAATCTAAATACACAAAAATAACACCTTCCAACTAGCTAAAACAAAGAATAGGAATTTATTGCAAATGGGATTTGAAGGAATAACAACTACAAAGAACAAACACACGATTCTCAGAAATAAATTGTTAAGTTGCATACAAGCTACCATTTAATGAATAAATGCCATCGATACAAAGCTTGATAAAGTTACTCAGTTTCAATTTAATGTGTGGAAATACATAGGTGAACTAGCTTAAACAAGCATTTTTTTAGTATAAGTGTAGCATCCACTAGCCTTTTGATTATATGTGCTCAATGTATTTATTAATAGGTTACAAATGCCCAATATTTAGGACTTTAAAATAATCTTTATTAATCCCAAAAGATGAGCTTTAAAGTGAAATGCTTAAAGGTTGTTGAAAAGAAACAAAATTTAAGCAAATTTAATTCTAAACAAATAAAAGAAATGAAACAACCTAAAAATAAGCATTAATACTTTGTTGGAAATAGAATATGATTAGTTTACACTCGAAAATATGCTGAAATCTTAATGGCAGTTTAACTTCAATCAATGGTTTGAAGTCTTTATGCTTAAATAAGTACTTTAAATGGCTGTTCGGGCAAATTGTGGCACCACCTTTCTCCATCTTGATACAGCCGACTTGGCATGATTGGTGTGATCAATGGAAGTTTCTGCTTGAACTTAACTTAGGTAGAGGTTTATGGGGTGTTCACCAACCTTAATTGACTTGGTGGAGCTTAGATTTGTTGAGACTAAGGCCAAAGTGCACTTACAAAATAATGGAGTGGCTTAGCCACTTAAAGCGCATGCCTCTTACACTTGTGCCAATGTTTTAAGACTTAGGTGGAATTATTGATGGGATTTGCCATGGTTAAAATTTGCTAGGTGGAATCATGCCTAAATTTTACCAATTTTTATAATGCTGGGCATAACTTGTCTACACTTATGCCACTTTTCCTTAAAAATTAGGCTGAACTTTGGATCATTTGTGCCACTTTACAAGTCAAGTAAAGTTCTTAAGTGGCTCAACGGCTTTGATTGCGCACCCGTGTTTATGGGAAAAAGACTTAAGTCATGTGCCACCTTTCTTTAGGTGGGTGGAACATTTTGATGGCTCAACCATCTTGGGTGCCCACCACTAATACTTGTGCCACTCTTGTTTAGTTAGAAATATTCTTTACTCAAGCTACTTATCACAAGTTAAGTGGAACTTTTACCCATCCTTTCCAAGTAGAAATATTAGATAGTTAAATTGAGGCAAACATCTTGCTCACTTAAGCCAACTTAGGTGGAGTTGTTGGATGCTACCACCTTGCAAGCTAGGCAAAAATTTTGAGTGGTTCAACTAGTTTTAAATGTGCACTTGGACTTCCTCAGGGACATTGCTATTTCTCAATTCATCTTCTCTTGTTAATGTCATTTATGATCCTTGAAATCTTTCCTTTTTTTCACATTGAACAGCCACAACCTTTATCAACTTGTGAAAATTGTCAGTTTGAAGAGTAAAACTATGACATGAATGATCTCACAAGCTGATTGGGAAACCTCAAGTTGAATTTGGTTCAAACACAATGACCTTTTCCTTGATGACAGTAAGTTTGAACATTGAGTTTGTAGGTGTGCAATGATTGGTTGAGCCTCCATGATCTCTTGCCTCATGGAAAGAGCAAAAATTATTCAAGTTGTCCTTAGCTAGTGCCTCCAACGTAAGCCTTGCAAGTGGAGGAGATTATCTAAGTCTATCAATTGTTATTTTCTTGAGGATTCCCTTGGTATTGTTGAATAGGAACATTTTGTTGAAGGTGTCTCTTCATGTTAGTCTCATCAGTCACTACTTTTTGAAAGATAGGATCAATGGAGCTTGGAATCATGGGCCTAATGGAGTTTTTCTTGAGTTTGTTAGTGTAGTAGTCATGTCATCCTCAAGCTTAACCACTTTCTCTTGAACTTCTCTTAGCTCATCGATATCACTTGATTAGATCATGAAGGAAAATTTTGATGGAAGTGCATTGGTAAAACAAATTAGGAGAATCTTTAGACAGGCTTCAAAGTAGCATTGATTTTGTTGACTAGATGGTTGAATTGCGCAAGGAACTCTCTCATGGACTCATTGCTATCTTTCTTTGCATTTGAGAGATGTGCAAAAAGAACATGACCATTCTTAGTAGGTTTAAAATGTGACAAGAACTTCTTGTGCATGATCTCTAAATTAGTGATTGATCTTGTGACAAGATGGTGGAACCATTTTATTGTGACTTAAACCAAGGTCTCATCAAAAAGTCTAGTTGCAATATCCTTGTGGGCCATTCCCAAAATACTGCAAGTTGTGGTGAAGGTGGCAATGTGCTAATTAGGGTGTTGTGTGTTATCACCATGGAACTTTGGAATTTTTTTCTCAAATATTCATTACATTTTGCAAGTGCCAAAGGATCGATATTGGCTCCCTACAACAATGGATGTGTAGGTGGACCATTTTTATTATGGGCATTGTTACCCATTATTTGAAGTGGTTCTTTTTTCAATGTTAAAAATATTTTGATGAGTTTAGGAATTGTTAGTGAAGAATAATCTTTGTTTGAAGGTGCATGATTGAGCTTTTGAAAGATAGGATGAAAAAGACCCCTCTTTGTTTGTGAAATGGTGTAGACCTTATTGGCCAGGATGAAATAACTTCAATTAGAGGTGATAAGATTCATTTGCTTGTAGAAAGATTGGTTGTTGTATTTCATTCTTGAACAAAGTCAACAAAAACTATTAACATTTTAATTGTTTTTTACAAGCCAAGACAACATAGAATAGCATGTGAGGTAAATCTGCTCTTCAAATTTAGAGTTGCTTGAGATTTTACCCTAGACACCAAACTATAAACAACATCTATAAATATTCATACTATATTCTTTGAGGGGTTTTGCTTAAAATAAATAATTATTTGCCTATGTTTTTTGCCATAGATACATGCACTAGAATTCTAGTACCCATATGAAACTTTTGTATTTTGTCAAACTTATCAATTGACATTTGTTATGTATCTACCCCTAATATGTTTCAAAATCTTGTGTACTTTGCATTTTTTCGTTTATTTTCTAATCCTTGGAGGATACAAATACGAGTGCTAGGAGAAATCAATGTGTTTGAAGAAATAAAAGGGTGCGTGGGGACAGTTTCAAGAATGCATTGGTGAAATCAAAGTATTGGAGTGTGTAGTAATTTTAGTGCACATCTCAACAAGGGACAAAAGATATTCAAAATTTGTAGAGTAATGTTGTGCCCATGAGTTTTGACATGTGCCAAAGCAAAGAGCCACCCATCGTGAAACTAAAGTGATCATCCTAGAGTAGTGGTGCATGCCAAAGGTTGTCAACATGCCTATACTCAAAGGATGCATTTTGGTTATTTGTGGAAAAATGTGTCAAGGAAGATAACACGCTCCAACAAATGGTGTGGGATCTCTAAATTGTTTTTAACTCGATATATAGGCGTGTGCTAATTAGATGACACGGGCCTTAACAAAGGATGGAGTTTTAAAAAAAATTACAACTATGTAGTGGTGTGTGCCTATATTCTGCAAACTTCTAAAAATGCAAAAAAGAAGAAGAAAAGAGTACAACTGGTTTAAGGAGGATGTGTCAATATAAAGTGTCCAGGAGAATGGAAGGCGCCTAACATGTTTAAAAATGCATTCATTATCAAGGATGTGCACCTTAACAAAAGAGGAGAATGATTAAAAATTGGTAGAATAATGGCATGCACCTAGTCAATGGTGTGTGTTAGACAAAGGGACAATTTTTGGTTGTAGAACACTTCTAGACCAATGGTTTGTTCCTAGACTTTGTCACACACCTTATAAAGAGTTTGTTTTCTTGTGAAAATTGGTTTTAGTGAAGTGGCAAGCACTTGAGATAGTAAACATGCTAATACAAATGGCTATCAAGTCTATATTCAGTTGCTTGCAGGAAAGAAATGGTGTGCTCCAATCTAGAGGCAAAAATTTAAAAAATCTAAAAATCTAGTGTATTGGCACATGCATGAGTAGTGGCATGTGCTTGAACAAAGTTTCTTTATGTAGGTGTGCTTGATCAAAGGGTCTACTTTCATCTTTTTGAGTGGCTTCCCCAAACATGGCTAGGATGGCACACAAGTGCGCCAATATACAAAGCTTGTTTCAATCAAATTATCTACTTAGGGAAAAATGTGATGGACAAGTTTTGTGCAAAGAAAATTTTGGGAAGGCATGTAAAGAAGTGCCAAATGCATTAGGTTGAGAACTTGAACTTAGCATATAGGCATGCATCTCAAAGAAGAATTTTATTTTGCCCGCCACTAGAGAAACAAGTCCATGCTTGAGACAACAAACACACATGTAAAAAGGATTAGTGCTTTCCATGAGTTCTAAGGTGTGTGAAGGTTAGTGAAGGCACATCTCTAGGATGAAAATGGTGAAAAATTTCAGTGTATTGGTGCACACTAATACAAAGGAGGGCAATTTTTTAAAGGTTTTATAGGCTAGCATATAGGTACATGCCAAAAAAAGCCTCATTTTCCTTGTTGATTAGATGCATGCCAAGAGACTCACACATGTTTGTACAAAGGAGGGATGTGTGAGTAAATTTTCAAGGTTTTTCAAGGATTTAGCCATGATTAGAAGAAAAGTTGTAGAATCATGAAATTCATGTAGAGTTGCCTCTCTAGAAGTCTATTTTTAGCTATCAACATTTTCAAAGAGAATAGTATATATTGGGATTTGCTATTTTTAGCATTCTTTATTTATAGCTCAAAGAGCAATTTTTAGATCACTTACCTCATCATATGAGTAACGAGAGCTTATAAGGGATAATTGTAATATATTAATTGTCAGATCAATTTGATGTTGCATGATGCAATGTTAGAATTAGTGGATAGGAGTAATTTGTAATAAAACTTGTGCATTGTGCAAGAATCATAGTTAGGGTAGAATTTTAGTTAGTTTAATTTATTCATTTTAATGTAGATTTGCAAATAGTATAAATAAGTGCCTTTGCACTTAGATCGATCAATGGTAATTCTCAAGCTTGTATATTGCTGAAATTACTGTTCACCAAGTATTTGTAATTGTGAATCCAAAATTCAATGTTTGTTCCCTTAATAGGATTTATTACATCTATCTTGCTTTTAAGTGTCTATTGAGATGTTTTTGTAGTGTGTTGAGATACATTAAATAGCTTCTAACAAATTTTCAAGCTTTATATTGTAGATTTTTTTGAAATTGGATATTGTGGCTTTGTACGAGTCCTTTATTTACTTTACCAAAGCCATTGTGTTTTTACGTATTAGTCTATTCAATCTGAATATACATTTGTATTGTTTAGTCTTTGCATTTAGTTGAATAATGCAAGTGTCTAGCCTTGGGACTTATTTTGAGTTAAAAAGCATAAAATCTTTTGCTTAGTGTTGAAAGAGTGTCTTAGCCTTTTACCCTAGGCAAAACCAAAATGATACACACTTGTATTTACATTTACCATGAACATGAACCACCTCAAAAATCACTATAAAGATTGTATATTGCAAAATAGATTAGTTTTTAATTTATTGGGAGCTTCCCTTTCTAATTCGAAGAGTGCTTTTATTTCACTTCAATTTTTGTCTTGCATTGAAAGATGCGAATTAAAACACTAACAAGATTGATAATAGCCATGCCTTGTCAACAAATTTATTAGACATTGAAAGATGAAAGTTGAAACAATTAGCTAAACACATGAATGACACCTTTTAGTTGGATAAAATAAAGACCAACTATTCAATGCAAACAAGATTTGAAGGAATAATGACATGAACAAGGAACAAACACATGATTTCAAGAAATAAATTGTTAAGTTGCATACCATGTACCTCAGGAATGTGTCTCTAAAAAAATGGGCTTGACCCTTATAAGGGATGTGAGGATGGTTAGGAAACATCCCCACCCCATCCATAATTTTTTTTAAAATTTCTAGATACATTTTGGGTATGCCATATTTTTTATCCAAAACAACCAAGTACATTAGGGGACATCTATGGCTTAGCCCAACCTACAAAACACTCAAATACAACCCAACACACAATACACTCAAAATTAAAAAAAATATTAAAAAAAAGGGATGGGGGGTTCCACAAGGATCCCACATCCCTTTACACAAAACCTAAACTTAAAATTGGAACACTAACATCTAAAAACAAAAAAGAAACTCATTTGCCATTTTTTAACTTGTGAAGAGGAAAACAAAGAAAGGGAATAGTTATGAGGAAAGAAGAGAACAACAATGAGAAGAGGGCAAGAGAGCACTGAATCTATGTCATTTGAGGTATGTTCACTATCTATTGTTCATTTTCACAATTTTTTTACATTTTTTGTCAGATTTTCAAGCACTTAGGGAGGGTTCTTTGTTTTTCGTTTGCACTTGCAACTGTCATCTGCATTTTCAATAAAAAAAAAATGAGCAATAGTGAGGGTTGCAAGGGTGATGAAAAAACTCCAACACAATCTCAAAATCCAGAAAATTAAAAATCTTCAGCACTATGGATTGTGGAAATCTCATAGCATTAAATTCAAATTTGGTAAAGAGCCTATAACAGTAGAAGCAATGTTGGAGGTTGTTTGGGAGTGAGAGTATTGTAGGGATTGTTAGTTTGTGTAGCCCATTTGAATGCTCTTTTGACCTCCCCAAGTCGTATGCAAAAGGCCTATTTAATCCTAAAAAATCTCTTTTACAATTTGAAACAGCTATTGACTTTTTTTTTGGGGGGTAGTAGAGTATGACTATATCATTTATGCAATAAGGACCATAGGGGCAGCTACACAAGGGCTTACTTTCATCTTTTGCACATAATTGGATAGGGGGTAAATGGCGTGCAAAAATAACTCTAATCGAAAAGGCTGAGGTGACTAGGTTGCATATGGAGGGTGAGGCAAGAAATAAGGGAATGCCAATAGAGTTGTGTAGCCTAGTATGTTATTACCTACCCAATCCAAAGATGTTGAGAATTAAAGAGGAGAGGGTTATACCAAGGGAAAGAAAAGGGCCACTAGTGTTGTAGGCATGTTTAATATGCGATCACAAGAAGTGGTTGAGTTTTCTATTGCCAAATTTTTCTATGCTAATGCCATGCCATTTCATTTGGCACACTCTCCATATTTTAAATAAATATTCAAAGAACACAACTATTGTTGATCCTTTATTTGAACCCTTTGTAGAATAGAAGCTGCACACTTCCCTCTTTGAAATAGAGTATCCAAGGTGAAGATAGTGATGAAGGAGATAAGTTTGGATAAGGGATGGCTGCTCTATCATCATGGATGGGTGGATTGATATTAGACATCAACCATTCATCAAGTCATTATCATATGTTCAATTGCCTCTTATTTTTTGAGAGCTATTAATCATTTGAGAAGTGGTCGAGTCTTCTATTGCCAAAATTTTCTATGCTAATGCCATACCATTTCATGTGGCACTCTCCATATTTTAAATAAATGTTCAAAGATGCAATTATTGTTGATCCTTAATTTGAACCCTTCGAAGAACATAAGCTATGCACTTCCCTCTTTGAAATAGAGTATCCAAGATGAAGATGCTTGCATGTTTAGTATGTAATCACAAGAAGTGGTTGAGTTTTCTATTGCCAATTTTTTCTATGCTAATGCCATGCCATTTCATTTGGCACACTCTCTATATTTTAAATAAATGTTCAAAGATGCAATTATTGTTGATCCTTCATTTGAACCCTTTGGAGAATAGAAGCTATACACTTCCCTCTTTGAAATAGAGTATCCAAGGTGAAGATAGTGATGAGAGAGATAAGTTTGGATAAGGGATGGCAGCTCTATCATCATGGATTGGTGGACTGATATTAGACATCAGCCATTCATCAAGTCAATATCATATGTTCAATTGGCTCTTATTTTCTGAGAGCTATTGATTATTTGAGAAAGAGGAAGCATGCAAACTTTTAATTTCATATTTTGAAGGATGACATAGAAGAGGTTGAGTTCTCTAATGTTGTACAAGTAATGATTGATTCAGCTAGTGTATATAAGTTAGCTGTCTAAGGGTGCTTACAAGCATAGTTTTTTGGACCCCATGTTGTATTTTATGTATCGAACAATGTACTGAAAGACATTGGAAAGATATATTGAGCGAAGGCAATGGTGGAAGCAAAATACATATAGTTGTTCACTTTCAATCATCACACCTCATTTATTTCCTCAAGCCTATGGGTATTGGATAGGCTAGCTACTTTATTTTGCTGGAGAGGATGCTTGAGGTGCAAGAGCCTCTATAATTGATGATGGTTAATTTAGAGTGAGGTAGATGGCTAGATGCAAGCATGATTGAAGGAAAAAGTGTGAAACAAAAGATCTTTGATGATAATTGGTGTTCCACATTAAGGTAAGAAATTGCTGATTTTATTATTAAATTTTTGGTTTTATTGATTTTAAGTTTTTAGCTTGTAAATTATTTTTATTCTTTGCAGATATATTTGCTCCATCTCATCTGTTGTGCAGGTCATAAGATATGCTAATATAGACTCTTCTAGCCTTGGAGAGATTTATGAGACATTTGATAGCATGCTTGGGAAGATAAAGCAAGCCATTCATAGGAAGGAGCATGATTTGGGCTTTCATGAGGAGCTTATTAGGCCCATTATGACATGGTGGAATATTATGAACACCACATTTCATATGGCAGCTTACAATTTAAATCCTAAATGGTATGTGTTGATGCGTGTTTTATGACACAACAAACATTTTAGAACAAAGTGTCACAGACGCTCTGTTCTCTCTTGAAAAATTACCTTGTATGCTAAGATTGCAAGTAAGATCATATGGTAATTCCAATGTTTAAGATGAATGCGGATAAGCTCTGTGGTATTGATGTGATTTGCTGGGGGCACAATTGGGATTTAACTTTGGTAGGCTACTCAGGAAAGTGGAGACATAAATGCAGTATCATTTTGGATTTTCCGACTTTTCAAAAAAAAAAAGAAAAAAAGCAAGGGTTTTTAGAGATCCTATGCTAGTCCTACGAAATCAAGAGACGACGAAGATTAAATGAAACCAAACAAACAATACTCTGCTTCGCCACGTTAGACGACAACTACACAGAGCAAGTGCAATCTTATGGGAATGTGCTTATGATTTTCATGTACTGAATAACTACCATCAAATTGAACAATAATTATCCAAACAGAAGTTAAACATCCACGATAAAGCTTAGTCTAACTTTACACATTGAGTGAAAAACATCCACTCAAAGAAAGTATGAGCTGGGTTTCACTAGTCTCCATTATCAATCTGCCATTCTTCTAACATACATTCTAATTCAAATTTACTAAATGAGAAAGAAAATATGCGACCATTCAACCATTCGACAATCAAGGATTCAAGGCACCTCATGCATTTGAACTTTATTATCAAAGTAGTGTTTTCACAACAATCTCATAAAACTCTCTCTTATTTTCTACAATCTATTTCTCTTGAATCTGCTCTAACTTCTAATGCCTTCTAATGAATTCTAATTCTTCTCCTTCTGATCTAATCTAATGATATGAGAGAGAATGGGGGGGGGTTTATATAGCATTTCCGAATTACAATGAATGGCTGAGATTGATTTAGGATCAATGACCCAGATTAAACATGACTAAACCCTAATTAGGGTTTCCAAAACCTCAACCAGTTAACTAGAGAGAACTTCAGACATCTGGAGTTGCATCCCTATCCACTTGTGCGGCATTGCATTTGGCGAATCTGGACACGATCAAGCCGACCTCCTCCATGGCAATGTCTGGCAGCACGTTGACGTATTCCAGCAAGTCCAAACTCTCAGCACACTCTGCAAAAGTGGTCGCCCATTCTAGTTCCTGCAGCAAGAAAGAATTCCTGACGGCCATGAAGTTGAATACCTTGGTGAAGTTTTCTTTCATGATTGGCCCGGTGGTGGAGAAAATTCTCTGCACTTGTTCTTTTAAATTCTTTGGCCGCAAGTGTTTCTTTCGGACAGTATCTTTGTCGAGCATATTTGCAGCCATCTCGTAGATTTTACTCTGAATTTCTTTTGCTTGTTCTTCAACTCTGGCACCATCCTGCTTTACCTTTTCCAGGACTTCTCTTCTTGAAATCAGAGCATAATACCATCCACTGAAATCATATGCCGCTCCAGCCTTGATAACCCTGTCCTCAATCAACCTTTGCTTCGAGATGCCTTTCAATTCTCAAATACATGGGATAATCCTATTTTGAATATCTTCGAGACCACCCCATGATTCCGCCAGGTCTGCAACTCGTGATAGCATAAAGGAAGCTTGTTCGTTCACATGTGCCAACTTTTCTGCAAATGCCATAGCCTCTTCTTTCCTTCCATCCATCCAATCCTTAGCCTCTTTTGCCGTAGTCAGCTATTCTTCAAAATTTGCAACCGGTTGTTGCGAAGAATTTGGAGGTAGAAGCGCTGTTTGGTCACCTTCATTTAGTGGCTTGGTCAAATGCTGGATGTAATCTTTTAGGTGCTCAATCTCTTTTTTATATTCTTTTTTCGTTGCCACTTCCTTTTCCAGCCTAGACTTGATGGTGGCCACGGAATTGTCTAAGTCCTCAACCTCTTGCCCTTTCGTTGTTGGACCCATGTCAATGGTCGTGATGGCATATTCATCAGGGGCAATCTCATCTTGGAACTTGTCGGCTGTAGGTACTGCAACTTGCACTGTGCGATTGCCAGCCTCATCCCTTTGGATGGTGGAAAATTTCTTGGCTTTCTTCCTCGGGGCAGTTGGCTCTAGTCTTGCCAGAAAATCTGTGGCATCATCTTCCTCAGGAGCCTCTATTGGCGCCTTTCTTTTTAATCTTTCTTTCAGCCACTCTGGGATGGTTGGCTGCTCAATTCCGTCCTCCTGTTGATCTTGGACATCCTGTATATCCTGAATATTTTGATCCTTGTGGACATCTTGCATTTCCGGTATGTTTTGAATCTCTTGCATATCTTGAACTTTTGGCATACCATGAATTTCTTGGACGGATGGGTCCTCTTGGATTCCTTTGAGGGCGGAAATCATTCCTTCCTCGAATTCTCCATCCATAATATCTGTATCATTGTCTGATTCTAGGATCTCTGTGCTTGCTGGAGAAGGTTGAGCATCATCTTCTACTTGCATTGGCTCCACATTTCCGACTGGAGAAGGGATCCTAGCATTTTCAAAAGACTCTTTATCCATGGCGATTATTTCTTCTATATTTCTGGAAGTGGCCGACTGAAGAGGTCTGGACTTATGCTTCTTTCGAGAAGGCCCTCCATCTATCATTTTATCCTTGTCCTGTTTTGCAGATTTATCAATTTCTTTCCTCTTTCTCAAGTTGGCGGCATCTGTTGGTCCATCTCTACGAGATGCACCGGCATTCGAAGAACAGGACTCTGTATCGCCCATCAATTCATAGGTGAATTGCACATTTCTCTGCCTTAGAATTTCTACCTATCGATCTATCCACCATTGAGAATACTTGAAAACAGGTTGCATGAAAGTTGCCAAGTCACCCATCTCAGGCTCAAACCATCTCATAGGGGGGAGTGGCTCATTCTCATTGAAGCCTGGCTGCAAGTATATTCCGTCATCCTGTAGTTGATCAGGTATTTTGAAGAGCTCTGTTGCCCTTATCATGCTTAGTGGCAATCTTGACCACAACCTCCTCCTCACGTCATATTCATCTGCTGCATTAGCCCAGAAGTCTTCTAAGTCAACCTGATGCTTGTACCTCTCTCCGTCCACAGTTTTGATGTGATGGAGTGGATCAAAGTTATTCCTGGATTTGTATGATATGAACGGATAATTCTGGATCTCTAGTTGAGCAATCTCTGTTGCTTGTGCCATTGGACATGACTCCTCCATATTGCCGATAAAAAAAGGAAAGGTGACAGCCGCTTTCTGTTTTGGCCTTTGAATATTTTGATACGCCTCCAATTGCCTCAGCACTTCTAGCAAAACCATTTTGTTGGTTGGATAGATGGGCAGTCTATAAGGATTTCCTGAGAATCCTTGGATCCTGATGTAAGTGAACTTAGGATACTGAATGAACCAGAATCCATACCGATTGATTAGGCTCTTGGCCTCATGTGAGAGTCTTTGATGTGTTCCGCCTTGGAGAAGCCGAGTGATGTACATCAGAAAGGCGTCATGAGCTCATCGGAAATGTGACTTCTCTTTCAGTTGCAACTGCGGATAACAATCATAGGCCTTGAGTTGCCCTTCGCCATTACCGACCACGCCCTTGCAGATCAAGCCAGAATACTTGTAATATCTTGCAAGCGAATATATAATGTACGAGCTCATGTGAAAGGTCTTGGTTTCCTCCAAGTTGACCAACTGTTCATGGAGGCTATCACTAATCATTCTGGACCAATTGAACATCTTGACTCCAGTAATTATTTCATCAATGAAATGGTACATCCAGTTTTCGAAAGGTGCACCATGGGGATTGCCTACTATTCTGTTTAGTAGCAAGACGATGTCGCCATATTCCTCTTTGAAATGTGTTCTGACCAATTTCTTCGGCATCTTCCCTGCAGTAGGCTTGGGCTTCAGTAACCAAGTTTTGTTTATGTTTGATGCACAGAGGTCATGCTGGTTTTGGTAAAGCTTAAGTGCATCTTCCTTGGTGCGGTAGGACGTTCGGTTGTAAACTGGAATTCCGAAAGTTTCTTGGATTGCTGGCTTGGACAAGTATGCGGGAACTCTTCCATTAGGAGCTTCTATTTGCCTTTCTCGTGCATTATAGTGCAACGCACATTCTACCATAAGTTCCGGACACTCTTTTGCTGGTGGAAATCCAGCTGCGTGAACAATTCCATTGCGCATCATTCTCATCGCAATTGGCGTAGGCAGACGTCCATCGCTCCCGTACATTCTTTTCCTGAAGTCATCGAGGTCAACGTGGCCAAGATTGGTGTCCACAACATGCTCCCACTTGGACTTGATCTTTGACTGTGGCTGCACACCCTTGCTGGCAAACTTCATCTTTACCGTCTCGAAAACAAATCTGCAAGAAAAAGCAAAGAGAATAATTAGAATTCGAAATTTAAATCACTTTGAAAGATATTCCAGCTAGTTATCAAATTAGACTTCGTGAAAAATCAAGCTGGAAAGAAAATAAACAATGAAGTTTCATGCCAAAATGGAGTGGACAAAGTAAATCTGCTTGTTCTCCGGAAGAAAAGAAATGATGACAATCACAATGCTGGCTAGGATGAATTTATTTCCTTCACTTTGCTGCAAATTTTCTCAACTCTCTTGCCTTAGACAAATTTCTTCTCACAACTCTTCTTCTCAAAATCAAATGATTGCAAAATGAGAAGTGAAATCAATTATAGAGATGAGAAAATCGACCCATTTAGCAAATTTCCATTGTTTCCTTTAAATCGAGTTTTAACTTGTCTTTTACTCAGCTTTCGCGTGGCAGGTTTTATCTTCAACGATCGTGTCTGGGAAAGTTTCCAAATTCAACGCCAGTTCAATAAAGCTCTTTTGTTCTTTTTTCCAATTTCGAATTTTCAAAACTTATCTCTTTGGGGTGTTGGAAAATAAATAATTAAAATAATTAAAATAATTATTTTATGTGTCATTTCCAACCTGTTCGTTTTATGGCGAATTATTTTTGTCCTTTTCGAAATTTTCTTGCCAATGCCTTAGGCGAATTTTCATTTTCTCCAATTTTCTTGCCATAACTTTTATCGTCCAATTTTATTTGGCCATATTTTCTTTCTTTTTCCAAATTTATTTCGCCATTACCTTCTTTCGTCCAATTTTATTTGGCCATATTTTCTTGCCATCCTAAGTCACAGGTGAAATTTTCTTCACATCTTCCTTAGTTGTCTGGTAAAATTTTCTTAGCATATAAAGGTTGGACTTAGGCGAATTTTCTTTCTTTTCAAGCATGGCGAATTTTCAAAGTGCCAAGCATATATTTTTAATTTCTCAAAGCCCATACTTAGGCAAATTTTTTAATTTTTACCACTTCTCTAGACATGGCGGACTTTGCATATGTTTAGGCCATTTCTACATGTGGCTGGGCGGACTTTCCCTCTCTTCAAGCCACTTTGGGGCGGACTTTCTTTACATCCATGCCATTCTTTTCCTTGCCCAAGGCGAACTTCACTCATGTGCTTGCCATTCAACCTTATGTCCAAGGCGGACTTGGGTTCCTTCTTTGCCATACAAGACTTGACCAAGGGCGGACTTCACTCATGTGCATGCCATTTAACACTTGGACATGGGCGGACTTCACTAATTGTCTTGCCATCTTAACTTTTGCTAAGGGCGGACTTCACCTCCTCTCTTGCCATTTCCTTTATGTCTAAGGCGGACTTACCTCTATGGCTTGCCATTCAATGCTTTGTCCAAGGGCGGACTTTGATCTGTGTCTGGCCACTCAAGGGCGGACTTCATACATTTCCCAGCCACTCCACATTTTGTCCAAGGCGGACTTAGCTCTATCCTTTGCCATTGGAGGGCGGACTTTGATTTGTAGCTTGCCATTTGCATTTGGATAGGGATGGACTTGGCATGTTTCCTTGCCACTTTACCAGGGCAGACTTCAGCTTCATCATTGCCACTGACATTTTGGCCAAGGCTGTTCACCATTAACTTTTCTTTATCTTTCATACCTGGGCCATCTCTTTCAGGCTGAAGCTCTTTTGACTCATTTTCTCCATGCTAGTTATGAATCTCAGTCCTCTTTCATGCCATGACCATGATTTTCAGTCATTAATTTGCCATGAATGTTCAGATTTCCAGATTTCTCCATGGGTTTCTCAGATTTCTCAACCATTTTCTGTGATTTTTTCCAGATTTTTTAACTTTTTCTGTGATTTTCCAGAATTTCACCATGAATTCAAAAAAATTTCAAATCAATTTTTTGAGAGTTTCGTTGACCTTTTTGAACTTCTGAGTGGATTTTCGAAACTCGAGACCTTTCCAAATATAGAAACTTTCTAAAAATAGAAAATTTCCAAAAATAGCAACTTTCTAAAAATAGACCCTAAAAAATAGGGATCTCAGAATTGCCCAAAAGTGCCAAAAAAGTAGGTCCTAAAAAATAGGGGGCCAAAGTGAAAAACCCTAAAAACTGGGAGGTGTCGGAATTGACTGAAATGACAGTCGATCTTCGTCTCCCAGGCCTCCTAAGCATGATGGCGACGTTTGCACAGTGATCCAGGCTAAAACTCATTTGCTTGATTCGGGTGACCACTCAAAATATTCAGATTCAAAACCCCAAATGGAGATCAGGTGGAACCAGGACGCAATGACAAAAGCAAACAACAAGGGTCCCCATTTGCAATGGGGCGAGGTGTGAATTAGGTCACAACAGTATGCAACAAGACTTGGGAGAGTGCTTCCATTTGATGATGAAGAGTTGAAAGAAGGGCTCATGAAGACCCTTTAAAAGATGTATAATGATGAGATTGTTTTTACTTAGACACAATTGTTTTGTCAATCTTTGCGGTCCAAAATTTAGAAAACTAGAGATGAGTACAAATAGAGCTACATTAGCTCAAATCAACCCTATTGGATGGTGGTCATGGCATGTCAAGGAGGTACCAAAGTTGAGGATATCGCCACTCCCCTCCTTTCACAAGTTGCTAGTTTTTTTTGTTGTAGAGAGAAATTGGTCTACATATAGTTTTATTTAGTTAAGAGGAATAGGCTTACCTCTCAATGATTGGAGAAGTTGGTGGTTGTGCATATTGTTTCGTGGCTTCAAGATCAACAAATTTTAGCTATGCACTGGGATGTTGATTTTGAAGATGCCAAATAGTGGATGCATATGAGGGATTGGTTGGGGTTCTATTGGATGAAGCAATCCCTTATAGTGACAATAACTCGGACCAAGACTTAGACTCTAGTTTTGATGTATTGTTAGTAGATGTTGATTAAGGACATCTGCATATTTTAAATGTTTTTGTCATTTTGTAGTTGAAACTTGCAGCCTTTGGGCATGCTGTTGTAATTTTTATATAATATTTATGCATGTTGACAAGTAAAGCAATTAAATTTTGTTAATTTGTTTTCCAACTCTCATTTGAGATTTCAATTTAACTTTGATGCTATGTATTGAGGTTCTATAATGTATTTGATGAATGCCCTATCAATGTTATCAAATGGATACTTGAAATTTCCATTATTTTAAAAAATTTCCCTATTTAAATGGCTGTCCCTTGCCATCCCTCAAAAATGCCCCCCCTAAAAAATCCACCCTTGAAATGTGTTCCCCTATCCCTTGTTGTCCCTAACCTAGAAACTTGGTGAACATAGGTTGCATACAAAGCTATAAAAAACATCAATACAAAGTTTGAAAAAGTTATTTAGTTTCAATTTAATCCATGGAAATACAAACACAAGTTAATCAACTTGAACAATATGTTTTGCAGCATAAATGTAGTAACTACTCCGCTCCTGAGTTCCGCTCCTGAGTTTATGTGCTCAAATGCAACCATTAGCATGCAAGAGTGTCCAAACACCAATGAAGGAATCAAAAGATATGTGGGAGAAAAATTCTAAGGCAACTATGTGGACAAAGCAACTTGGACCAAGGAGAGAATGGTATGTTAGAGAATTCAATCCCATTTGTGACCATAAGCAAACAACATACATGAGAGTAGAAATGTGATGGAAAGTAAAAATGTTGATAGCTCAACTAAGGGTTAGCTCACGTTGTCTTAGTTGTAAGATTGGAAGGTGGACAATGCCAAAAGAAGATTGGGTGCATACAATATGTTGTTTTTGCACTTTGGGGCTAGTGGAAACAAAATGACACACTGTCATGGAATGCCCAACTTACAAGGATATCTAGATCAAATACATTGATATTTTGAAAGTTTTCTCCTTGACTGCCCTATTTGGAAAGGAAGGACTTGTGAAAACAATAGAATTTTTGACCAAGATTCATACCAGAAGATCCACAATTAAAAAGGGAAATGGATAGCAATCAAGGATAACTAGGGCAGCACTTATCAAGGGTGTTTGTGAGCAAAGAAACTTTGTTTCTATCCTTGGGTACCATAAATTGTTTGGTCTTGTGGATATTATTAAAAGCATCCATTCATTCATTCAAAGCACTTAGATAGAGGATACAAATGCCCAATCAATGGGACTTAAAAATAATCTTATTTAATCCTAAAAACTGAGCTTTAAAGTGAAATGCTTAAAGGTTGTTGAAAATCTGGAAAGAAAGATACTTTAAGCAAATATAAAAGAAATGAAACTGCTTAAAAATAGGTATTCCTCCTCTGACATAAGTAGAATATGACTAGAAGAGAGTCGAAAAGATGCACAAATCGCAGTGGTGATTTATCTTCCATCAATGGCTTGAAGTCTCCATGCTTTAAAATTGATTTTTGCCTTCTTGGCTAGTTGGGAAAATTGTGGCACCATTTTTCTCCATGCTGATATGTAGCATGATTGCTGCGACCAATGGAAATTTCTATTTGAATGTAGGTGGATGTTTATGGTGTGTTTGTGAAGTTTAGATGTGGCATGATGAAGGCCAAAGTGTGTCGATAGAATAATGGAGGGCTTAGCTACTTAAAGTGTGGCCTCTTATGCTTGCACCAATGTTTTAACACTTAGGTGAAATTATTGATAGGTTTTGCCATGGCTAAAACATGCCAATATAGTATTGGGTGGAATTTTTCTACACTTACGCAACTTTTCCTTACAGCTTAGGTGGAACTTTGTTTAATTACCGCTACTTCACAAGTCAAGCAGGGTTTTTAAGTGGCTCAACTTCTCTAATCATGCTCCCTTGTTTATGAGGCAGAAAACTTAAGTCATGTTACCACCTTTCCTTAGTTGGGAAAAACTTTTTGATGGCTCAACCAATTCAGTTGTGTACTACTTACACTCCTGCCACTTTTTCTAGGCAGAAATATTATTTACTCACACCATTTTTGACAATTTGGGCAGGCAGAAATGTTATTTATTCACACCACTTATGACAATTTGGGCAGAAATTTTATCCATCCCTCCCAAGCAGAAATATGATACACTTAAACCCACACAACATCTTGCTCACTTAAGCAAACTTAGGGGGAATAGTTGTTAGATGTTGCCACCTTTTGCAAGCTAGGTGGAAATTTTGGGCTGTTCCACCAGTTCCAAATGTTCATGCAGAATTTAGGGGTGGACTTTCTCAAGGACTTTGCCACTTTTTCGCTTCACCTTCTCAAGCTGATGCTGTTTACTATCCTTCAAATCTCATATTGATTTCACACCAAACAGAGGGAACCTTTATCAATCTGCAAAAATATTTAGTTTGAAGAGTAAAACTATGACATGAATGACCTTGCAAGCTGATTGGGAAACCACAAGTTGAATTTGGCTCAAACACAATGACTATATCCTTGACAAATGGAAAAAGTAAGTACATCTTTGAGTTTCATGGGGTGCAACAATCTGAAAAGTGACTGTAATAATTAGTTTGGCTGAAAAAGCATGCCTGGAGCAATAATCAATATTTTATGCTTGTGAATGTGCAGTGATGGAGGATGGCATTTTTCTATTTTCACTCGGTGATTGATCTGCAGAACCTATTTTTGAATTTGTGTGAGAACAGATAGCAACTTTTGAAATACAATTTACATTTTGACTGAAGTCATGCATACTAGTGTTCTATTAGTTTGTTTGTCCATTTTCACATATCTCTATCATAAATATGGATGTGATTACAGTCAGTGGTCATTTGTCAGATTTGCGTAATGCATTATGATTGTATATCTTCTTATTGGAAAATTTTGGTCATAAACTATTAAAATCAATATTAGGCATTAGTTTCAGATGATAGTACCAGTATTATGCTATGGACAATGTTAAGGATTGCCTATCAGATTTTTCCTTGGATGCTAGGGACTTGTATGACTGAAAAGGAAGTGACTGTAATAATTAGTTTGGATGAGAATCAATGCTTGGAGCAATTATGAAAATTTTATGTTTGTGCATGTGCAGTGATGGAGGATGGCATTTTTCTACTTTCACTTGATGATTAGCCCACATAACCTATATTTGAATTTGTGTGAGATCCAATAGTGACCTTTGAAATGCAATTTACATTCTGTTTGATGGCTGGGAGTGACTCTTGGCTTTAAGGAGTGACCTGGCTGGGGAATTTGGACTTTGTTATTGCAAGCATGGCAGACCTTCCATGTCAAGGCACCCTGTCCTCAAATAATTTAGTAACAAATTCAGTGTCTGGGAGTGCTGGTTCATTATCACTTTTTCCAGAAGGGCTGACTGTACAAGGAGAAACTCTTTCTGAAGAAGGTCAACAGAGTGTATCACCACATAAATCTAAGCATAAAAGGGATGCATTTGTAGAAAATGGCAGCACAACTGAGCTGATTAACTTTAGTTTGAGACTTGGTGACTCTGATTCAAAGGATGGAGACATAGATAAGCATGGTCATAATAAATTAGACAACAGTGAATTGCCAAAGTCAAAGCAAAAGAAGATGATCACAGAAGTCAGCAATTTACAAGAGAAGAGAACTTTAGACATTGCAGATGCAATGTTTGGAAATGATATTTCAAAAGTCATGCCTGTGAGATTGTTCAATTTTCAGTTGAGGGAAATTTCAAATGAGCCTCAGAATTCAAGATCAGCTATTAATCAATCAGGGGAGCCATCAGCTAATATATTCCCTGTGTCACCTATATCAGAGCAACATTCTTGTTCACCATATAGAAATGATAAACTTACGATCTTTACGGGAGGAGAAATAGAGAACTGTAAGACAGGATGTGCATTTGTGCCTGCTGCAAATAGCTTTCCTGTATTTAGGACTAAACCTATTAATACAAGAAAGCCACCCTTGCCGCCAGGAGCTGTAACACACCTCAAGGGAGGGTTTTCTCATAAGACAAACAAAGTTCATGTTCAGAGCATGCCACAAGATTCAAGAAAGCATTTAAGGGTGTCTGAGTTAAGAACTAAATTTTTTATTCCTGCTGCAGAATCTGATAAAGAGGGGTGTGTAGAGATAGGGAATTCATGTCCATCGTACAAAAGGACAGCTATTACAGATACAAGCAAAGGATTAACAGTTAAGTCTGTAATGTTTGATAAGGTGGCAAGTGCACCCACTAATTCATTGATGGATCTTGTAACAGTGTCTGATAATATTCAGGCCACCTTCCCAGGATCTAGCAGAGAAGGCAGGTTATCGCATCAGCAAGACATTTTAGCATTTAGTAATGATAACATGAAAAAAACTCTGGGCAGTCAAGACAATGTTGAAAGTGACAACAAAAATACCTCAAGCTTGGATTACAAAAGGAAATGCTTTCAACATTCCCAGTATCATGTGACAGGTAAAGCTCATTTTCAAAGTTTCTTTGAAGAAGAGGACAAAGGTATTCACGAATTTACTGTTGGTGAATCATCATGCAGTAATGTTGGGGCTGCTCTGCAGTTAACTAAAGGAACATTGCAGAACAGATCAGGTCTTTTGCCAACGTCATCTGCTCCCATAAGTCATTACCAAGACCCTTCTAAATTACTTGCAACCTCAGATGATCAGATGCCTAGAAATATTGCTAAATCTTCAAATCAGAATTTTCCTCATTTCAAGTCATCAAAGGCTGATATTTCCTGGCGTGATAGAGAATTCAGCAGGCCAGTCTCATCAGCAACTGAGAAGTCAAAAGCCAATTTTTTATTGCAACAAGTCAATTCTCCTCCTGCTCATTCTCTTCAGAAATTTGTTGAAATGCAAGTCCAAGCTTCAAGAACATCCCCCACAGTTAGCTACTCCTGTGAGCCCTATTACAATGCTCAAACAGAACACTGCCTACAAATTGAAGGGGTTCAAATGACTTCAAAGAAAAGAGATTACGATTCATGTACTACAGATTATTTAAAAGCTCCAGTAATCATAGGTCAAGCAGAAAGGGTAAAGTCCTTACAACTTCCTTCTGTGTCTGCTATCAAACAAGTACAGCACAATTTTCATGAGGGTGCTGGAGGATATGTACGTGCTTTAAAGAGTTCTAGCACTGATGTAGAAGTTAGGAAGGTAGATGTGAAAAGAGTACAAAGGCAGTTTGATCAGATCAAGGATGGTGTTTGCAAGTTAGGTTCTCTAAGTGAAGGTATACCCACAGTTAATTGTCTAGTTATTTGTTGTTGTGAAGGAAATTTCAATGGAGCCATACAATTTTTAGAGGTTTAGAAATCTTGGCAAATCTTTTTTAGCATTGAATTCTCAATGTTCAAAGTTTGGTAATTTTTTATTTATATTCTAGTTTCATTAGATTTTGTAAGTTTTTGACAAAAAATTGCTGAAATATCAAATGAAAAGATACTGCTCATAGAAATTTAGGTGAATCTTAAAATTAAGTAGCGATTACCTTTATTGAAGAACTCAAAAACATAGCCAGTTGGTGAATATTGGCCACAAATTTTTTTCTAGAAGGGTTTGATATAATGCCAGTTACCAGTAGATACTTGCATTATACGAGGATATGAATCTCATGATTTGTTCTTAGAAATGGATGTTTAATATGGTCATCGATTATCATGCATATGTTTCGATGTACATTTTTAAAGATTGTTCCCATTTTCTATTTTTTATGCAGGGACAGTTCGTGGAGTAGATCTAGAGGTAATCTCCTGTTATACTCATTGTGTGAGTTGCACATGAATGCAAATTATTAAGTTGTAATTGGCTGTTAAAGCAATGCATGGGAAAGAGGAATTAATTTTATTTTTTAAATTGACTTCCATGGAGGCTAGTCCTCAGCATTAAAGAAACAGGGAGTGTCCTCTCCGTTATATTTTAATCAGAGTTCATAAATGGGATTTTTTTTTTACTTCCAATAGAAGCTACTTCTTGGCAGTAGAAAGACGGGCATTCCAATCCAAAAGGTTATTAAAAAGCAATCAGTTGCAGAAACTTATAAACTCCGAAATTTGAGTCAAGTACTATAAATGGAGATTGACTGCAGAAAGCAATTTACATTGATAAATGGCACTTATTCATTCATAAGGAGCTATGGCAATCTATGGTTTTTAGTCGCGACTTATTTCCATTCCTTGCAAATTGGAATTTCTAACAGTGAATGAAATATTTAAATCTTCACCATCTCATTAAAGTTGCATTGTTCTCCGACTCAGTAGAAAATTCCAATAAACTGGCAACTTATTTTCTAAAAATGGCTTCTTGTTCCATGTGTAAAATTTTTATTCACAGTGAAAATTTGGGCATATGTTTCAGATCTGTTTCTTGCACTTGAATCACATGAAATAATAGTGTTAAGGAAAACAAATGCTAAAGTTGAGACCAGTTTCATGAATGTTGGATTTCTTCTTTGATCCCATTACATCCAATGGATATATTCTCTTACTTTCTTACCTTCACTTTGAAATTTTTTTATTTACAAACCAAATATTAATCTTTATCTTCACACGGGGAAGCTTTTGGCCTTATCTTGTATGTCAATTTTAGGAGTTCCTTCCTACCATGTGAAGCACATGAAAACAAGATATTGGGAAGGATAAGAGTAGTGTGAAGAGGCGCCTCTTAGTTGTGACATCTAAGCCGAAGAACACTCCACATGGGAATTTGATTGTATATAGCTCTTTGTGCTGCTTTGTAATCTGCTTCTGTATATAAAATAGCGACATTTTTTTTCTAAACCAAGAGATAACTCTTGAGCCCATGTGGAATATATATGTAGTTGACTTGTGATAATCATTATAGCCCGCCCAATCTGCATTTGCATATCTTGTCAAAATGTAATTATCATTCTGCACATACCTATTGCAATAATTCAGAGTACTATGCACATATTGCAGCACTCTCTTAGCAGCTTTCCAAAAACTTCTAGGTTTTGTCACTAACCTTGAGAGATAGTTCCCTGAAAAACCCAGATCTGGTCTAGTGTTGGTAAGATAAATGAGGCTTCCTACCAGTTTCCTGTACAGTTTCATTTATCTTTTCTGATTCATCAAATTGAGATAGCTTGAGGACTGCTTCCATGGGTATGATTGCATTTAGTCATCTTGAAATTTTCTAGAAACTCCTTGGCATACTTTATTTGAGAGATAAAAACACAACCCTGTGTTTCCCATTCTCATACCTACAATCCAAGATTAGTCATCTAAAGTGACTTATTGAGATCTTTCTTCACTTGTGATGACAAGATCATTAACATATACAATCAGGATTACAATTTCTTCATATTCTCTTTGGACATACAAGTTGTAATTTGAAAGGCTACAAGGAAACCCTTATGTGCATAGATGTTCAACAATCTTGATGTACCATGCACGAGATGCTTGCTTTATACAATACAATAATTTTTCTAATCTACAGATCCATTGGGTTGATGCATTTAGACTTCTTCTTGAAGATCTCCATTAAAAATACACTTTTTCCATCCATTTGATGAATGCAGTAGCTAAATTGTGTGGCAAGTGTGAAAATAAGCTTTGATTATTTTCAATTTTTTTATGTTGGAGCAAAAGTTTTTTGATAATCAATGCCTTTGCCTTGGTACTTTCTTTGAAATACCTTGCAGCCTACGGTTTCTTTCGTTTTGGCATTTCAACAAGCTCCCATGTTTGATTTCACATGAGAGCATCATACTCTTATGTTCAGTACAGTAGTCCATTCTTTCAATTCTAATTCTTAACAAATATAGCTTGCTTTTGAAGATTGCATCACCATGTAGTATCCTTCATAGGACATTAGCTCAATTCCACAAGAAAATTTTGCAATTACTTGAATTCTAGCTCTTTTTGATCACCAAGTTTCCAATGAGGACAATAGAATTAAATTGAAGGATATTGATGGCTAGCCGACCAATTTACAATAGAAGCAAAGCCATATACCAAAATGCTAGATAATGATGATATATTAATTTTGGTCAAGCCAAATTGGCTGAATACAAGTGGAATTGCATTAATACCAAAATGACAAACTGTATCACCCAATTTCTATACATGCCAAGTTGGAAGATAATATAGTGAAAATAAAATGGATCTAGCAAATATACAGACAAGGATCTTACAATGTGTTAGCAAACGGATTGGTCACTACAGTTTATTGTGAGAAAATGACCTCGAGATGCCCTATTGGGCAGCGACCAACAAACTAATAGCTCTGGAGATCGCTATTGAATTAGCGATCTTCCTCTGAATTTTAGAGGTACAGCTCCCTTGTATGATTTAATTTTTTTTTGGGTGTGCTTATGACTGGAAAGCAGGAAAGGAAAACTAATGAATGTGCATAACAATGAAAAAAACACAATTGATAAACATAGAATAAAGAGAGTGCAAATAAATGATACACAGGTCACCCACTTCACACCCATGAACGATAATCAGGAAAGATGAACAGTAATTCTTTTCAATTAACGAATTACTTCGAATTCACAGATTCCACAGTAGATACATACACAATCTGATATCATAGAAAATACATTGAAGAATAATTGCAAAGACACAGGACATCTGCAACTAAAAAGAAATATTGACCAATACACAGATATAAAATATATCTTTTATTTCTTCAATGCAAAATCATGAGTTCACAGACTCAAAATCTCTATACAACAAACTGTGTTTGAAAAGGAAAATAAAACTGCCCTCCCTTCCCCCCAACACTGAATTGAAATAATAATAACCCCCTTTTTGCAAATAATACCGTCTTTTCTTATAACTCCCTTGCCGGTTGGTAATAATTTCTTGATGGTTAAACTGTCTTTTCTTATAGGAGACCTTTCGGTTCCATAACTGCCTCTTTTAAAAGAATCCGTTACAAATGAAAAATAAGACTTTACTTATCCATGTACATGGTATCTATTAAGGCTTCTCCCTATTGGGTGGTTGGAATACTAAAAAAGAATACACTGCCCATTCATAAGTACACGTAAGCTTTTTCTCATTGGTGTTGGGAACGTCTTCGATCTTGCAAGAGCTTCTCACATAATCTGAACGAAATCTTGTATTTCAGAATTTAAGGTAGTGGTTGTTTTTATCAAGATAGGACCCATGAGAATCTATCATAGTAAATACCTACCTCGTGTTAACTATAGCCATTCAATTCACATAACTACCTCTGCCTTGCAATTACATCTACAATCTTCGCCACATCTTTATGAATTGAGTGTCACATATGTCTAGATTATAAAGGCTCAAGGGCAAAGATTCTAGTTGCATCGGCTCTAGTGACCACCATACTAACTTTCCTTGAAATTATGCTGAAATGCAAAGATGTTCCCTTAGATGGTATCGTGCGGAGTGTATCCCTGTGTGTGTCCATTTCCTGAGATAATATCCTCTTTAGTCCTTTTAGATTATGACTATCTCGAGGAATAGCCAATGACAAAGAGAATCGGTCAGGGTGTTTGTGCATAATGGTGCCAATATTTGGAGTTTGAAGATGTCTCCTCAATTGTTTCCCTTAATACTTTCGTATCTTGTAGATCAACGCCGGGATTATCCTTTGATTCATCATCGACAATGTTACAGAGCTCGATACTTTCTCACAGTTTCTACTTAGTAAATGCGGCTTGGCAGAAGTGAACTTTAGTGCACATTAAGCATCATCACCATTGAATATCTTGTCTTTTCTAACACAATCCTAAGCACCATGTTTCTTAAATTTTAGGGATGAATTTCAAAGCATTAAAATTGCTTCCGCATCGTAATTTCCCCATTCAAAATGCTTCGACCAATTTGCTAGGTCGCTATTGGTCATTCGATCATTGCATTAAATATCATCTTCACTCCTTGATATTGATTGTTCAATCAAGAACTTTGCCGCCACTCGAAGATCCTTTATCTTTTTAACCAAGTCAACAACCTCTTGGTATTTCATTAACTTCCACAATCCATTTGAGTTTAAATGTTGGTTTAGGCTTCCATTACCAAGTGCACGAGCTACAACAAGTTAACCATTAACCCAAATAGGCCTCAAATTGTCAATGGATATAACGCGGCTTTTGAATTTTTACTAATGGACTATTGATTTCCACAATGTCTCTTTGAATTTTATGATTCTATAGAGAAGGGGGATTCGCTATTCATGAGTCTCTTTATTCTCAAGAGTTTCTCAAGGGGCGAACTGCCCTAAACTACCTCAAGAAGCAGAGCAAGACTTTTAGAATCAGAAAGAGCAGGCCACAAAGGTTTTTTGGATAAACTAGCAAGTTTTCGGCCAAAGGACGTTAGCGCAACAAATGGACGACACCGTGGCGCGTTGGAGTCCTAAAGGCGCATTGGTGTCTCGTACGGACCAAAAATTGAATTTATCACAAAAAATAGCAAAGTATCTACTTCTACCCCGACTGCTAGGAACTCTTGGAATACGAGGAAAATGATAGAAAGTAATGGAATTGATGAAAAGTATAAATGATAAAGATAAGGAGAAGAAAGAAAGTTCTTACAACCACCCAAGTAATGAAGCCTCTAGCAAGGAAATATCTTCAATACCTGCATATATAAGTGTTGATGTGATTTTTGTGATCGCACCAATCAGCAGAACAAAGTATCCATAGGCCACTCCATTCTCTCTTGAACAAAGTATTCCGTACGCTAAGATTGTGAGAGAGATCGTACGTTCAACTTCAAGGTTCCGATAATGCAATGGAATACCCTCAGTTGGTTCGTTGTGATTTGCTGTTTTCACAAGGGGACTTACATAATTGTTCAGATGTAGCAGCTGACAACAGATTAATGATGGAAGGGGATTTTCGTGAGTGATGTGAATGATGTGGCGATAAGGTACGTGTTTCCTATACTAACTAGAAATGTACTGAATTGAAATGAATGCAGTGTTTAGAAAGTCTAGGTTCTATCCTAAAGTAGGACGTGGGATCAATCTCAACAAACTTCAACCACTCTGCTTCGCCTCGCGTTGGACAACCTCTACAAAGCCGGTGCAATCTTCAAGGGAGTAGCAATGAATGTTCAAGTTATAGTTCAGCATAAAGACACCATCAAGACGACGCATGCCAAGACGTGAATCGTAACCGAAGTTAAGCTTATAAAGTGTTCCAGTTGACCACACAAGGCAAACTTGCCATTAGCAAGCTGCTAGTGGTATGGATTAAAACGAAGTTGCCTTGATTAAACGCCACAATCCACAATTAACATCTACTCGCATGAAAATGAAAATTACTCTAATTTAAGCTACTTGAAGTAGAAGGGGTGAAGAAATCTTGCTAGCTGCTCATAACAAAAGACAAATTCACCATCAATGAAAGCTCTTTTTATTATGATAGTTTTCACAACAACTTCTTACAAAGTTCTCAAGGGAAAACTTTCATTCTCCTCCAAACTATGCTAAGCTATCAAACTATGCTAAGCTATTACAACTATACTATCAGTCTCTCTGCTCTATTCTCTGATCTAATCTAATGAGATACAAATGACGGGGGATGCCCCTTTTATTGATGGCCCAGTCCAATGGACGACTTAGATTACAATCAAATGGAGGGCTCAGATTAAGCCACATCAGCCCTAACCCTAAAAACTGCTAGAATGAGGAGTGGTACAATAAATGAGCCAGAAGATTCTCACTCACTCCCAAAATAGCAAAGGAAATCAATGCCCACCATCACTCATCTAGAAGGTCATCATCCAAAAAGGAATTTCCGTTCTCCTTCTCCTTGGCTGCAAAATCAATGAATCTGGCTAGCACAGCTTCAACCTCCTGAACTGAGATCGGCGGAATGTGATCGAGTTGGAATTCTAACACTGTGACTCCCTGCCCATGCCGCGTACAATACTTTCTCCAAGCAACTAAAGCATCCTGAGTGTTTTGAATAATGCTTGAGAAAGTTGAGGTGTTCTCAAAGTCATTCTGGACAAAAGTCTTCACCTCTGAAAAGAAAGGTGGCAGTCTACTCCTCAAACCATCAGCAGTCACCTCCTCGGAAGTCATCCTCCTAGCAAATAGAGCCTCCAATGTGTTCAGGACTCCATCAAGAATGTTCGTCATGGCCCTTCTGACTTTGGCTGAATCTGCCTGTGCCGCATCAAAGAATCCTCGGCCTGTGACAACTGAAGAGTACCAGCCGACAAAATCATACCTAGCACCTTCCTGTATCATGCCTCCCTCAATCAACATTTGTAAGGGAGTATGCATCAAAGCCTCCAAACGTTGAATAACTTTGCTATGATAGGTATGAGCATCACCCCAGGCCTGATCAACTGCATCCATCCATGCCATAATGCTGGAAGCCTGCTGGTAAGCATAAGCAAGATCCTCCATAAACTTTTTTGTCTCAACACGAACACTAGCAACCCACTTTTCTGCTCCCTGTGCCATCTTTCTCAAATCTTCCAAGCTGCTAACTGATTCTCTAGGCAACTTGGCTGGAAGCTCAATCGCCGGATTCTCCTACCCACAAGGATGAGACAAGTGTTGTACGTATCCTATCAAAGTCTTGTGCTCCTTCAATTTCTTGTATTTGC
>VDFB02058242.1:480361331-480550885 GCA_007258455.2 Sequoia sempervirens | reverse complement strand
AAATAAAATAATAAAATATTAAATACTAAATATTAATAAATAAGTATTAAACTTAATACTAAGTAGTAAATAATAAATATTACTAAATAATAAATGCCTAACCCTAAAATTATAAAACGAGCGGCAGTTTATAATATGGTTTATAAATTATAATAAACATAAGATACGTTTTAAATTTTATATGAGCTGAAGTTGCAGCCGCAGGTGAGAGGTGAGATACGAGTGGCAGCTTCCAAGAGGAAGTGTTGCAGCTGCAGCGACGGCTTCCAGATAGAAATGAGGACGCCAGTTGCAGATAGACACGCGAGGGCCTGAGACAATGCAGAGAAATGATGCCGAGAGAGAAGAATCGCAGTTTCTTCATTACCTTCAATATAGAAAAACGCGTGAAATTAGAGATGGGCCAAATCTCAAACATTGACACCATTTTTTTTTTAAAAACCCTAAAAAAAAGGATTTATGAGTTTTTTAATAAAAAAATTTCGACCATACAAATTTATTCCGAATCTAAACGAATTTCATTTTTTTTTTTTGAAATTCGACGAATTTCAAATTTCAAGTTGATATTCGGCCAAATGCGGTGACTTAGATATGCTTTACAATGAGGCCAATCACAAGGCCGATCTGATATGAATATAATAGCACCACACTTGATGCAAATACACAACCAAGAATAATATCGAACTCCAAGAATATTGATCTGTTGTAGCTATTGAACTCCTTCAGATTTATGCGAACTTCATTTGATAATTATTGGATGCCAAATGAAAGTGAATCCTCTTGTATATATACACATCAAGGTGTCCTTTCATGTAGGGTCGACCTCCTTCACAAAACAATGTGTCTCCTTAGTTTAGTCGACCTCTTAGATTATTTAATATATTTCAAATTTAGAGGAGAAAGAGATCTCCCGCCGCTACTATAACATCTTGACCCCAAAGGCTATCACTGGGTTAAAGGCTAAACAACTACACAAATGACCTCTTATATACTTGATGTGATATTCATTGAAAAAATGCAAGATGAGGGTGCAAGGACATGATTCACAAAATGATTTAAATGATAAGCTCACAACTGATATTTTCCTGTTTAAACTACTAAATTGTGAACTACACAAATACTAAAACTAATTCTTACACTACTGATCACAGGTTTTGTTTTGTTGAAAGTGTGATTGAATCATTAGTTCTCAAGACCGGTGCCAATCCACTTGGCAACAAAGTCACAATATATCAATATCAAAGGAAAAGAAAATTGAAACCACAAGCAATAATGAGCTATGCATTTACATACACCAAATATGTAATATCAATAACAAAGCATGCTTAATAATCCGTCACAGAACTACATAAATTAATGTATAATATGGAAGAAACGATTACAAGGTTTGCAATGCAATAGAATGCTATCACATTCATTAAATCCAATATTACACTCATGCCAGCAAATGTGGCAAAGAAACCCTAGCTGCTACTAATAGAGTTCTCTTAAAGTCAAAATATACAAACTATCGTGGAAACAGTTCTTTGCAAATAACACTTACAAAAGTCAACCTCCTTGAGATTGAATCAAGTATGTTTCTCGCAAAATAAACGGAACTAACATGAATTGAAACCCTCAACTATTCTAGCACTATGGTGCTTTGCTAAAAAAACACAATGGTCAACCCTTTGAAAAATAAAAACCTTAGCTTTTATAGGCCCTACAAGTTGCCAAATCCACAACCAACCAAAGAGGCATGCAAAATTGCATTAACTCAAAAAACCCTTGATTGGTACTTTGCAAAGGACGCCCATACCCTTCAGGCAATTTTTCTACATGCATCACACCTGAATCATGGCCCAAGATGCCTAGTTGTCCATATGAAGTACCATATCGTGAGAGAATGCTCACAAAATCCACAAGAACCCTAGAAGGTTGCACATCTTTACTTATAGTAGTTGAAATGTTCAAGAGTTGCAAGCAATTAGGTCAAACAATGCGATGCTATGGCCTTTGAGTTGAACACACCTTTGGCTGAATTTTTTCTTTGAATTGTGTCAATGAGTTTGTGAAATAGTGAGCTCTCTAACGCCTTCCTTTTCTCGTCTCTTCTTTGTCACAGTTTTGGGCTTGTGGCAAACCTTGTCGCACTTTTGCAGAGTTTGCAAACTCGCAAACTTTGTGACATTCTAACTCTTTTCTCACTTTCTTTCTTGCTCTTTCTTTCCATCATCTTTTTGGCTTGTCACATTTTATTCATTTTGGCAAACTATGTCACACTTTTGGGCTTTTCACAAACATAAGAACCACATTGGCCATTCAACAAGTTCACGAACTCACAAACTTGCCAACACATTGAACTTATTCTTTCCCTTGTAACAAATTTGCAAACTTTGCAACATCACAAACTAGGCAAACATCCTTATTTTCTTAGTCATAGTTTCAAGTTGTTCACAAACTCACAAATTTCCCAATTTTTGTAATAAAACCACTAAGTTAAACACTTAGCCAATTTTGGATTTTGACAACTTAAATGAATGACTAAAAGTATAAAGGGAAAACAACACAACACAAAGAGGTGGCCCATTGAGGATCTCTCGGATTGGGTATAACTAATGGGAAAAATAAGGCAAGGTTGTGGAACAATTTTTCAAATTTTGAGGCTTGCAAATCTAGCCACTAACAATGGCTTTAGTTGGGGACATGTGTATTTGGTAGGCACAACATAAATCTAGTTATATGTAATGTCCCTTTTTAAGCAAAATTGATTTGTGATCAATTGGCCTACTCGAGTTTCTCGTAGGCTAATTGGTGAGCAAGGGGGAACTCCAAAGTTCTTGGGGAGCACAATTTCAGTTTAGTTGAGTTGTTATTCATGGAAATGAGTTCAGTTGGTTATGTCGAGCCTCTTGATACTTTTGGAATTGATTATCAACCTTTGGGAGCTCTCCAAACTTCTTGGAGTAGGCTATTTTTAGTAAGTCACCCAATTGCCTCTAGTCATCATCCTAAGTCTTCAACATCACATTGGTATGATCAAAATTCAATTTTTATGTCATTTGGATACTTTCCACAACTTAGGTAAATTATTAAGTTAATAAATAACTATTCACTTAAGTTGTCAAACATTGAAAATATTAAAATGACAACTTAGTGTAATAGTTCATTTAAAAGGTGTTTAAGTGTGCTTCAAGTTGGACACCTAGGCACAATGGGGTCTTTTGCACGTAATGAATTATTTAAATTGAAAAAATATTCTTTTTCAGAAAAAACAAAAAACAAAAAAAGCCACTTTTTTGAAAAAATTTACAAAAAAGCAAAAAAGTGTTTTCTCAGAAAAAACAACAGAAAAGTAAAAAATGTTTTTTTGAAAAAGCAACAAAAAAAGCTATAAAAGGAGGTTGAGGGCTCATTTGAAAGGTTAGCCATGTTATGTTATTTGATTTGTTGTTGGAGTGAACTTGAGTTCCTCCAAAATCTTTTGAGGACAAAAACCCTCTTGAGCTTACTAGTTGCAAGGACGAAAACCCCCCAGCTAGTTTTTGTGATTTCATCCAGAAATCACCATTGAGCTGCAGAGAAAAGTTTCAGTTTTTTGGGGTTGCAAGTATGGAGATTTTTTATGTGTTTTGAGTTGCGGATTCTGGTGTGTTTTCTATCAAGTTTTTACAGTTATTGCTGGTTTAGAGGTGCCAAGTCCTTCCTAGTCCTTTCCAAACAGTTTGGCACTGAGATTTTGAGCTTTGGTGGAGTTGTGATGCATTTAGTGGTGATATACCTGCTGTACCAACGCCATATCAGACCTGCACAAGTTTTATATCAGTTTTCAGATTGATATATTCTTGCAATGTGTTTTGGTGGGGTTTGGGTATGCTCTGAGGTGTTATTTCTGCTCATGATCGATTGATGGTGTTGGGCACAAGTGGAGGTGTTTATTGGATGTTTATTTGGCTTTCCACCCCTATTGTAGCGTGTTCCAAGTTGATACCACACCTACAATCTAACATATTATCACCTATCTAAGGTGTTATTCTTGTTAAGTTCATGATTTCATTGATTATCCATGTTTTATGAAATGTTGCAGCAGTTATATGATGTTGTATTGCTTTGATATTTCATTGTAAACATTGGATGGTAGTACCGCCAGTGAGTTTGGGCCTTGCTCATTGATGTATGTATTTACCCCACTGAATAAGTGGAAAGTTATTGGACCTACTTACCCCATTGAACAAGTGGAAGCATTGTATTTACTTATCCCACTGAGTAAGAGGAGAGTTTGTATCTGCTTACCCACTGAAAAGTGGAGGTGCCATGTTTACTCACCGCATTGAATAAGTGGTTGCTTTGTAATCACTGTTAGAGCTAAAATTTCCACCCTGGTTTTCACATATCTTTTTCATTCCATCTCCATTATAAGACCTATTACCCTTGATTTCTTACTGTATTTCAATATTAAATTTAAAATTTCCCTCATGTACATAGCTCATAAAGTGAAGCCTTTCATTATCACTTTGAAATAAATCCCTTCCTTAAAGTACTTCCTCAGCAGCACAAGGTATGTCGCCAGGACAGTGCCACATCGAAGAGACCTGCGCCAATGTCTCCCCGACAAAGTCAATAGAAGGCCGATGAAGGTATCGAGGAGACCCTCATGCTTCGAGGAGACATCCTCAAATGTCTCCCCGACAACCCAAAGAGCAATATATTGAGGAGACTTGGATGCATCGAAGAGAAAAATTAACATGTCTCTCCTACAAGATACAGTGACAACGATACTCTAAGAATATGGAATTATTTTGCATTCAGGAAACAGAAAAACATCTCTCGGACATCGAGAGATTATTATAAAATAAATGGTAAATTACTAACAAGGACGGGGTCAGACGAGTGCAATGACAATATCGAAGAGACATCAATGTGTCGAAGGGAGAAATGAAGAAGTCTCTTCGACACTATAAGAGCAAGTGAGAACAAAATGTCGGAGAGACATGAAGGCATTGAACAGACATTAACAAAAGTCTCTTCGACTTTCTAACAATGACATATCGAAGAGACAAGGGAGCATTGGGCAGACATTATTGAAAGTCTCTTCGACATTCTGGCGCGGCTATGAACATACATTATCAATAAGACTATGGGACATCGAAGAGAGATAACCACAACTCTCTTCGACATTTTAAAAGTATGAAAGGGATTATTTGAGGAAACGTTGCTGAGAGAAGGAACACGGGAGAAGGAACACGGGTATGTTGAGGAGACATAAGCATGTCGGAAAGAAATATTCACCGGTCTCTTCGATATTCAAATGTCAAAAGTTCAAAAAGGGAAGAACATGAAATGCAGCCATCAAGGAGACCTTGGGGATCAAGGAGAGAAACTCAAATGTCTCTTCAACATTATGAAATAATGTCTCACCTGGTTGACATGACTAATAAGGTCATCGAAGAGACAACCGCCATTAATACTGCAGTTGATTAGAAAGGTGGCGCAAGCGCCATTTATGAACCAAAGCTGGTTCAAGCATGTTGAATCTCGATATATCTAACTCCTAAGAAATCAGAATCACAACAAATTGAGGTTCAATATTGAGGAGGCGGAGTTGGACGACGGCAAGCAGCTCAAAAATCACATTGTTGATTCAAGTAAGTGCTCTTGGCTCAATTCAACGTGTTCTCTAAAAATTTGCTTGAAGTACGGTACAAGTAGGGTTTAAAATGGACAAAACCCCTGAAAAACCAAAAGTAAAAAGTCAAAAAACGGAGGCCAGGCCATTAAACCAAGACTTAACAGATCAGTGTCCCGGGTCTGGGCCAAAGTCAAGAACAACTCAATTAAACCCTTCATGCAAAACATTGGAAGATAAACACAAAAATCTAGGAGATGTGTGGACTCTGCATAGGGGTTATGACTTATTTATATATCATTATAGAAAGAAATACAGACATAGGCCTGTCTCGAATCCATGGAACTTCAATCCGGCGAAGCTTGTGATGCCTAATGTCTTTGTTAACGTAGAACTGATTAAAGCACTGGCTAGAAACTACAATCCTAAAACAAGGGCAATCTATTCTCACGATGGATCACAATTTATTGTTATAACACGAGATTATATTTGCATGGTCTTTCAATTAGACACATCCCTGAAGATAAAATTGTGGATAAGAGATCTGTTGGAAGAATATCGAACCATGGATGGGAGTTAGAAGAGATGGAAGTTACCTCTGCATAGACCCAAGTGTCTAGGAAATCAACTAAGAAAGTTCTATAGGGATGAAAGATACCCATTTCCAGTGGATTCATTTGAAGAATATTACCAATACACCTACTATTCAGCCAGCCAAGTACTAGGAATTGATGCCCCTGCCAACATGACTATAGCTCCCATGGATCTGGCTGCAGCTATCCAAAGCCAAGATGCCAGGACCTATGATTATGAAGAATATTTATCTGAGGTCATTAATACTTCTCTTGATGCCATTAAGAACAATAGTGATGCCATCAACTTCAAGTATTATTCACTGTTTATGCATATGATATTATATTAAGGTCAGATAATGGGAATATGGGGAGAGGAGTTGAGGATCAAGGATTTGGATAATGATGAGAATTCTAGACTAGTGCAGATGT
Source organism: Sequoia sempervirens (assembly GCA_007258455.2). Taxonomy (NCBI): domain Eukaryota; kingdom Viridiplantae; phylum Streptophyta; class Pinopsida; order Cupressales; family Cupressaceae; genus Sequoia; species Sequoia sempervirens. The sequence goes on along the minus strand of VDFB02058242.1, from coordinate 480,544,276 downwards.
GGACATCCATATGGGACAACAGATGTGGGAGATCCCACTATTTATATTTTGAAGAGTATTTTGTCAAACCTTTGTATAAGTTACTTGGCCACAGATGTGATTACAATCCGTCCCCAGAGATACAGAGATTCCTCAGGCCAAAAGAGAAAAACCCTGAAGGAAGGGTAAGCCACAATTGGGGGGATTGGTATGCATTTGAGGATTGTACTGTGATCAGAGTATATGGATTCGAGGCAGCTCCATATTTACAACCTAAAACTGTGCCAAACAGAGTTGCATACCTTAAGATTGTAAGGCAATTGGCTTACTCAAACTTCATGCACCTAAAGAGCTATGGAAGACAAACTTTTATGCCTTCCACTCTTTGCTTCGGTGACTTCACCATCATTGCTGATACAGGATATAAATTAGTTGGCAACAAAATAAATTATTATGGCTTGCCATTGGGGAATAAGAGGGAAAAATTTCACCCTGAACATTTTATTTATGATTCCAAGATTTCACAAAAACTGAGGGGATATGAACATGAATTCTATGTGGATAATGTCATTAGGAATTGTGATGAGAATCAAGTGATGATGAGGAAGGCTGCCTACAATAGAATTGTTATGGCCGAGGCTTGGAGAAGAAACAATAATCCATTGTATGTAGAAGCTTTTCATGAAATACAAGATCCTATGGAAAGGATTCAACAATTGATATTGCATGAAGAAGAGGTGACAAAAGATGTACCCCTTGTAGCTTTCGAAAGGAGAAAAGATACTAGTTTTAGGAGACAAGCTGAGAATGTAACACCTTTAAGTCATTTGTCACCACAGCCTACTCCAGAGGTGAGCTTCTCAACTGATACTCCTATTATAATCGAAGATGACATTGAGGAGGAGAAGGAAGTCACACAGATCACCATTCCTATTGTTCCCCACTATGAAGTGCCACCAGAGAGGAATGTGATCACATTTGAAGCTTCTAATGAGTTGTCTGATGATGTGAGACATCGTGCTAGCCAAGAATTCATTGCAAATGACACATTTGTTCAAACCTCTGAGTTTAAGGCTTTCATTTATGAGTATAAAGGAAGAGTAATAAGAGAAAGGCTAAAAGAAATCAACCTTGAGAAAGAAGCAGATTCCTTGAAGGAGCTCCAACATGAGGTTGATGAAGAGATGAATGACTCCTAAAAGAGGAAGAGCACTATTACAAGAAGTTGGGGTCATGCTTCTTTCGGGGTGGGACATTAGCTCAACCATTGTGTTTGACAACTTTCTTAAAAGAGAAAATAAGGCCTTGCAATTGACAGATGAGGCTAGTGATAAGATATATACTGGATCAGGGTATAACCGTGATAATACTACTTTATAGATTCTAGCACTTTACCCACCAGGAAAGAGGCCTTCTCTTATTAGTGATCTGTTGGTGTACGTTTTATCATCCATCGAACACACAAAATAAAATGCCCAAAGACACTCTATCCTCTCTTGAACAAAATCACCGCGTATGCTAAGATTGCGAGAAGATCATATGGCAACTCCAAGGCTTCTTTCGTCAGGTCATGACATGTGGATAAGCTCAATGGGCGTTGTAATATGCTAGTAATACACAAAGGGACTTACCTTAAAGAATTCTTCACAAGTTCAAGACTTAGACGGATTTATCATTAAATACTTCTTCTTTCGGGATTTTTAGTTTGGGATCTCAAAAAGTGCAAAAAGGAAAAGGGTTTAGAAGTCCTAATCTATTCCTAAGAATTCAAGAGACGATAAAGATTGGGTGAAACTGGTAACCACGCTTTGCTTCGCCTCCCTAGGACAACTACACAAAGTGGGTGCAATCTTCAAGGGGTGTGATTATAGTTTTCAAGCCTCGAACAATACTGATCTAGACTGAAGTTAAGCATCCACAATCATAAGCTCAGGCTAACTTTACGCATTCAATGAAAATCATCCATCCAAAGAAAGTATGAGCAATGTTTCACCATAAATCTGTACTATCAAATCTTGCATTCACTTAACAAACATTCAAATCAAATTCTATCTTAATTCCAATCAAATTCTATCTTAATTCTAATCTAATGTTGAAGAAGCTATGCAACCTTGCAAACCACTTGACAATAAAAGGGATTCAAAGCAAATCATGCCTAAGAGCTTTTATTATTGGAAGTAGCAAAACGCAACAATCTCATACACTTTCTTCACAAAATGAAAATGAGAGATCAAGAGTTTATATAGAGCTTTTAAGAGCAAATGAAAGGCCAAGATTAATACACATCAACCCTAATTAGGGTTTCCCAAAATATAATCAGTAATCAATGAGTAAACAAAGAGTGAAGTAGCGTCTAGGGCTATTTTGAAGGGAGTGCGTCCCTATCCTCTTGAGCAATAGTGTGTTCAACGAACCTGGACACGATCTGGATGACTTCTTCCATCGTGACCCGTGGTAGCATGCTTATCCTGAATTCCAGCCCGTCCAAGTCCTCAGCATATTGGGCAAAGGCACTCTCCCAATTCAGTTCTTGTTTCATGAAGTCATCTCGGATGGATAAGAGGCTCGCCACCCTTGTGAAGTCCTGTCTTAGAATCGATCCTATGGTGGAGAAGAAGATTTCCTGAACCTTGTGCTTTAGTCTTTCTAGCTGCATGTCATTTTCTCGAACAATCTCTTTCTCAAATACATTTGCAGCTATGAGGTAAATCTTCCTTTGAATTTCTCGAACCTGTTCCTCAATTCTGAATCCATCAGCTTTTGCTCTCTCCAAGACTTCACTCCGTACTGTCAATGCCCAATACCAATGGTGGAAGTCATAAGCGGCGCCTGTTGCAATTATCTTTCCCTTGATCAATTCCTGTTTTGGAACGCCCCTCAATACCTTGAGGCACGAGGAATGATTGTAGAAACCCTTGTTTCCGCTAACCTCTGATTCTGACTGTTTTTGTGATTTTTGGTTTTTTGTGGTTTTTGCATGAATAAGAAAGAATGCGATTTTGCAAGAATTGAATATAAAATTCAAATAAAATCATATAACTCTGGAATGGATAACATCTATTGAGAATACTGATGCCAAACTATTTATTGAACTTCTGGAATGATTACAAATGTGATCCAATAACATGCAATGTGAAAATAACAATTTTTATATTTAAAAACCTGGAAGTTTGCAGCCGCCTGGAGCCATCATGAAATGGTACGGCTGAAAAGAATCTGCACTTTTCCCTGCGTCTGATGCTCAAGAAATAATCCAGAGGTTTAGGCGCCACCAAGGAAGAAGGCAAGGAGACCAAAATGATAGGCGATTTGCCTTGCACAAAAAAGTACGGCCTTTCTAGAAATGTACGGCCTGCAGCTCAGATGGTACGGCTTTTGTACAGCAGCAACCAAACAAATAAAAGTACGGCCTTTCCTTAAATTGCCAGATCTCAATGAAATAGGCGCATTGATTGAAGAATCCCTGCTGGAAGAATATCACTCTGAAAACCCTGAAGGTGAATCAACTGTGAATGTTCTGTGATCACTTCCGAATGAAGAAATCTCTCTGAAATGCAATAGATCAGCTGGTATCTCACAGCCTCTGAATCGCAACACTGAAGATGGCTCGTTCTCCAATGTCTGTAGACAACAGAAACCCTAGGCTTCGTTCTCCGGAAGAAGACTTGCTCAAATTTCAATATTCAATATCATAATGAGCTCGAATTCCAATGAAACCCTTATATCTCCTCAAAAGTGCGAATTCTTTCAAAAAGGCATCATTAAAATAAATTCGAACTTTTCTTTTAATTATTTCAATAGTCTTCGATCACATTTTTAATTATAAATTATAATAAAAAATGGCCCCTTCCATGATGGGCGACCCCCTTCAGCAATTCACTTAAGTTATAATATTAAAAATATTATAACTTTATAATATAAGCTCCAAAAATAATTAATATTTAATTAATCAATTAAATATTAATATCTCCCTCGAAATGTGTCCGATTCACGAACCGTCTGAAGCTGGTGACTAAGTGAATGATTCTGCATATGATCAATCCGTACTGCTAAAAATAGCAGGGGTGCCTCGCTGAGTGCCAAATACTGCTAAAAATAGCAACTCAGGCAAATGGTGTCCGAATGAGCCCGAACGAAAGCCAACTGGTAAAATTCTGACAAGTAGAGCCAAGCCAAGCTCCATCAAGACCCTCTATCCATCCTATCCCGACCCTCACGAGGGTGCATAATGGGCTTAATCGTGAACTTCGAGAGATGTCAATTTGGAAGGGACATGGCCAGTCCTTATCTGAAATTGCTTGTCCTCAAGCAATCTCAACTCAGGATCTTCGCGAGAATATCCCTGCGGCTCTCCCCATGTAGCATCCTCCAGCGTAAAATCTCTCCATTTCACTAAATATTCCACGATAGTCCTCCTAAAGTATCTCTCTCGTACTCCGGGATAGACTCGGTACTAAAATCAACTTTCCCTCATCATCTAAGGAGGTAAAACTGCAGAAGGTACCACACGGTGTCCCAACGCCTTCTTGAGACGTGACACATGAAAAACATTGTGTACCTTGCTCTCCGCTGGAAGCTCTAGCTCGTAAGCCACCTCTCCAACACGCCTCAGGATCCTGAAAGGACCGTAATATCGTGGCTTAAGCTTTTTTGACCCACTCTTCCTCAGAGTAGACTGACGATAGGGCTGCAACATAAGATAAACCATGTCACCCACCTCAAAATGCCTCTCTGTTCTCTTCTGATCTGCGTACTGCTTTTGCTGATTTTGTGCCTTGGCAATATTTTCCTTGAGAGCCCTCATAGTATCCTGACTCTCCTGCAACAAGTCTCCAGCACTCGACACTCTACTGTCACTCAGTAGCAAATCCAGAAAACTCAGCGCCTCATAACCGTACAACGCCATGAAAGGTGACATCTGAATGTTCATGGAATGTGGTGTTGTAACAATACTTTCCCGCACAAATGAATCCCACTTGACCCATGCCTTTGCTGCCTTGCAATATAGTTCTTGAGGTAACCTTCCACCCATTTATTCACTATCTCCGTCTGCCCATCGGTCTGCGGGTGGTAACTGGTGCTCGGTGTAAGCTCGGTCCCATAGAGTCTGAACACCTCCTGCCAGAAGTGACTCAAGAACCGACTATCCTTGTCGCTCACAATGCCCGAGGCAACCCATGTAATCTGAATACCTCACAGAAGAAGACCTCTGCTACCTGTGTAGCTGTGTAAGTGGTGGTAATCGGAAAGAAGTGGGCATACTTCGTTAGCCGATCCACAACTACATATATGCAATCTCGTCCTTGGGCTTTAGGCAAGCCCGTAATGAAGTCCATCGACAGGCATTCCCACTTCCTGTTAGGAATTGGAAGTGGCTGCAATAATCCTGCCGGGTACGTGTTCTCCTGCTTGTTCTGCTGACAAACAGGGCACTCACGCACATACTGAAGAACATCTGCCTTAAGTCCTTTCCATGCGAATCTCTCTCGAATCTGTCTATACGTCTTGAAGTACCCGGGATGTCCTGTTGTAGGTACATCATGAAAGGCTCGCATGATAATGTTCTTCACCTCTGAACCTGGGATCAAATAAACCCTGTTCTTCTAAATGATCAAGTCATTCACAAGCGTGTACCTGGTGTCAATCGTCGATCCCTCAACAATGTTGGAAGCCCAAGTATCCTTGGCATACTCTGCCACAATCAAATGCCTCCAATCCTCTGAAATGTGAACCATAGAGCTCAGATAAGGTCTGCGTGAAAGAGCATCAGCTACTACATTCTGGGTGCCTTTGATATAAGAGATATCAAAGTCATATGCCTGCAATTTACTTACCCACTTCTGCTGACGATCATTGAGATCTCGCTGCCCTAGAAAGTGTCTCAAACTGTTGTGGTCAGTTTTAATGCAGAATTTGCTGCCCACAAGATATTGCCTAAATTTTGCCAAGGCATGCATTATAGCGAGCATCTCCTTATCATAAATACTGTAGAGCCTCTCTGGCCCTCTGAGTTTACGGCTCTCATACACAATAGGGTGCTTGTCCTGCATAAGCACCGCTCCAATGCCCTCGCCAGAAGCATCGCACTGAAGCTCAAAAGGCTTCGAAAAATCTGGTAGTGCCAACACTGGGCACGTAGTCATCAACTCCTTAAACCTCACAAAACACTCCTGTGCCTCAGGAGTCCAACATAATGCACCCTTTTTCAACAAGTCTGTCATAGGTGCTGCATGTCGTGAATAACCATTCACGAATTTGCGGTAAAACCCACACAAACCAAGAAATCCCCGCAGCTGTGTAAGGTTCGCCGGAGTAGGCCAGTCTATAATAGCGCAGATCTTCTCAGGATCCATCCGCACTCCCTCTGCACTGATGATATGACCTAAGTAGAGCAACTCGGTCATCCCCAAATCACATTTGGACTCCTTGGCGTACAAGGATTCCCTCTCCAAAATACTGAGCACGGTCTCCAGATGAGCTAAATGCTCCTGCCAAGTCCTGCTGTAAATAAGAATATCATCGAAGAAGACCAATACAAATCTCCTCAGCAGTGAATGGAAAACCCTGTTCATGGTGGACTGAAAAGTAGCTGGCGTGTTGGTTAGCCCAAATGGCATCACCACAAACTCGAAGTGCCCACAATGACAACAGAATGTAGTCTTCTCAGTGTCCTGCTCATGAACCCTGATCTGATGATATCCTGACCTTAAGTCTATCTTCATGAAGTAGCATGCACCATGGAGCTCATCAATAAGCTCGTTTATACGAGGTATTGGATACCTATTTTTGATAGTCCTCTTATTTAGGACTCTATAGTCTATGCACATGCGAAGGGTGCCATCCTTCTTCACCAGAACAACTGAAGAAGCGAATGGTGATTTGCTAGGTCGAATGTGACCCATAGCAAGCAACTCCTTGATCGTCTTCTCTATCTCATCCTTCAACCTCTTAGGATGCCTATAAGGAGTAATCATGACGGGCTTAGCGCCCTCCTCAAGCTCTATAATGTGCTCAATGCCCCTGTCTGGAGGTCTCCCTGGTGGAGCTCTCGGCGAATACCTTCTCATGCCCGACTCTCAAGCTACTTGTGAATAATAATAGAGGGATGATACTTTCGGGTCTTACTGGCATTCCCTCATGTATAGGTGCCAATGTGCGCTTTCGACCTTGTACTCTACCATGTCGTAGCCATGAGTCTCCATCCGATGAAAGGAAATAGTTTTGATGTTGCTGTCCCGAATTGCCTTGAGAATATGTGTCTTCCCATCCACATCAAAACGAATCTCCATGTCCTTGAGACGAAGAGTGACTTCCTCAAGTGAATGAAGCCACTTCATGCCCAAGACTAAATCGATATCCCCCATGTTCACCACGTAATAATCAGCCTTGAACTCATAGTTGTTCAAGCGCAAGGGGAGATCCTTAATCATACGTTCACACCTGAGAGTGTAACCGTCGGCCACCTTAACCCTAATGCCTTCGAACTCCTCAGTGATGAGTCCGCGCTTCTCCACAAATCTAGCATCGATAAAATTATGTGTGGATCCTGTGTCAAGAAGGGTAATGACCCTCTGTCTTGCCAAAACTCCACGAAGCCTGAATGAACCTTCCTGTTGAATGCTAGATAGGCATGCCTCCTAAATCTGGAGCTCTGACTCTGCCTCTGCCTTAGGCTCTGAAGCCTCTGACTCTGACTCCTCAGAACTCTCCTGCTGTTTGGAATTTTCTGATTCCGAATCCTCGTAGTAAGCCCACATCACTCGATTTGCCTTGCCCTTAGGCCTCAAAGGACAATCGTGATTGGCATCATAGGGACCTTTGCAGTAGAAGCAAAGCTTCTTCCTGCGTAGATCATTAAGAGCCTCTCGATCCAAAGGTGGTGCTGCTGATTTTCCCTTTGTATCATTTTTGAAATCTGATTTTTCTTTGTTAAAATCTGATTTCTCTCTATTTCTGTTGAAGCCCTTATTATCCCTGAAAGAAGAATTGTTTCTGGAGTTGAATCTACTGGATGGTGCTGCCAACTCCATACTACGTGCCTTTTTCATTGCTTCCTGTAATGAAGGAGGATCAAAGGCTTTGATCCAACCTCTCAATGGTTCCGTCAATCCCTCCATGAAGAGCACTACAAGTCGCCTCTCTGAAATATTAGGAACCATAACTGATAACTTCTGAAAGTCACCCATATAAGACTCCAAATTGCCACTCTGTCTCAGCTGAGCCAAGTCTCTAAAATAGGATTCTGGATCCTTCCTGTCAAACCGCTCCACCAACCTGTCAACAAACTCCTGATATGAGGTGATCCGATCATGTTGGAGTGTCACCATCCCATGGTGCCACCAGTCGTAAGCTACTCCCTCCAGATGTACTGTCGCATACCTGATAGCATCTCTCTCAGCGATCGGACGCAATGTGAGGAACGTGTCTAACTTACTAATCCAGGCTTGAGCTGTGACCTTACCACTACCATTGAACATTGCTAGATTAAGCTTGTTTGTAGCATGTTTCAGATCATTGTTCTGATATCTAGGTCTCCAATCCTGTCGACCTCTGTGATGTTCTCTCCTCTGTGTAACAAATCTGTCAAAGGAAATCCTCTCTCTGACATCAAGTGGTACTAACTCCCACTCCTCGTTCGCTGCCATAAGTGTATCTGCGAACAACTCCTCATGCTCCTCACCTGCAATAGCCTCATCGGGCTCCTGTCTCACAAAAGTAGGCCTATTGGGCCTATCTGCTGTCTGTGAAACAGTCCTAGGTGCTCTCCGAGATCCTGCATCACTCCTATTATCGTCACGCTGTGGTGACGGTCTCCTCTGTGTACCTAACCTCTGGATTGCCACTGTCAATTGCTGTAGCACATCGTTAGACTGCCGTTGACCTGCTCGTAAGTCTCTGAGAGTGTCTAACACCTCTGCATCGTCCTGATCTCTAGGGTTATGAGGAATCTCTGTTCTAGGAATATCTGTCCTGTCAGCCATGTTTCCCGACTGCCGAATCGAACCCTATTGCCTGTCAATCAAGGCTCTCCTGTGAGTATAATACCTATGTGACCCAAACTCTTGTGGCTGCATAAGATTGCTAAACCCTCAGGATGGCAGGATTTAGCTCTGATACCACTGTAGAAACCCTTGTTTCCCCTGACTTCTGTAACTGGTTTGTTTTTGCATGTATAAAGGAAGAATGCGATTTTTGCAATAATTGATTTAAAATTCTAAATGATTTCAAATGGGTGCGAACTAAGCAAATGGCTAATGAAATAGATATCCAGCATATTTATTGTTCATTCCAAATCATTACAATAATGGGTTTTTGATATGCAAGTAGAAAGACAAGTGAATTGGAAATATTCAAAAACCTGATCTCAGCCGCCTTAGAGAGAAGTTAGATCAGTACGGCTATCTAGATGTAAACTATTCCTTAGCTAGATGATATCCAATGCTCCCAAATGCCAAAGCGCCTTCTACTGTGAAAATAGACTGCAAGGAAAGCAAGCGATCTGCTCTCAAAGGAAAAGTACGGCCTTTTCTGAAGAGGTACGGCCTGCTGCAGCAGTACGGATTTGGTAACAGCAATAAGGAGATCTGTACGGCTCTTATGTGCTTGGTCTGGATCTTGTGAAATGGGCGCCCAGGAAGATTAAACCATTCTGAATGAATTCCCGGTCAAGAACCCTGAAGATTAAATCAACTGTGAAGCTCTGTGACAACCTCTGAATGAAGCTATCCCTTTGACTGGCAATAGATCAGCTGGTATTTCACAGCCTTTGAATCACACACACTGAAGATTGCACATTCTCCAATGCAAATCGAAAACCTGAACCCTTGGCTCTGTCTTCAGAAGAAAATACTCAGCAAAAGTCAACACAATCATGAATGGCTCGATTTTCAATGCAAAACCCTTATATTGTTCAAAAGTGCGATTTCTCACAATTAGGTTTCATTAAAAAAAATTCGAACTCCTTTTTTTAATTTTTCAATAGTTTGAAATCACATTTTTAATTATAAAATATAATTAAAAATGGCCCCTCTGATGTTGGTCGACCCCTTCAGCAAAAACACTTAAGTTATAATATTTTAAAATATTATAACTTTATAATATAAGCTCCAATAATTAATATTTAATTAAATCAATTAAATATTAATAGCTCTCTCAATATATGCCCGATGCACAAACCGTCTGAAGCTGACGAATAAGGAAGTGATTCTGCACGTGACCAAACCATACTGCTAAAAATAGCAGGGGTGCTCCGCTAAATGCCAAAAACTGCTAAAAATAGCAATCCGAGCAAATGGTGTCCGAACGAGCCCGAACGAAAGCCAACTGATAACAATCTGACAACTGAAGCCAAGCCAAGCTCCATCAAGACCCTCTATCCATCCTTTCAGCCTACGAGGGTCGCATAATAGGCTAATCATATGCTCCGAGAGATGTCAACTAGAAGGGGACATGACAAACAACCTCGGATTCTAAAGCACTTCTTGAATGATTATCCAAGAAATGGACTAACATTGTGTCGGACCGTGGCGAAAACAATATAACGCCCCCTTCACAAATGGGATCCCCTTTTATTGAAAGCGAACTAAACTACGAAAGCTAGACAACCAATCTAAACAAAAACAAAAAACTTTAAGCGAACAACAGTCCAAAGACGCAAGTATAGACAACTCCTAGCATGATTTCTCAGGATGTGTAGTAATAGAAAAGTAGTAGTCATAGTGCGAAGTTTTGCAAACTTATCTTTAAACTTGGAAAAATATTCTTTCAAGGGACAAATTTGAAACTCAGGCAAAAGTTCGGGAAAGATTAGTAACTGGGGTAACTCATCTGGACTATGATTGATCCATAAACAGGTTGTCTTTCCTAAATCTCCATAATCAAAATGATATTCTTTGTAGCCATTAGTAGGGAAAGAAACAACCTGGTGGTCTTCCTTTGCTGGCATGCATTCTTGTTTGTCATCCATTGCTTCATTAGGAGGCCGAAGTTGACGGTGAACCAAACCTCTTGCATCTAAAACATGGAGATGATCCAAACTGGGTGGAGTGGGGCGGGAATTTGATTCAAGAGGGCATTTGGAATCTTGGATCATTTCATGCGCTGGCTCTTTTTGAATCCCTAACATTGGATCAAGCCCCAACCTGAATTATTCTTCCTTTCCTATCTCTTTATCAGGCAGCGTTTCATTTGTTTCAATTTCATCAAGCAATTCTTCCATGACTATGAATAATGGATCAAGTGTTGACGCGAAATGTATTTCATATTCTGCCTCCATCCTGATAGCCCATTTATCTTCAAACACATCTTGCCTTAAGCTGCTTATCATTTCTTCCATTTTGTTCATGCATGTTTGAACTTTTTCATCAAGGAGCGTTCATTTTTGAAGTGTACTGGAATCGCTTCCCTCTTCACGTTCTCCTCCTCGGATGAATGAACATTGAAGGTTTCTCACACCATCTCTACTTTGAGCTAAGTCCTCTGCTCTTGGTTCTTGATGGTCTTCAATAACTTGCAATTTTGTATATTCATTCACTTCCGTATGTTGACAGTTGCCTTGGGTGGTTCCTCTTGTTTGGATATATCCCATTGCTTGTTTGATCTTTGCTCCAATAGCCTCTTGTTCTAGCGTGATGTAGGAACAATCTTCATCTGCTTGCTCCCTAAGCTCGATCACATCCTCTTGTTGTGACTTATTCTCCTTGTTGTTGGATGATGTTGAGGTACACTCTTCATTTGGTGCTAAAAATGTTCGTGTGACATTCAATCCATCCTTTGTCTTTGAAGAATCCATATGGTAGTACTAGTAATCCGGGGCGACATCTGGCGTAGTTGATGGCTTCTTCACATGTTGTGCAAGTGAACTCTGGATGAGGTGCGTTGTGAATCCGACACCAACGAGGGAGCAAAACACCTTTCAAGCGAACATTGCCTAGTTCCATCTGATTTTGGATCCTAAGTATGAATCTCGTGAAGGCCTCATCCATAACTTTTAGAATGCTATAATCATCAGGTTCTACATCCAATACTCCTGGCTTGGGGACATCCCAAAAGAAATTTTTCCCTTGGAGAACAAGCTCTATCCTTGAGAGGAATGTTAAGCAACTAATTTCTTCGTGCTGGGAGGTCTCGTGAATTCGACATCTTCCTGGCAAAGCAAACTTAGACAAATTCCCGGGGCGCATTTGTGCATTCAATCTTTCTTTAATTCGAGCAATATCCGCGAGACTGTCTTGAGAGCAAGAAATGTGCCCATCCATTGAGAAATCTCTTTTTTGATTTTCCACTTCTGCTTTTTACTTCTTTTTTTTTGGGAATTTTCAATTTTTTTACTTTTTTTGGAGTTTTTGACATAAGAGAGATCTGACATATCTCTGATTTGGCGCTTCAGAGCTCATACTGGTTCCTTCCAACCTCTGGAACAATTGAATGCTCGCCCTCCTTCTAGCGCCAATTCTATTGATGTGATTTTCATGACCGCACCAACACAGAATAAAGTTACCAACGGCGACTCTATCCTCTCTTGAACAAAATTTCCTACATGCTAAGATTGCTAGAAAGGTCATGCATTCAACTCCAAGGTTCCTTTATGCAGTGGATAGTCTCAGTTAGCTTGATGTGATTTGCTGGTATTTCAAGGGTACTTACGTAATTGTTCACTCCGGAGGAAGGGGTTTTCAGGATTGAAAGGATTTATCAGTGGAGCTCAAATTTCTTAAACTAACTAGGAAGTATTGAATTTAAATGGTTGCAGGGATAGAAGATGCTATGGACTAATCTATGCATGAGACGTGGAGATCAATTTTCACAAGCCTCAACCAGATTCCGCTTTGCCTCACTTCGGACAGCTTCCACAGAACCGGTGCAATCTTCAAAGGGAGTAACTAGAGATATTCAGATTACAATTCAACAATCAAGACACCATCACGACGACGGATACCAACATGAAGATCGAAATCGAAGTTATGTCCACAAATTTCCAGTTGACAACGCAAGGCGAACTCACCATCAGCGAGCCCACTAGTGGTATGGATAGACGGAGTTTGCTCAAATTGAAGACCACATTCCACAGTTACTATCTACTACTTGCATGTAACAAAATCTATTTACTTTATTTTAAAATCCTACTTGAAGTAGAAGGACGAAGAAACCTCGCTAGCTACTCACAACAAAAGACGAGATCATCATCAATGAAAACTCTTTTTATTGAGAGAGTGTTCACAACAATTTCTTACAAAGTTTTAAAGGAAAAACTTTCGTTCTTCAAACTATACTATCAATCTATTAGCTAAGCTAACTCTAGGCTATCTCTCTAATGCTCTCTACGTCTAATCTAATCTCTACTAAGGTACAAATGAGGGGGAATGGCCCTGTTATAGCTGGACCAGTCCAATGGACGGCTCAGATTACAATCAAATGGAGGGCTTAGATCGAGCCACATCAGCCCTAACCCTAAAAACTGCCACAAGGAAGAGTGGGGTGATAAATGAGCAATTAATGTCCATCTTCTAGAAGATTCCTGTTTGTAAATGCGTTAACACTGTTCTTCCTCCTGACTGCAAACTGGATGAGTCTGATCATCATGGCCTCTGTTTCATGGACTGGTATGGCAAGTACGTTCTCGATCTGACTTCAAGGCGACAACTTCCTTCTTCCGCTCGATGATGATTTTCTTCTTAACTGACATTCTCTAACTTTGAACTGCATGAGGATGATTATTTCTCCACCCTTGATCCTGAAGGATTTTCTTATCTTGGACTCGAGCATTTCTTCCAAGTACTTGCTCCATCTTCCCAAGTCATCACGCCTTGGCCCTGGTGTTCACCCTGCAAAACGAGCAAGAGAAGAGCATCAGAACACTTCATAATATAAATTCACCGCACTTACTTGATTTTCATACTTTGATTTCCAAGGTTGATTGATCTCTGGAACATTTCTTTTCTAGCAAACCTTGCCTTCTTCATAGCTTTTCAACATCTGCATGCCATCTTGACGCCTTCATCCTGATATTCGAGTTTCACTTTAGCTTCACATTCTTCATGCCTTAGACAAATTTCTCCTTTTTGAGGGCGCATTTTAGAAGACTCCTGCTTCATCACCTGACTTAGAAAATTTTCATATCCTCACTTTGGCTTGGAAGAATATTCTCACTACCAACCATTTCATCAAAAATCACCTATGTATCCAGCTCCAACTTTTAGCCAAGGCACCTTATTTCTCTTCTTGCCTCAGAAAAAAATTATTTTGTTTTGCCTTAGAAAATTGTATCAACCAGGCGCCCATCAAAAATCTTCATCTCAAAAGCCTTGGCGAGGTGAGGAAGACTTTAAAATCACATCCTTGTTGAAAATATCCAATACCCAGAAGAAAATTCCCTTCAGAAAGTGCCAAATTCATGTGTCTACAGACGAAGGGGTAGATTTAATTTTTGAATTTTAACCTTAGAGAAATATTTTGCCAACAAATTTATCTTCATTCTTCATCCTTGGGTGTATTTTCCTTGCTCTGCCTTGAAAATTTCCTTCAATCTCATGAAACTGGCACATTCTGACTCATCCACTCCCAATTCATCCCTGCCTTAGAAAAATTTCATCACTCCTTCAAGCCTAGGCGTATTTTCTCTAGAGGTGAAATTTTAATACTTAGAAAAATTCTTGACATATCATCACCAGCTTGGGCGCATTTGAACGGTCTAGCTGGAAAATTTGAATTTTTCCTTAGAAAATTTTTCTCCATTCATCTTTCTCTAGTCATGGCGCATATAGCATGTCAAGGTGGAAGAATTACAACACTTAGGATATTTTCACATAGCTAACACCTCAATATCCTTGGGCGCATTTCACATGTCAAGGTGGAAGTAACCATGCCTTGGTAACTTTTTCATCCATCTTCACCTTGCACTTGGGCGCATGTTGGGGGTGGTGAAGGAAGTTTGACTTCAATGCCTTTTGACTTGCCTTGACTCCACTTCTAGCATGGGCGCATTTTTAGGATGGTGAAGGATTTAACTTTTTCCTTAGACAATTTTCTCACCCTCTCTCCCTCCTTTGGCACATTTGAGGTATGGAGGAGGAACTTACAAACACTTGAATATTTTTCGAAAAGCCAACACCTCCAACATGTTTGGGCGCATTTGAGGGGGTTTGCAGGAAGTTTTCATGCCTTAGAAAGTTTTTCTATCTTCTCAAGCTGAGGGCGCATTTTGGGGGTCAAGAAGGATGTAACTCCAGACTTAGATTTTTTTTATCACCACTGAGCAAGTTGGGCGCATTTCAAGTGTCATGGAGGATTTAACTTAGACTTAGGAAATTTTCCTCACCACTTCTCCTTGAGGGCGCATTTGATGGGTCCTGTAGGATTTATCAAACACTTAGACAATTTTTTCATGGCTTCTACCAGCTTCTCCGTGGGCGCATTTAGGGGTGTGTGCAGGATTTAACTTCAGACTTAGGCATTTCTCAGCTTGCTCACCCCTGTTTACTATATTTAGTAAGCCCTTTGATTTTCATACTTCTAAGCTTGGATTGGTTTGGAATTCGCGCCACAGGATCTTCATGACTTCTTTGATCTGTTCACACTGCCAGATTGAGCTGACTTGCTATTTATAGCATGTTTTTGAAGGTGTTTTACTATTTATAGTAACTACTCAATTTCATGACTTCCCCAACTCCGTTTGACTTGAAATTTGAATGGCGTGCTCCTCATGGGGTGACCTGCCTGTTCACACTGGCGCCTGCTGTTGACTTACTGTTTATAGCATGTTTCAGAAGTGGCTTACTATAAATAGTAAGTGCTCCGATTGCCTTCAAATTTTACCAATGGATAGCCTAAAAGATGTTGATCGCAGTGGGATACACTAGTTTTCGAAAATTTTGGCATTTTACCCCTCATTTTGGGTCCCAAAGCTGGAAACCGTAATTTGAATTGCATGTTGATCAAATGATCTCCGTTTGACCCCGTTTCTGTTGCATGTTGCTCTGTTCGTGATACTGAGGTGTTGGGCAGCTGTCGGAATGATCCTGCTAAAAATAGTAAGTCTCTGAAAAATGATCATCTTGTCTTGCATGTCACATCGCTGCGTAGCTCTTGAAAAACCCATAAGGAATAACCTGACATGCGCTGATAAGTCCTGCATGCAAACCCTAAAAATAGCCTTTGAAGACGGCTCTGAAAAAATTCTTGATCCTAGTTTGCATGTTATACCACTGCGAAGCTTTCAAAAACCCACAAGGAATGTCTAGACATGCGTAGAAAATTCCAACATGCAAACCCTAGAAATGGCCTCCGAAGGTTGAGTACTAAAAGTCATCGTCTCATTTTGCATGTTATATCACCACGTAGGTCTCAAAAACCTAGGAATATTCTTCGGACATGCATTGAAAAATTTCATATATACACACCCTAAAATCAGCTCTTGAAGGTGAACTTGCTAAAAATAGAAAGTTCTTTGTTTCAGTTCAAAACTTGCAGACAAATAGCTTGACGTGCTTTAGATGCAGTGTAACGATCAAAATTTCAAAAGTGCTGAGAAAATACCCCAAATTAGGAACTTACTGAAAATAGTAAGTTGTCAGAATTCAGTGAAATTTTGCTGGGAACCTGTTCGAAGCCTACTGACTGCAACGCCAAGCTCAAATTTTGAACTTATTCACTCCATTTAACTTCAAACTGGCCGGAAGACTCAAAACCCTAATTCTCAGACTTAGCCAAAATTTCAAGTTTAAGCTCAAAGACGGGCACATCCCCGGAAAGACAAACAGAACAATAGAGAGACAACAGGAAAACCAACTAAAATCAAGCCAAAAGTCCAAAACGAAGCAAAAATTAGGGGGTCCCCATTTGCAATGGGGCGATTTGTGAAAAGGTCTCAACAGGTAGACTGTATGTTAGGGAAATTTTGGCATTGGGGGTCATTTGGTAGACGCACTCTTAGATGTTAGAAGTACATCGTCACATGATAGTGTTGGTTGGGGGCAGCTTAATATATCACTGTTGTGATAGATTCATAGAATGAAGGAGAAAACAAAAATAGAGAGAAAGAGCAGAGAATCTAGACACACAAATATTTTATATTCATATAGTTCTTAACTTCCAAAAATTACATAAACATAGAGTACTCAGTATATGCTCTGTTTTACACTACAAAATATACCACAAACAGTTTGGACTGTTGTCCTGAACCTGGTGCTGTTCACACACCCAATCTGGAGTGGACTGCAATCCTGTAGCTGCCTGCTGTTCGTCTGGTGTTTCTGCAGCACATTCCCTTCTATTCTCTGCTGTGGTCTGCTTGTTCTCTTTTGAACATTCTCCTTCTGTTGTTGCAGGATTTTCTTCTCTATCCCAAAAATTGACCATAACATTCTCTTGTTTTGTCTTGTATGCAAGATCATAAAAATTAGCGCTCAAAATTTGATTTTCAAAATTACGTACCAAAATAAATGCTGGTAGGTGAAAACAGTTGCAAGAGTCAGATTGAGGAGATCCCCAAATTTGATGCGGGGGTAGGTGAAATAAATTTGCTGACAGAAAAGGTTAAATTCCAACAGATAGAATGACATTGTTTTGATGATTTGACAAGGGTATGGTCCTTTATAACCATAGTTTGCATACTTAGTCTCGACTTGGATTGATAGGCCAAAAATTTTCAACTCAGCAAAAACTCGACAACTTAAAAAAAAAACTTAAATTGAAAACTTGGCAAAAATTCTGCAAAATTGGGTATAAAATCAGCATGCATGAGTTTCTCCTACACATTTATTGAGTACTTGCTAGTACTCATTACTGTGATATGCCAAAACTTGCCCCTCCAACTTGTGAATTAAACTCACAAGTACACATTTATTGAGTACTTGCTTTGCTAATCTATGTTTATAACATTCATTAGAGAAACAATTTTTTATAAATTTAAAACAAATGCATTTTTCCACTTTATTATATTTAGTTGGACCTCCTTTAATTTTCCACACTTCTGTTGGTTCATTTTCTATACTTTGGTTAGAACTTCAGGGCTGCCATATTCTATCATATTAATTGCCTTGCACTTTTGTGCCTTTTGTCATTTCCTTTGACTTGCTCATCTTCAGTAATCTCAATGGTTTCAATAAAATTGCAATTAGGCTGAAATACATCATAGTTCCCATTTGCCAATGGAATATGCCTCTAAGGAAACTTGTTTCATCTTTAGAACATGGATATAATTCCAAGACTGTATTAGCATTGGCTCCACAGGGCCTTGATCACTCTTGTTTGGCCACCCTTCTCCAGAGTTCAAATTGGAAGAATTTGAGGAAATTGTTGCCTCACTCAATGCCTGATTTCTCAGATCAATTATATATTTCTGGCCTTTATTTTCAACGGAGGGTATTTTTCTCTCTAGTTATGGTTGGCTTTGGTTGCTACTGACCAACTTGACCCAACAATGCATCATGCACCTTTTTATGTAATAAGATGACAACAAAGTTTAACATAAATCCTTGAGTTCCAATTACTACATTTTGTGTCCTTAGAACTCCAAGTGCATTTATCCCTTGTTGATTCATTCACACCGGTTGAAAAGTTGGTGGTAAAAAAATAATCAACTTGTCTAGGCTTTGCCAAGTGTCTTTTGGGAGTAAATTCATGCCAAACCCACTATCAATATTTGTAGTTGTCAATTTGTTTTTGAGATTCTGCATATGTATTGTGATTGGTCTCCTTGCCAAATTCACCACTAGGAGCATGGGATCAAATTTCAATCGCTTGATCTCCTGACTATGGAGATTCAATTATTGCCGATACGGTCCTTGTTATTCCCACTTCTAGATGCTAGATGGGTGATAGCATGCATTGTCTAATTCCTCTTAGGTATATTTTAATCTATAACATTTGTAAGTTAAAGAATTCTTTGCAATATATCAACTAGTTTAATTGGTATGGTAGTTTTAAGTGCTTGCTTTGCAAAAATTTTACCCAAGTCGAGTTGGTTTGTTACCATACTTGCATGTTCATTTAAATGGTGATGTAGGAGATCTAGTGGATGAAAATTTTCTTGGTTTCTATTGTTGGATTGGAGGACGAAAGCCCTCTTGTCCATGTGAGGTGATCCAATATGTGGATGACATTTGTGCTGGTTTTTGAGATTTATTTGAAGATTTTAGTTTGTGAAGGTTTGGATCAATCAATATTTGCAAGCAAATCAACTAACGTTTTATTATTGATGATTGTGGAGGAATTTGAGGGCATTGTTGCTACGATGTAGCCCATTAATTGGCTGTTACTATGTTTGTTCAGCTGTTGTATAAGATATCCTAGCCGCCATAGGGTATATTCAGCCTTCATAGATCCTATTCCAACTGCTTTACATCATTTATTGCAGTTGTACAACTGGAGGTGGTGTTGTACAGCTGCCAATTTGTTATTTCTATACCCTAGTCGCCACCTTTACATTTGATCTCCAGTTTGTGTTGTTGTATGACACACTTGTGAGTTGCTATTCTGCTGAAATACATAAAATAAATCTATCTGAGTTGCTGAATAATATTTGTAAGGGTTTATTGTTGCTATTACGATCTGCTGTTTGCATCTACAGTCCTGTTTGTATCAGCATTAATTATTCAGATCTGCTGCCATAATTAATAATTTTTAGTTTATTAGGGTTTCCATATTTATTTCAGCATTGTTCATTTTCGGATCTGCTGCAATATCCATGATGTTTTGATGCTTGAGGGTTTCCCTTATTTATTTCTGCCATTAATTACTGCTGATCAACATTTATTAGAGTTGGCATCTGTTCTATGTTCAATATTTGTCTCATTATTGCATTCACAAAAAGGAAAATTGCATATTCAATAGAAATTCTATCTAGGGACAATACTCTTGAAGCCAAATTGCATTTGACTCTGACCTCCCCTACAATTATTATGGCATCCATAACCATTATTATTCCTTTGATTATGATAGCCACTTGGAGATGTGCCTTTATTGTCTTGTGGTTTTAGAGGTGTAGTTGGTGGGATTGACTACTCTCCCTAGGTAAAAATTACTTTTGTACTTTTATTCTTCAAATTGTATGGCATCATTTGGAAAATCTTGGAAAGCATCTATTTGGGGAAATTAGCCATGGTGTGGCCTTCTATCTTCTTGTCCATACACCATTAGTCCCTCATATCTCTTTGTTGGTCTCACCTTTGTGCTTCTTCATCATTTGCCACATGTCTCCTCGCAGAGCTTGAATTTTTCCTAGTTCACTATTGTTGCTTGCATTAGTCATCATCCTCCATTCCTTCTTTGAGAATGCGAGGACCTTTGTATGCTTCTTCGTATGTTGAAAGAGGCGCAACCTTCATTTTTCTTTGCAATGAAGGTCGCGAACCTTCAATGAACCATTTTTTCTTCAATACATCTATTGTTACTTTGTCAAGTTTCCCAAGAATTTCTTTGAACCTTGTTTGCCTACGGAATGGGGTTCTAATCTTACGTACTACTGGCAAACTGGTAATGTGCAGAACATAGGATAAAACAGTAAACTGAAAGATATCATAGTTGAATGCCAGAAACTTTATTCATTCTCAGGAAATATCATGTACAAGAGAGTATCACAATGCTTACAGTATAAACATCGGCAACAAAGACTCATTCATAATTCATAACATTCTCCCGACTATCCCAACCGACTACATATAACGCTCGGCGGTGGTTAGATAACCAACCGACACGACGTTTCATAACAACATTACATAACATTAATCTGGATATATTTTCCCGAAAGTACATGACATGTTTTATTCTTTACTAATCTATAGTTTTATTGACAATTGGCCGACTACGACCACGACCGACTACAAAGTAAAGATATACGACTAACAAACCTACGATTGTATGCTTGCACATTTGCATGCGTTTGTTTGGTACCATATATTTCAGTGATAATTTCATTGTCATTTTAAAGAAGTAAGAATTCTTTTTTGAAGGCATTTAGTAATTTCTTCCACTAACATTTGTCAAGTGGTTTGACTTTTGTGAACCGATCAATTTCCATTCTCTTGAGGGTGTGTGGAAATGGATGCAAAACTAATAATTTTGATTAGTTCTCCCATTGGCTATCCAAATAGTCACACATGTTTGCAATGTTTTGCAAGATTCTAAACCCATCTCCAATGAATTTAGGCAATTTTTTCCTTTCCACACTTGAATTGGCTAGCGAAGTCACCAGTGTTGGTTGTCCTTGATGCAACTTTGGTGACTAGAACCTTCTCAAGAAATTTTAATTTGGATGTTCCTTTGCTCTCTTGGAATTCTTAGAATGCTAGGATTCTTGACCCTTCAGGGGACTTCAGTGGTTTATAAACTACTAGTATCACTCTCAAGCTCCCTTCTCTACAATCAACTCCTTTATCTTGATATCTTTGGTTCACTTTCTTTGACTAGTAATTCTTAAATACAATGGATATTACATTTGTATCTTGCTTCTTTTGCTCCTATGAAGAAGTTGTCATAATCCATCTCAAAATGGAAACTTCTCTTGTTTGGAACCTTCGACATAACTTGGTCAAAAAGATTTGCAGTTCCTTCTTTAGTAAGAAGTTTCTTGGGAACTTCAACTCATTGAACTTTTGGAAGTTGTTTCTTCCAAGTTGGTTGGATGTATAAATTGCTTTGTTCACAACTAGGCATTCAGCTTTGAAACTAGACTAGTGGATTTTTCAAGTTTGCAACCTACCTCAATGTCTTTGTTCTTGGTGCTTCACTAGTTGAAGGGATTGTCTGATTGCATAGTTCTCCCTGACTACACTTTGAAAGCAACCAATAATTTTGATTAATTTTCTCAATTGGCTGTCCAAGAGTCGCATATGTTGTGTAATGTTGTACAAGTTTCTTAGACCCATTGCAAGTAAATTTAGGCAACTTTTGCCTATCCATACTTGGAGTGGCAATTGTTCTGAATGCGACACTAGTGACTAGAACCTACTCAAACGGTTTTGATTTGGACGTTCCTTTGCTTGATTTGGTTTTGATTTGGATGTTCCTTTGCTTGCTTGGCACTCTCAGACAAATTAGTATCCTCAACTCCTTCAAAGAATTAGATGATTTGTACACTACTAGTATTGCCCTCATGCTCCCTTCTCTCCAATCCAATCCATTGTCCTTGTAGAGAGCTAAAACATATATTAGTTATAGTTAATATAAGCTATGTGTTTTGTTAGTCAATGTGTGTATTTATGACTTGTTGGTTGATTGAAGTAGTTTTGGCCCTTGGGTATTTTCCGACTAACTGAAGATATAACTACACTCGCTGACTACTTGAAGACATAACTAATCGTAATGTAAACTATAACTATTATATGTTTCAGCTATCTACAGTCGTAGCATTTTTGGTTAACGTTCTTCAATTAGTATTTTTTCAATACAATGGATGTTACAGTCATATGCTAATCTTTTTTCTCCTACAAGGAAGTCCTTAGAATTCATCTCAAAATGATTTCTTCCCTTGTTTACAATCTCCAACATAACTTGGTCATAAAGATTGTTTCTTTGAAGTTAGATGGATGGATAAGTTTCTTTGTTTGTGACCGTTACTTTAGTCTTCTGCTTATTCTTTAAAACTGGATTGATGGATTTTTGAAGTTAGTAGCCTCTTGCAGCCTCCTTTGTTCTTGTTGTTCCACTAGTGGAAGGGATCGTCTTATTTCATGATCTGCTCTTTGGTTACACTTTGATTTTTTCTCACCTTTGTTCAGTCTTAATGGCATTAAGTTTGTTGGTTTGTAGTGTAGTTGTTGATTGACATCGATTCTATTCAAAGTTGTCCCAACTTCATAGAGGCAACCAAATGTCTATTGCTAAACTATTAGACTACCAAATGCAATATAAATAGAACATGATAGTATATACCAATTCATTGTAGATGAAGAATAGTGATTGTCTTGTTCCTAGTGCTTTGTACAATGAAACCTAAAATAGGTAGGACCATATATAAGATAGATCCCTTTCCTTGACTACAAGAAACTTGTTTGAGGTACTCAATGGTTGCTGGTTAGACCACAACCGTTGACACTCACAAGACATAATAACAACTATACAAAATTCACAAAGAACTAACAAAAATATGCAAAACTCACAAATGCTTGGTAGAACATTGTAATCTGTAATGTCCCCAATTTTGTAGTCAGCATTGTGTGTAAATAATTAATTTAATGTTGTCAGAAAAAATGCTAAAATAAGAAAGACAACTTAAATTAATTATTTAAGTGAAGCAAAAGTAATTCAAGTTAGAAAAGTTAAATAAATTAAATAAAGTTACTTTTGAATTTAAAAAAAAAAAAAGAGAATTCAAAGTCAAACAGTCACAACTAGAAAGCCAAGGGGCAAGGAAAAGGTGAATAAAAGTTTTCAGGAAGTTCATTGCAGGCAGGCTTGGTTGATTTTTTGTTTTGGAAAGCTTGGCTTTCTTGTAACTTGAGGACGAAAACCCTCATGTACCCAATTTCTGTATTAGCAAAGTCACTCAGATTTTGCAGTTGAGCTTAGCTATTGAGTTTTGTGAAAATTGGTGTAATTTTCAGAGAAAACTTTCAGTTTTGGTACAATATTAGGGTTGAAGAATTTTCCGGGTAATCAGAGTTTAGGTATTAAATTTTGTTGTTATTCCAGGTTTGAAGTTTGTGAGTCTATGATAACTTGATACAATTCTTTTTACATAGTTTTGGCACTCTCGGCTATTTTATACCTCAAAGTTCATTCGGATGCATTCAAGAATTGGCTAGATTTAATAACAGAGCAGCTGGTTGATATTAAAAGGTGAAAGGGAAAATGATGGTTTGTTTCGGTTATTGAAATTGCATTTAATTAAATATTCAAAGGATGATTACCTTTGTTTCTGGCACTAATCTGTTCATCTTCCCTTTGAAAATTCAATGGCCTGAATATACAAGGGGTCAAATGGTTTTCAAGACTACTATGCTAGCATCCTACTTTGTAAATTGTAGCACCTCCTCTTTGGGACGTAATTGATGGCTAGGAAAGCAAACGTGAATGTTAAAAAAGGTATGCAATTTCCTTGGTGTAGCATTGTAGAGAAAGTGGGGGTTCATGTAATATGAGTTCAGGAAATGTGTTGGCGTAACAATTAGCACCTCTAGAGTACGAGTTGGTATGGACAGCTATGCACAGTGCGTAATGACTGCTCTTCAAATTAGGAGGGGAAGCTCACTCTTTTATTGATATGCGTTAAAAAGTAAAGTATTCTAAATCCTATCTTTTTGACTCAGCTGGAAAAGGCTCAAGGTTAAGGAAACCAAGAACGTTGCAGCTAAGGGTTTTCTTTGGTTTTGTAGATCCTAACTTCAACTAAACTTAAATACTTTAATCTATCCAATCTCCTCAAGAAAACAAAGCATGAGGAAAAAGGAGCACAAATGTTTTATACGATAAACTTTACAACAGGATTTCCGAGGAGGGACCCCTATCCGAGGTGTAGGCTGAAATGAAGTTTATTAGGCACGACATCAAACGATAAGCTCAATTACTAAATTTCTAAGGAGGAGGAACCCCTATCTGAGGCGTAGATATGCAAAAAGCTTATTAGCAACAACACTTAAACGATAATTCTTCTTTCCAAATTTCCGAGGAGGAACCCCTATCCAAGGCGTAGATTGAAATAACAACTATTAAACATAACATAAGATAGCAAACTAGGACAAAAAATTGCATTGGCGAGACACACATACAATAAATGATCAAACTAGCAACTCCATTTAAGTAAGATGAACAAATACCATAATAATAACATTCAGGCAAGGTGGTGCAACATATATTACTATCACATGCAAAGTTAATTACAAATGAGCAAAAAACTCTTATTTATAGACATCAAAGGTGTAGGGAACCCTAAAATCACCTTGAGTCAACTACAGTCTTGCGAGCATGCAAGATCTTAATTGCTAAACCTAAATAAATGAAAACTATACAGTTAACTGGAAAACTACCATCAGTTAACCGAAACAAGACTACAATAAATGGACATGTGCAACATGCACACCCTTATTGAACTAAATGAGAACTCCAACTGTACATAGATGATTCCAAGACAGACATGGCATGAAATGTGAAACGAGTTAACTCGGAAAGAGGCATCAAGTTAACTATTGTGTCTGATGTCTATCCTGAAAAGGTGGGACGTCCTGATCTGAAGTTCACTGGCCTTGATCTCGGACAATTAACCCCTTTACGAGGTCTTGACTGCATCACCATCTAGAAGTCGTCACATGTCTTAACTGTCAATTCACTGCTTGTTAGCAACTTGAGAAATCTTGGAAATATCTGCACATTTCAACTGATAGTTCATCGACTGATAACTCTAGCAGCTTCGTAATTGAAGTGATGGCCTCTGTTTCCTCTTCAGCTTCATACTTTTGACGCTTTTCACATTTTTCTCAATGGAAGAGTGTTGCATGAAGAAACTGTGAAGTTTGACCACGAACACTCTGGTTGTGAGAAATGCACACGAATTGCTGCACACATAGAATTCCAACAGTATCAACCCTCTAAGCTAGCCTTGGAAGGCTATCAGCTATACGAGGTGGACTTTGAGTGTCTATGCCTATCAAATTGTTTGAATCAACCCCTAGATGCGCTTGATCTTCATTGTTAGTTGTTCTGATGAAATGATGAAATCATAAAAGACCGATTTGGTCTTGAATTCAGTCTGGGTGAACTGCATTATGAAAAACTCGCCTGTTGACTGTAAACACAGCTATGTTTTGACGACTTTCTCCGGAAAGCTAAAATGACTCCGGATGAGGCTAAAAATACCTTGTCGAGGGGCAATTTTCACGAAAAATTCCGAGACATGGGTTTTGTAGAGAAAATGATTCCAAGCAAATCCACACCGTAAAAAAAAAAAATGCTGTTTAGTTTGACATGCAAAGACTTTTCAGTCGAGAACTGCAAGGGTTTTAGGGTTTCCGGAAACAATTTTTGCCGAGAAAAACTGAAACATGGGTTTTGTGCAGAAGATAATTCTAAGCCAACCCATATCCTCCGTTTTGAAAAATACTGAAAAATTCTAACACATGGGTTTTGTAGAGAAAGTCATGCACAATAAACCCAAATGATCAAAATTGTCAAAAGTCGTTGAATTTTTGGATATGCAATAGAAAACCTAAGACAAGAATAGAAGAATTTAAGACAGAAGATAGAAGTTTTATGGTTTTGCTTCTGCAAAAATCGCCATGCTTGATTGAAGTCTGCTGATTACTCTGGACCTGTATCTGCAAGGAAATCTGAAAAATAATAACTGTAGCGCCTTCGAATGCTTGCACAATGAGGAAATTCGCTTGCACTCAACCTATTGTGAGAGAAATGGATGCCTTTTGCATATTAATAAAGAATTTTGAGAGTTTAGGTGCCAATTGCAAGTAGAAACTGTGATCTGGAAATAAATTATCTAATTGGACCCCACTTCATTCAATAGAAACTGACTTGGAGTTTCAAAAATATTAAAATATTAAATACTTAGTCTAACTCAACATGCAAATTGCAATTGAGTCTCAAAATAGGCGCCAATATTAAAATATTGAAGAAAATCTTCTTCATCAAAATTGACTGCTGAAACTGAAAATTTAATATTTTTTAATTGAGTTAACTAAATTCTTTCCTTCTGGGTCGGCTTAGAATATTTTAATGATTCCGAAAAGTCCAAGTTTGACTTTCCAGGCGTCCCCCTTCAAAAGTAGATATTTTTAGCTAACTTCCTATTTTGTAGCTCTTTGAAAACGTCACTACAACCTTTGTTGAACTCTGATTTCCGGATGTCTGGCTGATGCTGGAGCTAAGCTGACACATCCATTGCATAGCCAAAACTACTCTAATGAAATGTCTGCTGGGAGCTGTAAGTGTTAAAAACCACGTCAGGTACCTCAAAAACAAAGTTGTCTTTTATTAAAATAATGTACACGACACTAGACGACCAATTTCCTGATTTGCCATTCCATGCTTCAATCTGCCACTGTCAGTGAATGATGACTCTTGTTGACAGGATGTTGGATCCATCGCGTAGCTAGAAGAATTCTGCAAACAATGACTGTATGCAGAGCGTCTGAAAGTGAATTTAAGGCCCTCAAATGCTAGGGCGCCCCTGGCCTGTAGAGGCACAATTACCATCTTGAGAATAATTTTGCAAATTGCAACTTTTAATTAAACACTCTTCTTTGACCCTCGACACTGGGAGCTGGATTGCTCTGATGCGCACGCTATTGATCCCATCACGAAGATGGAACAACTTGGAAGAGAGGTTCCTAGAAGTGACGAAGCGAGAAAACTGCTTCTAAGACCTCCAGTAGAACGGCCCCTTTTGTAAGGGAGTATGTAAATTCCATACTTAGCCATTTTTCTGCTTGTTTTCATTCTTCAGTATTTTCCGTTGATTCTTGACCCATGAGCGTTTGACAAATCCTAAGGGCTGACGGTTGGATTCACTGAATAGCTAGAAGAATTCTACACATGTCTTGTGAAGACAATGGCTGCTAAAAACCTCATCTAGCTGGCCAAAAGGCTAGGCGCCCCAGGCCTATAGAGGTATAGTTTGATATTTTCACTTTTATTTACCCTTCGTGTTACGTGCTCACTGGAAACGTTGCCATAGTCACTTAGCAGATTTGACGATCTCGCGAACAGATGCATCGCGAAGCTGGGCTAAATCAGAAAAGATCTCCTAGAAATAGAAACTGCAACTTCATTCATCTGACATGTCTAATTCAAGGGCGCCCCTGGGCTGCAAGGGCACAGAAACTGCAAATTTGACTGTCGCTATGATGTGTAAACTCTTCGTACCTTCCGCTTTCGCCTTCAATTGTCAGAGTTCTGCAACTCAGATGGGCTTGCTTGATAACTTGTCAGAAAGCTAACTGAAAACCGAAGAGAATGAACGTATCTGCAACCAGAAACAACTGAATTTGAGCCTTCAAATTGAAGGGTGCCCTTGAGCTACAGGGGCGTAGATTTGTTCTAGACTTTATGTTTTCCTCCATTTTGCACTCTGCGAACACCGTGTTTGCTGTTGAGTTGACCATGTAGAAGCATTACTGCTACTGACGTGTGTGTGTGACTGCATTTCATCATTTTCACATGTACGAACACTGTGAAGTTGATTTGCATGTTGATTGCGCAAGCGTCTCCCACATTACAAAGTGAAGTGTTTCCAGACTTAGAATATTTTTCCTAATTTTTGCCATGTGAAAATCCCCTTCGTCGTGAAGCATCCTTTACAGCATCTTTCATCATAGAATGTTCTACTTTGAGTTTTAGGCTTAGATTTTGACACCTGACATTGGCCAACTGCCATTGACGACCTCAGAGGTCCTAACTTTCCATCTGAAAAAGTAAAAACTACCCACTAGCTTTAAACTAACTTTTAACTGAAACTGACTTCACCACTGTGATCGTGATGTGAAATAAGCCAATCAAAATTAATTTCAGCCAATTCTGACAAGTTTCAATTTTTAAGGTTTCGCACCATGAAATAGTGTTCGAAACCATAATTTTTCCATTTTCCTCAAATTTCACTAGTATCTTCTTGACACCAAACTGACTCGAAGTCCATACTTGATTTTCCCAAAAACTATGTTTTGACATCATTTTAACAAGGTTTAGCCTGACCCAAAAATTTGGGTTGGGTACAACAAAATGAAAATACGATATTAAAGAAATCGCAAAGGAAAGGTATCAAGCCTAGCTGGTTCAGAATGTGCTGAAGTTTAAACGATAATAGAATTTCAATCGAAATCTACCGCCCAGAAATAAAGAAATTGATGTTGGACGCCTGGACACTTGTACTCAGATTATAAGTAATCGAAGCATGATTAAGACCATCGAAGGAATTGCTGAGCCTCTGTGTAGTAAATGGTGATTCTCTAATTCTAAACTGCCGCCACATAAGTAACGCCTAAATGTTTCAGGGAGTTTCGGCGAGGATTAGAATTAAAGTCGAACTATTCATTTTCTGCCGTTTCATTCATATCGGGAGCAACGTGGAAAATTGGTAGTAGCTTTGAATATCGTGGGAGTTCATTATTATAATCGCTAGCAGTGTGGTTGCGTGGCTCTTGGAGTCGGGATTTGGCAGTTAAAATATGGAGCCGTCTTGTACTAAGATTCGTGTCATCTGAAGGGACATTATAGTGCCGTGTAATTCAAAATTGGGAGGTCTGCGTGTGCTAAGAATTTATGAAGTGTCAAGAATAGCGGAAGTCACCGAGTGAAGGCGTGGCATAGTTGGGAAGGCTAAATTGAAGTTTGAGGTGGCGTGGCAAGAATAGAAGAGGAATTAAATTCCATTTGGAATCGCTTCTCTTTGATATCGTGGTTTTTTAGTGCCTTCACGGGACTTCCTTCACCGGTATTTCTAGCCGCTGCTTATAGACTGAGGTCTGAGTCGCATTAAGAAAAGTTTGTGAGCCGTAGAAGATCATAATTTGGAATGAAGACTCAGTATTTCTTCCTTTCCCGTGCCTGTTGCTTATTCTTGACTGCCGTTATTGTTCTTGGTTCCATTTATTAAAGGAGGCTCTGCCTAAAGCTTAAGGGGAGTCGTGTATGCCAGTGGAAGGAAAGTTCGATGGTGTTACTCATAAAGTAGACTGTGCCAGAGAAGTATATATTCAATTCAACTATAGCCAAAAAACCCAGGTTTGCTGTCACTCAACCAAAGAAAGAAGCTGTATAAATTTCATGTCAGAACGATTCAAAGGTTTATCTGCTGTGCATTCACAATTAATGAATTAATGCATTCTTAGCTTACAGTTATTGGATTGAAATGTTGTGAGATCAGTATTGAATAGTTGGCTTACTTTGCATAAATATAGATTCATCTATTTAAAGGTTCTATATATGTGTTATCATGTATTAAAGGTGTGATTCAATCTTTATGATGAGAACACAATTAACAATATAATAAAACAGTCTGAATCAGGGCCACAGTTAGGTAACGGTTTGACGAAATGACTGCACAGTCCTATTGGTGAAATCGAAAAAAATTGTATGCCGTTTGGGGTAGCTCAATACATCTCTCTATTTGTCTTGGAGAGGATGAGCAGGAACGGGAGAGGAGGTGTAGATTTCAAATCTTCAGGGGATGAGGAAGATGGAGAAAGGGATTCAGAGGACACAGATGGGTAGCTGCTCAGTACAATTGCGGTTGCTCTGCTTCCGGCTGTGCTTTTTATCGGTTGCTGGAACGATTGTGTTTGCGTATGGTGAGATTGTGTTTGCGTATGGTGAGCCGCTTGGTGTGGTTGTGGGTGCGTTGCTGTTGGAGGTTCTTTGCTGCTGGCTCGACTGTGAGGATGCAGTTGAGGTGCAATCAGATGGTGTTAGAGATTTTGTTGCAGAGGCTGGGCGCTCTCTCATCTTTTCTTTGGTGGTGAGTGTTGTTGCTTTGGTGCTCTCAGTTTTTGTTCCCTTCCTCTTGAGGTTGGGGATTGCGGTTGTGGAGTTTGGTGTGCAGCAGATTTGCTGTCTGCTCTACGTTGGTTTGGTAGTGACCTTTTATAGGTTTGGCTGCTTTTGTTGTTCCAAGTTCAAGCTTCTTTGCTTGGTGTTGAACCCCATCTACAATATGAAGCTTTTGATGTTGAGGGGGTTAGATTTACTCTTGAAGGATGCTAGTTTCCTGGTATCCTTGTTGAAGCTGTTTAAGGGAGTGTTTGCTATCCTTGATACTGTTTTTATACTGATGGTTGGGCTGCATTCAAAGTCTGTTTTTAAGACCCAGTTTCTCTTGTTCCTTAAGGGAGCCTTTTTGGTGTTGAAGGGATCTTGTGATGCCCTTGTTGTTATTATCTTGTTTTTGAAGGTTGGGCTGCTCTTAAGGCCTATGTTGTTGACCCAACTGCTCTCATTCTTGTCGTTGACTATTCCTACTTCTGATAGTTTGCTGCTGTTGTCTGGGTTGTATCTTAACTCTTTCCTTAAGACCCAGAAATGTAAGATTTGTGTTGTGTTCAACCCCTTTTGGGCTTTGAGGATCTTATTGCGGGGTTGTTTTCTTTCTGTTGGCTGAGCTATCTCTGAAGGCTCAGGTCTATTTTTGTTTTGCTGATGGCTGGGGTGCCTTCTATATCTTTCTTCAAGAACCAGGAGTTCTTGCTGCCAAAAGATGTTGTGATTGCCCTTTCTATTGGAGTTTATTTCTATTGGGTTCTATAGTTGGTGTCTTCTATGGAGTTGGAGATTGCTCCTATTGAGGTGGAGTTGGATGTTGTTGACTTGGTGGGAAGAGTTTTCTTCTTTTTCTTGTTCCTATTGAGGTGGAGCTTGTGTGTGTAGGAGAGTGGTGGCTTTGGTGGCAAGGGTTCTCATACCATTCTCTCCTATAGAGGGGAGCTCTCTCCTATCGAGGTGGAGTTTGGGTTGGCATTTTGGGCGAGATGGTGTTGCAAAAAGGTTGATGCTTCCCACTATTCAGTTGTGCTCTCTAACTCCTCTATTGAGGTGGGGAGTTTGGATTTGTTGGATCTGTCCAAAAACAGGGGTATATTTGTGTTCTACACCATTAAGTTGGTCGTTTACCTTGGCTCAGCTTTGGTTGTTCTGAGCAGATGGTTAGCTGTGGCTTGGCTGATATAGGTTGTGTTTATGATCTGTTAAGGTTTCAAGGTCCTTGTAAAAACCTGGTTGTACAAGGGTTCAAGGTCCCTTCAAAACCTGTGATCTTTGCAACATGGGTAGTCTAGTGTAATTTTCGAGTGGCTAACGATGTTAGGTTGCTGATTGTCTGTGTTTTGTTCTGTTTGCAGCTTTCCTTTGATAGGGTTTTGGGTCCCTTCAGAACTTGAATGTATGGATTTTGGGTCCCATCAAAACTTGTTTTTCCACTAATCAAAAACAAAATAGTTGGCGAAACAAATACTAACAAAATTAAGTTCAAAATAGATGAATGACAATCTATCCTTGAGAGAGTTCTTTGGCTCTTATACTTTGATGATGGAGGTTTGTTCTTTATATTGAAGGAATAATTCTCAAGCTAGTGGAGTTTTCCATAGACAAATCTAATTGTATCATCTCTTTTTTCATCATGGCTACAAAGTTCATAACATTGTTTTTGCTCTTCTGTTGTAGCCATGGCATTCCTATTGGTGAATTAAAATTTGAGTGTAGTTACTGGTTCCTCAAGGAATGTGTGGAATCTTAAGCAGAACATCCTTCAGCATTTAAGGTGCATCTTGAACTTGTTTTTCATCTGGGAATGGGCTTTGGCTTCAATGAAATTTCTAAAGCTTTATGCTAGTCAACATTTAGTCATTAGAACAAGAATTCAACTAATGAGTGTTTTTTTGATACTTTTAAGATTTTTGCACTTCTAATGAGCTAGGATTTTTCAGTCTGCTGATCATCTGTATAGATTTTCAACGGCCTTGTAACTGATGCTTTTTAATATTTTATGTGGATGCAGAACATGGTTATTAAAATTCAGAATTGATGCCTTGAAATTCATGCTTTTTGTGTGGATGCATTATGCGCTTATTAGAATTGATTGAGCTAAGATATTTTTATTGTGTTTTTGAGTGAATTAACCATTTCGCTATAAACATGTTCATGTCAGGTGGTGCACAGTTTACAAGACAGGGATCTCAGTAACTTGAGAACTGAGAACATGCCTCCAGAAAAGACTACTTCATCTCACCATAATCTACAGCCTTCAATAATAGAAAATCAGATGGATACAGATTTTCGGTCCTCCCCGGAACTTTCCATGGATAACACACAAGAAAGGTGGAGAAAAAGATTAAAATGTACATTTGACTCTGATGAAAAAATGCTAGAATCCACCTGTTCAGAAATCGTAGTTGATACCCAGGGGAAAAATATGCAAATTCTTGATCAATGCGGTGGAGTTAAAGGTAGCAGAGATTCAGAATCGGTTAGGTTACATCACCCAATGGATTTTACAAGGGCATCAAAGGAAGTGTTGGAAAATGACAGATCACCTGCATGTGAAAAAGATGTACAGAAGCAGCATTCTGAGTCACCTGTACCAAACAAAGGAGATGTAATGGCATCTTGTCTTCAAAAACACCCTCATCACATTGACCATCAAGTGAGTTCTAGTTTTCTTGATGATAACGCCTTAAATCTTACCTCAATGGGACAAAATACCATCGATACCACATCACATTCTACAAATAGTATAGATTTGCAAACAAAAGTTTCTTCGTCTGGTAAGGGTGCTTCTTCAAGATCTCAAAAGAAGATAGATATGTCCTCCATATTATCACATCCTTGGATTCAACGCTGGCGACCCTCATATCGGATTGCATCATCCCTGTGGGAGATGCATCCTAGTTCATTAGTTAACAAGGAAATCAATCCTAGAAGTCTTCCACAACTATGTGCACCAATGAAAATGATGCCTAGTGCTGCTGCAATGGCAATTGTTGGGATTGCTGCACGACAGTTTCAACCATGTAAGCTGCAAAAGAAGGGCTCCTTTTGAGTTTGGACTGCTGTAGGATTTACCATGAATGGAACTGTAGAATAACAAGAAATTTAAGATAGTTCATTTTATCTCAAATGCCTAGATTCCCAGACTAGAATTTTTGATTCACTTGCTTCTTTTTAATTTGAAGGTTTTGGTTTGGAATATTTTGTATATGTTGTACACATTTTATCTTGCATGCTAGTTAGCTTGTTAGTGCACATGGCTGGGTCTGAGGGAGTGAGAGAGTCGAAGATAAACGGATTTTAATAATGTCCTTGAGATCCAAGCATCGGATTTTAATAATGTCCTTGAGATCAAATACATGCTTGGATCTAAAGCCAATTTTATGTACTGTGCTGATATTTGGAAGTTCATGGTTCCAGTTTGAAACTAAATGTTTGGAATGCAATTTGGGTGGTGGTTCTAGTATTTGCTCAAGACATCTTATCTCATATATTGTTTGTGATGCTCACACCAATCCTTCATAGACTTGAAATGGTGTAGTTAGAGAAAGCAATGGCATTTGTTTCGAAGTTTGAATTTTGTTTGCATGTTTCTATTTCCAGGCAGATGCATTTTCTCTTCTTTCTCCTTGAGATGCTTTCATCGTCATTATTTGAATTCAGGACTTAGGGTCATTAGTTCCTTTCTAATTTAGGATGCACATGCTCCTTGATTCCATTGTCATATTCAATATTCGTTGGCATGGCTGGAGTTCTCTTGTGTGAGAGAAGGCAGCATATTCCTTTTATCAAGCAACTTATTTAAGAGGTAATAAACAAGCTGTGTAGTTTTTATATGCTGTGCATGTGGACCAGTATGTCATCTGAATTTTTGGAGTATCTATTTTTCAAAATTAAGCCCAGACTTCATGTAATGTGACTGACTTTTCAGAACTTGTTATATGCTCTCAGGAGGCTCATTTTAGATAGATGCTTTATAATTCATCTACTTGGCAGATACCTGTGGGTCTCATTCATTATGTCGTATATACAAAATCTTATCACCCAAATGTATTTTCTGTATGGAATTCTCTTACCTGTATATTTTAACCCTTTGGATGCGTTGTGGATTCTATAAACATTTCTTAGGAGCTGCCAAACGTTTATAGATTTATAGGTGCTGTAGAAAGAAATTTCATATCTTTATTTGACTCAATATTTTCTTTTAGATCTGATTTTTATATTATGCTTTCAGCTAAATCCTGGTTGCCTTATTGTTCATGCTTTTGCATGGACTTATTATCTTTCAGGTAGCAGTTTAATTGCACATTTAAAGGTTTGTCGCTTCTCATTGTAGTCAGTTTCTAGATTGCTTTTCTGGGTCTAGTTTTATTCTAGAGGAAAGGCAGCTCTCTCCCACACTAAATGAATGTCTGTTTTTGATTGGGTTTGAATTCTAAAATCTTGCAGGCTTAAATCATCTTGCAGGTTGCTTGTTTCTGGGGTCTAGCTTGTAGATTGTTTTTCCGCAGTCTAGTTTTATTTGACACAGAAGACAGCTCAATGATCTCTCACATACACCAGCTAAATGACTGTTTATGATTGGGAGTGAATTTGAAAACCTAGTGGGATTTAACATCCTCTTTCACCAGCCACTTCCTCTCACTTCTCTCACATACCCCCGTGTCTCTTTTAAATGCAATCTTTTAAATGCGAGTTGTATGAACGACACAAGGTCCCTTTCGGTATCTGTTACATATGGACTATGCTCTGCATTCTGTCATAATAGTTTGCTAGTGATAAACATTGTATGGATGCTTGCCTTGACCTTTGTTACTAATAAATACCACGGTATAGTGTATTGTGTTTTTCACCTAGACATTCTTTATATGCAACTATGTATTGAGTTAAAAATTATGTATTATTCTCTCTCTCACACGCGCACGCCCACACACACCAAAAGGATAAAAAAAGGTTAAAGCTTGGTCTTGCAACTTGATCGAAACACCTTGTGTTTGGTGATGAAGATGTTATATTATGGTCTAGTGATTGAGACTTGGTGAGTCATCTCATATGGTCCAACTATTTAAACACCATGAGATCATCTCTCTCTCTCTCTCTACACACACACACTCACTGGGTAAATGAGTAGAGCTAGTTGGTCTTGTAACTTGATTAAGACACCTTGTTATGGTCTAGCAATCAAGAGGTCTTATTGTCTAGTCATTGAGACCTTATAGACACCTCATATGGTACATTGACTAAGATACCACAAGATCTCATATTTAGGCAATTCCTATCAAAATGCATTGTCTGATTTTCTTAACGATCTAAAGTGGACCATATCATAGGAATTCATTTTTTATGAAAGCCCTTGCTACCTCTCTTTACCCAAGTACACCTAGACCACGTTGACAACATAAAATCAATACTTAGTTTG
The DNA here is from genome assembly GCA_007258455.2 of Sequoia sempervirens. Taxonomy (NCBI): domain Eukaryota; kingdom Viridiplantae; phylum Streptophyta; class Pinopsida; order Cupressales; family Cupressaceae; genus Sequoia; species Sequoia sempervirens. The sequence goes on along the minus strand of VDFB02058242.1, from coordinate 480,508,464 downwards.
GTGTTGATCACGACACTTCTTGTACCAAAGTTGAGACTCTTTTAGTACCGTGCTTTTCCATTCAATATGTTGATCCAAAACCCTCATTTGGATCGTGATTTATATAATCTAAAAGTTATAGTTAATGAAGGATTTGAGGAATTTTTAATCCCTTTCATAAAATTAAAACCCTTAGATTTTAGTGCAGATTATTTAGAATAAAGTGGTAAAGAAAAGTGTTTATTTACAAAAGAAAAATAACAAAGAAGTGGAACCTACAAGACAATGAGGAGAGTATGGTAAGAAAAAGAAATTGTGAACTTATTTGAGAATTGAACACAACTAAAATGATTAATGAAAATGAGAAACCTTTATATTTACAAATTAAATGTTATTAACTAACGAAAGGATGTCTTTCAAACTAAAATGGTCACATAAAGAGGTGAACCCCCTAGTTCCTTGTACCAAATAAGACAAGAAGGGTGTTTTTGGAAGGGATATATAATGACTCAACTTAGACGAAAGAATCAATGACAACAATTTCTAAGAGATTGTGTGGAGGTCTTAGAGATTGAGTTCTCAAGTGTTTTTGGAAGGGATATATAGTGACTCAACTTAGACAAGAGAATCAATGACAACAATTTCTAAGAGATTGTGTGGAGGTCTTAGGGATTGAGTTCTTTGAGACTGATATAGCAAGAGAAAGGAAAAGAGGAAATTAGTGAAGCAAAAGAAATGTACCATATAAGGAACCTAGATTAGAGGCACATAGTCCATTCTAAAGGGAAAAAGAACCCCCACTTGGTCCCAACATATCCAAAGAATGGATATGTATCTAAACATGAAATTATCAATCTTTGGAAATTATATTATTGAAGCCTATGAAAATATCTGTGTTAGAACTATGAGTAATCAAGCCAAAATTTATGATTTTGTAGGAACTCTAAGGAATGATTCCCTCAAATGATATATGAAAAAATGTTTGCAACATGATAATGAATGACTAGAGATAAAACATTAGTTTTTATCTAACTACGTGTTTCCTAGGATTGCATTAGAGAGCATTAGTAAGATGAGAGAAATGGTACAAGAAGAGGGGGGAGTAGTCTAAGAATTTGACCACATATTTAAAGTAGTATTAAGGAAAATGGAAGAACCACCAATAGAGAAACAAAACATTGAGTGGTTTGTGTCTAGGCTGCTACCAAATAATGGAATTGCATTGGATGGAAGAACCTTTGATACATACTCAAGCATGGTATAATTAGAAAAAAAAATAGGGGCAAACTTTGGAGAAGAATGAATAAGGAGGTAGAGAGAAAGGAATTAGAGAAGATGAGATTAGAGTTAGAATAGTTAAAGATCAAGCAATATATAGCTCAAGGTGAAAATAGTCCAATAAAACCACTACTATAGAGGAAGAAAAATTAGTGCAACTATTGTACAAAAGGTCGCCTATGGAACAAATGCTCCGCGATAAAAGGAAAAAAATTACAAAAGAAGAGCCACAACACTTTAAGTTGATCTACAATTAACCTCAAGGAAGCTAAGTATTTATTGTGGAATTTGCAATGAATACAATGACCATGAGGATGTTATACCCCTACCCCTATAGTGTGTATAGTGTTATGAGTAGTTGGCTTGTGGCTAGCCTCTTAATTAAGTTATATTATCATTATTATATTGTTATTTAGCTATTTAGGTCAGCCTAAGGCTTATGTAGGTTAATATCAATACTTTGAGTTCTTATTGAAGACTATTGGAGGTATACCCCTTGAAGTAGATTAGGAGGTTACCCCCTCAAAGTGGCATATTATTATGAAGTATTTGCAACATAATTCCTATCATATTCTTCTATTGTGCAAGTTATTTCATTACAAGTGGTATCAGAGCACAATCTAGGCACTGTGACAACTAGACATTTTTTTCAATTTTGGAGGTCATTTTGTGAAACACATCTCTTAGATTTTGGCAATTTTTTGTCTAATTTTTAAAGGGTTTTTGAAGAACATATTAAAGAAGCTACAATCCATATTTCAAAGGGATTGGAGAAGAATTAAGCGAGTTATTTCATAATTAGTTTCTGCGCAATTTATTTGGAAAGCGCATATCTTCCAAATCCTATTGAATATCTTCTTAATTTTTAATGGTTTTTTGAAGCACATAGAGAAGAGGATATAGTAAAAATTTCAGAGTAATTGGAGCATAATGAAGAGATTTATTACAACATTAGGTTTTCCAACAAATTCACTCTCAATGTTGCAAAACACATAATTGTTGAGAGACTTTTTTAGAAAAGTACAACCGAGGACTTGGTAAGTTACAATTTTTTTAAAGTATTTTGACTTCACTTGTGTGACTTTTTGCAAAATTATCTTTCTAGAACTTCTTCACAACAAAAAGTAGTGACAAAAAAGAAGAAAAAAAGAACATGAAATAGAACAAAAAAAGGAGCAAGAGAAAGAGGAGAAAGAACAAGAGAGAGCAAGAGAAAAAAAAGAGAGCAAGAACAAGAGCAAGAATAAGAGCAGGAACAAGAAGAAGAACACAAAACAATAGTAAAAGAAGTGGAAGGAAAAAGGAGATGAAAAAGAAAAAAAGGTTAGCATTGAGGACAATGCTTTTGTAATGAGGAGGGCAATGTTATACCCCTACCCCTATAGTGTATAGTGTTATGAGTAGTCGGCTTGTGGCTACTTTAACTTTTAATTAAGTCATATTATCATTATTATATTGTTATTTAGTTATTTAGGTCGGGCTAACGCTTATATAGGGTTATCTAGGTTAGCCTGGGTGATATCCTTGGCATAAGTATGGTATATGTAGACATCTAAAATATGACCTTACCCAATTATACCTAATTTTAGCCTATCCCAAGCCATTAATTAAACCTATCACCTTTATCCTACCCAATTATATAAATAAATAAATATTATTCATTTAATTAATTTATCCATTACTCTTATCCCAAAATCCTCCTACTAAATTAAATGCATAATTATCAATTAATTAATTGATTTAGGTTAATAAATCCCCACCACCTTTTCCTCCATTATTTAATTCACCTTTGTCTCTCAATCATTATCCATTTAATCATAGCCATTAGATTCATTCACATGGATTGTAGTCTAAATTTGTCCTCATGTGACAAATGTCCCATTCACATGTCTAACTAACTCCTTGTCTAGATTCATTGAATCTAGACACTTGCCAAAAGTCAAACTAAATTTTCATTTCATCCCTTCATTTAATATCACACCTCTTAATCCTATCCATCCACATAAGGATGTTGCCCTAATCCTAATCCTAATCCTAATCCTAAACCTAGCCCTTATTCCTCATGTGACACATGACTACAACTTTAATCCAAAAACTAATCCTCAATCAATCCTAGCCATCCATCACTCAATGCATCTTGCCCCTTGGTTTCTCATGGAAATTCTATAAATGAGATGTATTCCATCCCATTTGCAATACTCAATCTTATGCTACTGTTATGTTGCTGAAATTTCTATTGAATCATCTTGATCATATCATCATGCTAGTTGAATCATGATCAGCCACATCCAAGCTATCAATCTATCAAAATACTACACTTGATCTCTTGAGGTTTGCATGTATTTGGTTTGATCTAGGCTAGATTCTATGCATATTTCATTTATATCATTTGCATACGTACAATATATATAGGAGTTATAGGTAGGTTAATATCATCATGTTGAGTATTGAGTTCTTATTGAAGACTATTGGAGGTATCCCCCTCGAAGTTGATTAGGAGGTTGCCCCTTTCAAGTAGCATATTATAATCGAGTATTTGCAACATAATTCCTATCATATTCTTCTATTGTGCAAATTATTTCATTACAATGGATGATTTCCCATCTATTATATTCAAGCTAAAGAATGATGAAGAGCATTGTAATGTCCCCTTTTTAAGGTTTCCTTATTTGGCAATTGGTGCTTTCTTTCAAAACATGTGCATTTTTAGAGGAGTCTATTGATGTTGTAAGAGAGTCTTGGGTTTTTTTGGGTTCTTGGTGAGCAATATTGCTATTTTTAGCACTTACTATTTTTAGTAAGTTCTAGTGCATCTCAGTTTAGGCTAATTTGGTGTTTGGACACACTTACTATTTTTAGTAATTTGCTATTTTTAGAGTGTTATTCTAGGCACTTGGTCCTCATAGCAATGCAATGTAGGATTTTTAGTTCTGGCTATGGTTGGTAGTTTCAGTTTGGTGAGTTTTGTTATTTTTGGCATATTATTCATCCACCATCACTTAAGTCTTTAGAAAGGTAATTTTCGTGATTTAAGTTATGAAGTCCAAATATGACCTCCTTGTACCCCCGCGCTTAGACTTGGTGACTTAAGTTGTTTTAAAAGGTGGAAATGCATTCCTTATGTTGGATGCCTAGATGAGAAGCAAAAAGGAAATAAATTAAATTAATTCTTTTCTTGAGATGGGCATCCCATTTGGAGGGAAAAATGATTTCAAATTTGTCACCCTAATCTCTCCCTCCTTTTCTATTTAAACTCTCTTTGAGCTCTCATTTGGCATTCATGTTGAAGATAATAATGTTATGCTACCAGATTGGAACTTGAGAGTTCTTTCCTAAATCTTCATAGTATGAAAACCCTCTCTAGGTTGTTGGTTTCAGATTTGGAAGATAATCCATAGTTGGTTAGGTGTGATTGCATTTAGTAATCATTATGAAGCTTACAAGCAAAGTATTCAGATACTTGGATTGTTCCTTTGATGTGTTTTAGCATTATGTTTGGTGTGTTTCCTTTCAGATTATTGGAGTGTGTGTTTTGGTGAGTTTCCATTTGTTGGTTATGTTTCCTTGACCCTGCAGGTCATACCTTTCCATGTCATATCAAGCCGTATAGCTTGGAGGAGTGCCATGAAGGAGTAATACTCTATGTTTGAGGCTATAGCAGACCTAAACACTCATATTGACAAGGTTTTCTCTACATTTTCTAGAAGTTTGAATCAAGTGGTTGATTTGTACGACTAGGTACAGGTCATAACACTTCTAGGGGAGGATGTGTGAATTTCTAAAGGGAATAGCCCTTCATTCCTAGCCACTAATGGATCCAAAGATAGTTCCCATGCTTTGTATGACCTTTGCTAGTAGTTTGGAGGTGAAATTTTCAGATTTGAGTGCTTCCGAAGGGTTGTGCCTATATTGTCACTTGTTGTAAGTCAGGTTACAAACTTGTGATTGTCAGATTCTTTCTCTTTCGTGGTTGTTTATGATTGTTGAGTGTAGGGGAGTTGCATAACTACACTTTGGTGGAGTCCTTTGACTTTTTAAGAATGCCTAGATGATGTTCTCCATTACCTATGGGCTATTAGTTGCTACAAAAGGTATGTAGCAACACTGTTTCAAAGATCATAATTCATTTCCAACGTCATCTTTCACTCTCCAATGAGGTATAATGACTCTATTTAGAAGTTGGGTTACTTATTTCTTCATCTAACGATATTCTTGGGAGGTGTTCCCATCTGGTAGCTGGCTGTTTGAAGTGTATTAGACCTGCAAATTGCATCAGAATTGTATTGCTATTGTTTAGATCAATTTCCAAGCCTCAAAGTGCCTTAGTTGAGGTATACTTGTTCTATTCTTGCAAGGGGAACTCATTAATGTTGTTGGGTTTCATTTTGGGCATCTCATTTCAATTGGGTTGATTGTATTGGGGAGTTATTTCATATTTCTATCTCTAAGTGGCTAGATTGAACTTGTTAGTATCATTTGTATTGAGCTTACATTGTTACTCTAACTTGGTAGTACCATTCAGTAACCTTTCTCTATTTGGTTTTGATACTAACCCCCATTGAATAAGTGGCATTTCTATATTCCTGCTGAATAAGCGACATAATTCTTGTTTCATGTACTACTCGTTGAATAATTTAATGATTCTCTTTTCTTGTTAGTTTGCACCCCACTACATAAGTGGTTGAGGATGGCTTGCTGCCTAATGCTTCTTTTTTGCAAATTGTAATGCTTGTTGAATAAGCAGATGTTTACTTTTTTTTGCTTTGGAGATTTTGTACTCACCCCATTGAACAAGTGGTTACTTCAGCAGTATTATATTATAACCTTACCACCGTATGCTCTCACCTTGCCCACATCAGGATCTAGGTGATCAAAAAGTGGAAGGTAGTTTATTCTAGTTGATTATCATTGTTCATATTTGGCTAATGCTAACAAGTGCAAAATTTTAAAAAATTAAGGGTGGGTTATTAGAAACATGAACCTTGGTGCACAATTGTTGTGATTTTAATATTTTTTTCTCATAAATGAATGGCTAGAGCTAAATGATTGGTAGGAAGAACTTTCTACGACCATGGTTATTGGCAACCAATTTAGAGGAATTAGCACAATTACTTCGAAAAAATAGAATTGAGCAGCCTATAGTTAGTGATATTACACTAATTACAAAGGAGGATGTGGCAAAAGAAGATTCCATGGACAAAGGAGAAGAGATTCCACCACCTATTTTAGGCATGACCAAATGGAACATTATGTTAATCAATGCCAAGAAGAAAATAAGAGTTGTGGTTTCTGTAGTGACTCTAGCCCTGATTTGTTCATTTGTACTAGAGCACAACAATATTTCAAGAATGCTCCATTGCAAACAAAAAGGGAAGAGTTGTCTAGTGTTAACACAACAAAATGAGTAAAAATTAAAGGAAAGTACATAGACAAGATGCTCAAGGAGTTAGATGATGTGTCAAAATAGAGATAGAGGAAAGCATAAGTCAACCCCAACTTACAAAATAAAAACATTTGAATAGGAAATATCTAGAGAAAAAAATAACTAAGAAGGTAATCTATTACAAAATATAGGAAGAAAAACAAAGTTGTGATAAGAAGTAGAGGGGGAATTGACATTGGAAAAGGATGAATACATAAATATAAAATGGAAGAAGAATAAGATGAAGAAAGGGAGTATTTTCTGACAAGAACAAAACATGATCAAATAGTTGAAGATACTAGAAGAATAATTCTATAGTAAAAACAATTAAGACTACTACAAAGCATGTTTCTCGAAGAGAGGAGCTTTGCTATTAAAAGAACTATAAATTTTATGAAGGAAATATTTTGAAAAAAATAAAATAATTCTCAAAGTATTGGAATAGAGTAATAATTTTAGCTTTCATGACTTAGATTAGAAGCGTAGTAAAAACACCAAGAAGATGGAAGAAGAAACAAATTCTAATAGAACTTTGATAAACAATAGATATATTTTAAAAAACATATCGGTTGGGCCTAGAGTAGATGTTGCATCTTGTAGGAGTTAATGATGAACTCATTAACACCCTAGGACCACTTGTAAGACAACAATAACTTCCATAAGAGAGAAATGGTAGAAATATCATGCTATGATTATGGATGCAAGATTGTTAGATTGAATATGTGATATTGTATATATGATGCCTTGCTTATAAAGGAAAATTGTGAGATAGGATTGGACAAGACCTTGAAATGTGTCTTAATCTTGTACAATGAGACAACTACCTCAACAAATATTGAATGACCTAGGACATAAACATTAAATAAAAGACAACTAGATAAGATAAGATAAGATCTTATCTTGAAAATTAAGACTTCTAGAAAAAAACTAGGACCTAAGTAGACTTAACATGTAAATATGACCCCACTAATAACTAGTTAGGAAAAACACCTATTTACACCAATATCCCCCTTAAGTACAACTTAGGGAGTAGATTATTATACAAAGATGTAAAGATGCAAAAATGGGTCCTGACTATGAGGCCATGTTAGGTACCCATATACAAATACAAATGTAATCTCTCACAATTGGAGAAAAGGAGAAAACTCAATAAGAAAAAAATCCTCCCCAAAAGAGATGGAAAAAAAACCTCTCAATGAACAATGAGAAGGAGAAAACCCCATTCAAGGAAAAATAATCCCCCATAAGAGAAAAGAAGAGAGGCCATGAGCCCCCCTTCAATGTAGTCTCCTGCAAAGATGGTAGATGTCCAACAATGAATGTTGAAGATGATCCAAGATCATTGAACAACGTTCCTCCCCTTAAGAAGAAACACGACCAAGATGGTATGCATGATTTCTTCCCATTCTTGAAAGGAAGATGTGGGAAGAAGGATGATATTTGATGTCTTTGAAGAATGCTCAAGAGTCAATGTTGAAAGGTGTTGTACTCCAAACAAGTGTTCTAGGCCACACTTCCGAAGAAGAAAATTCAAAATCTCCTAGAAACAATTGTAGAACACAATCCAAAGATAAAGATACCTCCTCCGAAGACAAAGAAACCTCCTCCAAATTTTGTTCAAAAGAATCCACACTTATGTCAAACTATGAAGGATGATCATGTAGAGAATGAATAAGAGGGTCAAAGTGTTCCCTTACAACAATGAAAGGAGGATCATATCCATCAAAAGAAGATGTATGCAATCAATGATGTCTCCCAAATTTGCAATGCGGGACTCACAAAACAAACCAATAATGTATGTCAAGTACTCCTCCCAAGTAGCCATCTTTGGAAGATGATGTATGTCCTACTGCACTAAATCACAAGAAACCAAAAATATAGAATCACAAGAATCCTTAGAAGAAACAGTAGATGGACATTAGATCTTAGTGCATTCCATTCAACTATACTTATTATCCTCCATTGTGTCCTCAAAACATGATGAAGTAAGAACACTAGATGATTTAGTTGATGTTGGTTCAAAAGAATTATGCAAATTGATGCCATTGGCAAAGCAAAGCTATTACAACTAATGAAGTTCATAAAGAAGTTTCAAATCATCAAGTTCTTTTAACAAACATTCATCTGTTGTATATTTTTTCTTCCCACAATACTCACATTTTACTTTCCATGCATTAGAAGATATGATTACAACCAATAAACAAACACAAGATTACCCCCACCCCCCATATTAATCAACTAAGAAACCCTCTAGCAACATATGTGATTGACACTTTATTCTTAGTGCTATTATAGGTGCCACTTGCCAAAAACAATGAAGTGGACTTGATCTTAGTGCTCATAGTTGCCAAATTTTGCCACAAGGTCAAAGTAAAATTTCTACACAGAATGAGATCAATATGACCACACCACTATAGATTACATGAAAAGTTATGCACTTAAAAAAAAATCACCGAAAATGTTACTGTAGGAGCAAGAACGAAGCCTCAAAAGTTCCCAAAATTGGAATGACTTGGCAAAAACTGTGAGAATCTATATTTTTTGAAAAAAATAGACACCAAAAAAAAAAAAAAATTGCACCACTATAAAGAGCATAAAATTCTACCCCAAAAACAAAAATCTAGAAAAAGTAGTCTGGATGGCTAAGTTATGGCCATTTGAAGTTTGATTGAAAATTCAAAAATGCTAATGAAGAGGGGGGGAATTGGAGTGACTTGCTGATGATTATTTGGTTGTCAAATTTAAAACAGTCACAAACGACAATGACCAATTGACTATCAAATTTAAGATAGTATTTTTGACGGTCATTTGGTCATCAAATTTAACATAGTATTTCATGATAGTCGTTTGGACACCAAATTCAAGATAGTCGGTTGAAAATTAAAAAATCACCATTTTTTTACGCCAAAAATGAAGTGTTATATATGAAAATAGGGGTTTCTGGGCCTTTTTAGCACAATATCAAGGTTAGATTTGACCCAAAATGCTCTAAAATGATGGCTTCTTGTTGGATATGGTAACAAATTTTTAACTTGAAACCCTTGTAAATTAGTCAAAATATAACAATTTAACAAAACAAAATACAAAATTGACTTTCTTTGATGCCTTGGATTCAATGGTGAGGTCCTTGAAACCTCTTATTTCACCCAATAAAATCTCCAAGCCAATATTGGTCCCTTAGATATGGAAAGAAGTCTGCAACATTGAAGCTTTGGCAACATATAGGAGTTAATGGTGAACTCCTCAACACCCCAAGATCACTTGCAAGATAATAATAACTTCCACAAGAGAAATGAAAGAAATATCATGCTATGATTATGGATGCAAGATTGGTAGATTGAATATGTGATGTACATATGATGCCTTGCTTCTAAAAGAAAATTGTGAGATATGATTATACAAGATCTTGACATGTGTCTTAATCCTGTACAATGAGACAACCACCTCAAAAAATATTAAATGGCCTAGGGCACAACATTAAATAAAATCCAACTAGATAAGATAAGATCTTATCTAGACAACTAAGACTTCTAGAAAAGGCAACTAGGACCTAAGTGGACTTAACATGTAAATAGGACCCCACTAATAACTAGTTAGGAAAACACCTATTTATACCAACACATCCTACCTAAAAGATCTTGGAAAAAAATTCAACATTTATGACACTAATTACAACATTGCCCTTGCAAATGGTATTGCTATTAGTGCTATTGGGACTTGGATAAATTTAGTAGTCAATTTGATGAGAATTAAGAAGAAAGTAGATTTCAAGTAGTAGAGAAGATTTCTTTTTGATACCTTCAACATTCTATTTAACTTAAAATGGATTTAGTAGTAATGGGACAATAAACTTCTACAAAGAAGAAAACTCATTTTTTGAGAATGAAAAAAATACATATACCTATATATATTGATATAAGTAACACATACATATAAAAGATAGAATAAGAGGAAAGTGATGTAGAAGATCGGGTGATCCTACATTCCTTGAGAATACTAATCAAAGACACTATACATGAGCCCAATTCAAAAGGGGAAATCAAATTGAACAACAAAAATTGTAGTACTAACAACAAAGTTACTATGGAATCTTGGCTTTGGGATGAGCCAAAAGTTAGATATAGGAAAGTACTAGGTGCAAGAAGGGTTTGTAGCTTGAGGAAATTCAAGGAAAACTATGGGCTTATTATCATAAATGATGAAAACCCACTGCAAAATATAAAAGATGAAGGACATGATGAAGAAAAACAACTTACTTAAATTTTATGACATTTGAACTACATCTTGCATGGCATTTATCATATCAATCTTCTTGGTACTTTAGAGTAAATCTATTAATATATTTAGAAAACATAGAAAAAATATTTGGAGCAACAAGCCCTTTGAGATACTCTAATATGCATTGTGACAATGTGATGGTACACTCACAAACTTAATATTTGCAATTGGAAAGTATTTACAATTCTTGTAAAACTATATATTTACCAAAAGAGGGAGACTAAAATATCACTCTATAATATTGTACTAAGATAGAATATGAGGTCCACTTACAAAATTTGATTAGGGAATACACTAATAGGAGAGAATATGATGAGAGGTTGTACATCTAACTTTTCTATTTTCCATTATTATCCATCACAAAAAATTGGCACATTAACCAAGAAAAGAGAGGAGAAACTAGAAGCTAGGTCATAATACAAAGAAAATTTTGTATAACTTTTACATTATATAGCAATGACAAACTAATTCATAGTGTATGCCAAAAGATGAAAAGACATATTTCTATTTCCTACAGAGATAATTATTAATAAGAAACATTAGATTGTACCACCAAAGGAGAAAGGCGCTTGGAACTTAATAAAATGGATGGATAAGGTTGAAATCTTAATGCAAAAGTTGTTGGATACTTCTAGAAAGACTATGTAACCTAAAGGAGAAGAAGACCCTTATAATTTAAAAGTAGAAGTGGAGGAAGGAGAAAGTGGCATGTCCATTGATAATATGCCATAAATAAATAATTCAATGAGCTATTAAAGAATATAAAATAAAATATATCCTCTGAAGGAAGCTCCAAATTCACAAAAAATGGAGATTATTGGGATTCAAGATAAGTTATCCAAGTAGAAAAAGTGTTAAAGAATATGAAGGATTATTTTCTTATACTGTTAACAATTTAAAAAGAATTAACGAACATGAAGGAATGATGAAAACACAATTGAGGGAAGGAGTGAAAATATAAAGGAAGATACCATATTGATTAAACCCTAATGTCTAAACAAGAGTAAAAGTAAAACTAGACAAAATAATAGGAGGTATTATCAAAATCATGGAAGATGTAGAATGGATAAGCCCTATGGTGGTTTAGCATAAGAAAACTAGAGACAAGAGTATTTGTTAATTTTAGGGAATTAAATAAAGCTTGCATCTAAAACCCCTTTCCAACCCATTTTATAGAAGAACTAGAATCAATAGTAGGAAGGGAGATATACTCATTCACAAACGGATTGTCAAAGTATCATCAAGTGAAAATCTAGGAAGAAGACTGGCCAAAAACTTCATTTGCAACTGAATGGAGATCATTCATGTAAATTGTTATGCAATTTAGTTTAAATAATGCCTTTGTACTATTCAATAGAACCATGATAAATGTATTTAAGAAATGTATTCATGAGTTTTTGGAAGTATACCTAAATTACTATATAATATTTGGAACAATTAAATCTCATGTTCAAGTATTGAGAGTGATGTTAGAACAATGTTGAAGCTTTCAAAATTCACTAAATTTAAAGAAATATGTTAGTGGTATCTTTTGGAACACTCCTAGGTCACATAATATGCAAGGAAGATTTGATAATTGATCCACTAGAAATATCTTCTAGCACTTGCACCCCAATGAGGTGCAATGCTTACATCGATAGGTTGATTTCCAACACATAGATGACGTGTCTAGAGGCTTAACGTGCTCCATTTTATTTGTATTTAAATATTACTTGTTTTGGAGGACATGACCATTGGAGTGAAGGAAGGACTGGTGAAAGGAAAACGCTAGTGTCAGACTGGAGGAGATCCTGGTGGGTTCCCCCATGTAATAGCCTATCAACTAATAATATTAAATTAAAGGATGGGGGCTAAGGTTAAATAAATAAAATTAATTAACCTTTAGAACAAGGGAAAATGTGAAATTAATTAAATAAAAAATTAGTGAATTTAAAAGGAATAATAGATAATTAGTTAAATAATTAGGGAAATTTAGGGATAATATAGTTTATGTAATTAAATGTGAGAGGGTCAAATTTGGGGTATCTACACTTTTCTCCTCTTTGATATGATGTCACAACTTGAAGAAGTGACATTTTTTCAAAGAAAATAATATGCTTCAATTAAGTGAAACAAGGGTAGTAGGAGGATGCCCTCTTGAGAGATTGACAAAAAAAATATTTTGAGGTGAGATCTCAAAAAAGGAAACGAAAAAAAAGAAAGAGGAAAATAGGGTTTGGGGTGGTAAGATAGGCTTGTGGGGCCTATAAATAGGCCAAATGGGGGACCATAGGTGTTGAACACACCGGATACTGAGAGGGGGGTGAATCAGTATCTTCAAAAACTTAAGACCTTTAGCACAATTCAAACTTCTTAATCAAACCAAAAACACTTAGGAATATCAACAACAATGAAAGATGTTGGTTCTAGACCAGGGGATGGCCCTTCTGGGGACGCGGCAGGCGAGAATGCAGACGAGAAAAAGGAGGGAGCAGTGCCCGAGGACTGGGGCCCAGAGAAAGGCGGGGATCCAGGTGGAAAGGTTGCATCCGAAGGTAAGTGTTCCCCTAACTCTTCTTTGAAGGATGGGGCTTGTGGGTTCAGGTGCCTTGGAAACCAGGCTGAGGACAAAAATCTGAGGGATCATTCACAGGAGGATCCTAAGAAGAAGTGGGTTTCACTTTTTGGAACCAAGCTGGTTGGAAAATCCATTTTTCCCTCGGTTAGTAATATCTCATCCCCGGAGAGTGGGAAGTTTGCTATTTTGATTCCTGATCCTGTTATAGACCATAACTTATCTCTAATGGAGTCGTCACTAGTTGGTAAGTTTATGGGTCCACGACAAAATATTGAGGTGGTTAGGGACTTTGTGAAGAAGAGATGGAGAGTTAAAGGACAAGTAGAGGTTGCAGCTCCACCTAAAGGATTCTTCTCTTTTGCTTTTTCTTGCGAAGAAGATAAACTTGTAGTTCTATGCGGTGGCCCTTGGGTTATTGGCAAGTCATCTATGGCTATTAGGAAATGGTTTCCAAAAATGAATTTCTCGGATGCCACCATTGAGGAAGTACATGTCTAGGTGCGCTTACCTGGGTTACCACTGGAGTTTTGGAATGAGGATGTGTTCAGAGGGATTGCCAACTCCTTTGGGGAACTTCTATCCATTGATGCTATGACTTCATCCAGAAAGAGGATGGTTTTTTCTAGAATATGTGTGGGGGTTACCCAGTCCTCAGATCTCCCCTCGTCGATTGAGATAGTTTCAAAACTTGGAAAATGGACTCAGAATGTAGAGTTTGAGACTCTACCCTTTGTGTGTTTTACTTGCAAAAAAGTTGGGCATTGGGCGAAGAAATGTCCAAATAATAAGTCTAAACCTAATGAGAAGGTGGCTCCTAAGGAGACTAAGATGTGGAAGGTTAAATCGGTGGAGAAGCCTTAGGAGGAGGAGAAAAGTGTTGATTTATTTAAGGAAGGCCAAAAAGATAGCATAGAGCGTAACCTCAGCCTGGAAAAAAGGAAAGATGAGGACTCTTGCAAAGGATCTAATAATATTGCAAATCCTGAAAGCGAGTTTAAAGGTTCTGACAGAACAAAGGTTTCCTAGGAGGAGGATGAACGAGCAGAAGGAAGGATTGATGAAAAGCAAAATGAGATCCTGAACGTTATCCTAGATTTAGTAACTGATAGTCTGGAGGAAACTTCCTGCTCACACCAGAGCATGGAAAGGGGGGAAGAGGTCTATGAGAGGTCTGGGGAGTCTAACTCTCCTAGTCATGTTGAGCCACAAAGCTCTCTGGAGATGGTGAAATCTACATTCGGGAATTCAGCTAGATCTCCCAAGGAGGGGAATGAGGTTAGCAACCCCCTGTTACATAGAGCCACTGCAACAAATGACTTTATGGATGGGCAAGAGTTTATGGGTCTAGAGGATCTAGATCTAGAAGAAGAAAACCTATACACCAAAGTTGAGAAGAAGAAGAGTAAAAAGGGGAATAATATAGTGGGGGTTTCTACAAGAAATAGGGCTAAAGCGGATGTTGGAATGCCAAAAATTTCAAGCAGAAAATCAACTAAATGGCATAGAGAGTAGGAGTGTATTCAAAACATTGCGGATGGAACTCAAAAAACCATCTTGGATTTATGTAGAACTCCATCTAAAAAATGAAAGTTATGTCATGGAATATTCAGGGACTAAATAGTTCCCATAAACATGAAATTTTGTACAATATTACTAGAGACCATAAGCCAGACATTCTTATTTTTCAGGAGTCTAAAATGTCCAAAGATCGTGTGGAAAAGATTAATATTTTTAAGAATGGTGGTGTGCAAGGCTGTAGTTCGGATGGTGCCTCTGGGGGCTTGGTGACTTTTTGGAATCAAGACCGTATTCAAGGAACTCCAATTTTGGGAGATGCTAATCATGTGGCCACCAGATTTAAGCATATTAGAGATGAATTCAGTTGGATTTTGTCTAATATCTATGCACCCAATAGTAAAACTGCTAGAAGGGATTTTGGAAAAAACTTGAGTTTTTTAGGTCATGCTTTCCGAATGAGAACTAGATCATCATGGGGGACTTTAATACACCCTTGCTGGGGTTTGAAAAATTTGGTGGATCTCAGATTCAGTTGGATAGTAAGTTGGATTTGATGAATTTTATCAATTATCAATGTTTGCATGATGTGGACCTCAAGGGGGCCACCTACACCTGGTCTAATAGGAGAGCTGGGAACAATCTCATTCAAGTAAGGCTTGACAGGGCTTTAATTTTAGATAACTGGCTAAAGGACTACTATTGTTCATTAAATGCTCTCTTCATAATTGGATTGGATCATTTACCAATAAGTTTTATGGCTGAGCCTATGTCAGGTAAGAGGAATTTTCCTTTCTGATTTGAGAAAATGTGGTTGTCTCATCCCAAAATATTTAATTGCATTCAAGAGTGGTAGAACATAAATGTTAGTGGTACTGCCATGTTTAGAGTGGCTAAGAAACTTGGCGAAGTTAAATCTAAGATTAGGACTTGGAAAAAGGAAGTATTTGGGGATATTTTTGAATCTAAAGTTGCCATCCAATATGATTTAAGGGATATTCAAGACTGTATCCAGAGAGATGGTTATGTGGGAGACCTAAAGGAAAATGAAATACTCTCTAAATATCATAATATTATCTCGAAAGAAGAAGATTATTGGAAACAAAGATCTGGATGTGCTTTGATTGTTATTGGGGACAAGAACACCAGGGTCCTCCACTTGACTACCATGAAACATAGGGCTTCTAATCGAATTTCTTATATAATGAAAGATAGGGTCAAAATTGAGAGAGAGGAAGAGAAATTAGAAGTGAAGCTATTCAGTTCTTTGCTAACCTTCTTTCTTTAGGAGAAGAGTTGAATATGGATGCTTAGAATACTCTTATTGAGGCCATTCCTAATGTCTTGGATGATCATCAAAATAAGCTCTTGATAGCTATCCCTTCACAGGATGAGGTTAGGAAGGCAGTTTTTTTCTTTTGAAGGCAATAAGGCCCCTGGCCCAGACGGTTTCCCCATGTTCTTCTTCCAAGTGTTATGGGAAATTGTCACTGATGATATTACTAATGTTGTTAAAGAGTTTTTTGGGGCTAGGAAACTGCTGAAAGAGCTTAATGCTACCTTCATTGTTCTTATACCTAAATTTCCTGGTACTAACTCTTTTGATTCTTTTAGACTTATTAGTTTATGCAACTCCTTTTACAAGATTATTTCTAAAGTGATCACTTCTAGGTTGTTAGGGGTCCTTCCTATGTTGATCTCTCCTCAGCAGAGTGGCTTTGTTCCGGGCAGATAGATTCTTGATTCAATTATCACGATTCATGAGAATATCCACTCCCTTGAAGTTTCAAAAAACCAAGGCTTCTTGCTCAAACTGGACATGGCTAAGGCCTATGATAGGGTGGATTGGAAATTCCTGATTAAAGTCTTACAAGCCTTTGAGTTTTCTGAAATATTTCTACATTTGATATGGGAATTGATTTCTACCACTAGCACCTCGGTGATCATAAATGACTCTCCTTCCTATTTCTTTAAGGTGTCAAGAGGAGTCAAACAAGGGGATCCTGTCTCTCCTATTCTTTTCACCCTCATGGCTGAAAGTCTTGGGAGGCTCATGCATAAAAGAGTGATAGAGGGTAGCTTGAAAGGTTTAAAACCCTCTTTGGCTAATCTAGTTTGTTCACACCAGCAGTTTGTGGATGATATGATGCTTATGGGAAGTGCTACTATTGGTGAAGCCTGAGCTTTAAAGAGATATCTTGTTATTTATGAGGAGGGCTCGGGGAAAAAGATTAATAGGGCCAAAATTTTCCTCTATTTTTTCAATACCCCTTAGCACAGATAGAGGAAGATTGCAAACATCCTGGGCCGTGGTGTTAATTCCCTTCCTTCAACTTACTTGGGCCTTCCTTTAGGGTCCAAACCTCCAAACTCCTTTTGGATTTCTCTGGTTGATAGGTTTAATAGGAAATTAGCTGGTTGGAAAGGGGCTCTTTTGAGTCAAGCTAGAAAAGTTCTGTTACTTAAGGCTTCTCTTTAGAATCTTCCTGTTTATGCCCTTAGTCTGTTCAAGATCCCTACTAAGTTTTTTGATATTATTGAAAAGATCCAAAAATGGTTCCTTTGATTAGGGATTGAGGAGAAGAGGAGGATTCCGTTGTTGGCTTGGGAGAGAGTGCGTAGACCCAGGAAGCCTAGAGGCCTTGGTTTGAGAAATATCAGAGTGTTTAATAAAGCACTCCTGGCTAAGCAGGTTTGGAGAACTTTTGCGGAAATTCGCGAATGGAATTCTATTTGGCGTAGTAAATACTTGAGGGAGGTTGACTCCTTTCAAGATTTTCTCAATTCTCAGAACCTTACTTGATCTGGTTCTTTTCTATGGAATAATACCATTAAAGCTAGAGACTTGGCTAGCAACGAAGTCTTTTGGAAGGTGGGTGATGGACAAAAAAATTGATTTTGGGAAGACAAGTGGATTGGCAAGGAGTGTCTTTGTAATAATCTGATCTATAATATTTATATGAAGGACTGCAAGTCCAGGTTTGGCTGGTTGGTTGGGGATTATTGGAGAAATGATCAGTGGGTTGAGAACTCTTCTATTAGTCAGGATCTTCAACCTCTGCAGGCTCTTCTTAATTTGATTAGGATCATATCTCAAGGGAGGGAGGACACTCTGACAAGGAAGCTATCATCCTCTGGTACCTACTCTGTCTCTTCTGTTGTGGCTTTTTCTTACTCTGGCATTGACGCCCTTGTTTGGGATAAGGTGTGGGTGAACAACCTTACTCCAAAAGTTAATTTGTTTTTCTAGATCCTTCTTCAAAATAAGCAGCTGACCAATGATAATCTTTATAAGAGGGGGTTCTCTTTTCCTAATAGGTGTTATTTGTGTTGTGCTGAGGCTAAGACCTCCTCACATCTGTTTCTTCTTTGTTTGTTTTCTCATGCCATATGGTGTAGGATTCTACGAATGTGGGATCTTAGCTGGGTTTTTCCTGGAACTATTGTGGATTTTTATAACCAATGGAAGGACCCCTCAAAGAATTGGGCTCTGAATCTACTCTGGAACTATATCTTTCCTCATCTTTCCTGGGGTATCTGGATAATATGCTTAACAACAAGTTTAAAGGTAAAGGTAAGGTCAGTATGCAGGAGTATGATTGTAGAATTGTGGGAGCTTGGAAGATTAATGTGGATATGTTCAATATGTCCAAAAGCATCAAGGATCCTAGAGATGGCATATTCTGGAGTCTTCCTCCCCTTGGTTGGGTCAAAATCAACTTTGATGGCGTGGCCAAGGGAAATCCTGGGCCTGCCGAGAGTGGAGGGGTGATAAGGGATGAGAATGGTTTTTTTATTGTGGCTGTTGTGGTTCCTTTAGGCACTTAGACCAACCATGTGGCTAAAGCCTCTGGTGTTTTCTAGACCTTGAAGCTGGTTAGCCAATTGAAGTATAAATATGTGTGGATTGAAGGGGATTCAAATAACATTATCCAATGTCTAAAGGGTCGTCAGAAACCTTCATGGTCTATACAAAATTGGATATATCTCTCTAAGGAAATTATTAATACCTTTGAGAAAATTTATATTACGCATGCCTATTGGGAAATAAACACGGTGGCAGATTTCTTCACCAACAAAGGTGTCAAAGCTCCAAAAAAAGGTGATGTGGTAGGGGCATGATGAGTTGGAGGTTGATGTCAAAGCCCTACTGACATATGACTGTGCTCATGGGAAGGTGAAATTTCCTATACCATTGAATGATGGCTGAGTGTCCTCCCCTACAATCTTGGGACTATGTTTTAATGATTAATCTGAGTTGGCCGAGGTGTAATTACTTCATCCCCCAGTTGCATGTGATTATCCTCGTACGCTTTCTGGGCATTTTAGGTGTTTGTTTCTATAGGGTTCTAGACTATTCTATTCTTGCTGGCAATATGATGGGTGGCGAAAGTTGCAGAGTAGAGCTGATAAGCAGTGCACAATTGAAGAGCAATCCAAAGCTATGGAAGAAGCTGGAGAATGGTGGCATTACTATTTTTATTGAAAAGCTCCATGGCTGGGACCCAGAGGTTACTAGGGTTTTTGAGAAAGATTGGAAAAATGGTGAGATAAACCTATTTGGAAGACATGTAGTTATCAATGAAAAATTGATTGCTGAGGTTACTGGCCTCTCAATGGAGGGTATTAAATTTGATAGGGACAGGAAAGAATTTGATGAAGCGGTCAGCAAGTTTCCCAAGTCGGATGTTGAGAGGGAGGAGTTACGAAGAACTTCCAGAAGCTACTATGACACAAACATATTTGTTTCGCATTAAAGGAGGGTTTTGAATGTGTTTATGGAGTATGTTACTTTGGATGGCCATTATACCAAAGTCTTTGGGTATCATTTCGTCCTGTTGAATCATTTCAGGCATTAGGTCAGGATTTCTTTTCCTTTTTATCTAGCTTCTTTTCTGAATACCAGTCCGAAAAACCATAGACAAAACCCCATTAGGTATTCTATTCTTCATGAAGGACTGCTTGTCGTAATTTATGATCATTTCAAAGCCATGTCAGCTTTGCCTCACCAGCCACTTTCACCTAAGGTTATTGTTGATGACAAGGACAAGGGAAAACCTAGGGATTCTACTCTGAAAAAGGGCAAGAAAGAAGTGTCGGAGGACCCCTCCTATGATGTGAATGAAGAGGAGTTGTAGTAAGAGTCGTTGTCTGAGTATTCCAGCCATCCTGCGACTAATAGAGAAGAGAGACCTCGCTTCCCTATGGACCTTAAGGTAGGGGATCATTATTTTAAGAAGGAATGGGAATTTTCCACTAATGTGCTTGCAATTGCTTGTAATGGGGCAGTGGATAACTTTAGGCTTATGAGATGGGTGTTCTTTGAAATTAAGGAAATTAAGTTAAATAAAAGAGCCATGAATAGTAAATTGGAGAAAGCTACCGATGACAATAACAGAGGCAATGGAAGTGGTCAGGCTATTGATTTATGGACAAAAGAGGAGAATAAGTATATGGTTGAGTGCCTCAAGAAAATGGTGGAGGAATTACAGGATTTCAAATGCAATCATGATGGCAAGTAGGTGGATATGGAGGAGCAGTTGAGGAACATTAAAAGTTCTCTCCACAAGGTGTTGATTATGAACCATAAAATTTTAAAATCCACTGCATAGACCATGAATACCATGGTGGAAAATTTGGAAAAATCCCATCAGGTAAAGACTTGTGTTTCTTGATTTAGACAATGAGGAAGGGCAACTGGATAGTGGGGGGTCGAGTAACATGACCAAAGAAAATTTGAAAAGGAAGGTAGACCAAGCTTTAGTCAACAATCTAGGAGATCAAGAAGTTTGCACTCAACATGAACAGTCTGGAGCAGGAAGTGGCAGAGATCCTTTGGAACCTGGCCTAGAGGTTGGTTGTTTTGTGGCTTTTTTTCTATTTTTTTGGCTTTTATGCCCTGGTTATCTTGTTTGTTCTTCTTTGTGGGTAGTTTCCTATTTTTTGTCTGTAGTTTGTTAATGTTTTATCTTACGCTATCTTACTATTAAGGGTTTCAGGATCCCTCTAAAACTTGTTTGTTCCATAATCAAAAACAATTTAACCCTTAAACAAATTAGTAGCAATGAAAGATAAAACAAGGAACACATATGCACAATATGACATCAGATTTACATGGAAAACCCAATGAGGGAAAACCATAGTGAGAGTTAACTCACAATATATGAAGCTCATTGCTTACAGAATAAGGCTCACTGCCAAAAGACTTGTAGACTAAGGTGCACAACCTTAGGGAAAGATACAAAGGAATTGCAAATTGAAGTGTACAACTTCAGGGCAAGATAGAAGGACCTAATAAGATGCACTATCTTAGAACAAGATACATGAAAGTTTGGAATTTACAAAATATGTCAACAATACACTCTACTGACTGAGGCATTAAGGAACATTTGATGTATCTTTTACACACTTTTACACCTCTTTTGTGAGATATTCAATTACACACCACTCACTCACTTCCACACACTTCACACTTCTTGTGTTTGAAATACATTCTTGCATTTATATCCACTGCAAGACCTCAAAACATCAATTAGGTTGGCCAAGAAGAAGATAAACAATAATCTCAACAAATTGGCCACAAAACATTATGGTCCTATCTAGGGGATAGAGATCAGGACCAAAAACAATCTTATTGCATATTCCAATGTGATCCCAAATAATCTCTCACATTGGCGCACATCAACCAAAGTCAACAACAAGGAAATGCGAAGCACATAACTAGTCGACCCAAAAACACACTTCCAATTGAATTAAATCAATGAGGTCCTCAATAAGATAGACCAGGACCTAAAACTACCTTAACAAAACTTCATATACTAGCGCAAACCCTCAAGCACATATAATAAGCAAGATGATAAGCCCTGTCAGCCAGATATCCAAAAATTACCTAGAATACCAACTCAAACACAATGTAAAACCAAAAGAAATCAACCATTGATGTGCAGATCACAAATGGATGTTCCTTGAACATCCAACAACATCTCTAGATACTTATTTTATACTGTCATTCCACCAACAACTTTTTCATGCCACCAACATCTACCACAACCCAAAATAGAACAACATATTTAGATTCCCAGAAACAAAAAATGCACAATCACAAGATACAACATTAGAAAATCAACTTGCAGACCACTTCAATACATGAAATTAGAACTAAGAAACTGAACAACTGAGAGAACATTCACCAAGTCATAGGAGCAAATACATCAATGTGGAGAAATGTAGAGCATTTTTCGGACCATTCCAGACAACCAACAAAACTACCAACCTTCTACAATTCATAGAAACCTCCTTGACAACATTGGTGACTTGAAAAGATAGAAGTGTAATGTCCACAGAGCACAAACACTAAGTCCAAAATTACAAGACCATATCTCCAACAACAAAGGAATGAGGAGCATTCTCCCAGAAAGTCTTCATAAAATCATTCTAAAACAAAAACTTCTTACCCACTTGCGGGGGCTAGAACAACCTTGTAGCAACACATACTTCTTCAAGAACAACAAGAGAGAGCATACATGTCATAGGCCATTAGCAACATCTCTCCACTATTAGAAATACTTCTAACCGTCATCTTAATATATCATCATGAAAAAACTTCTGTTGACAACAACCATACACAATACTTCTTTACATGACATCAACCAAAGCATGACATCCAACCATGAACATCAACAACACACCACCATACTCAAGGACAACCCAAACTAAATGTTGTCAATAATTACAACCAATGCAACAATCTTCTTAAGTGTGGAAAACCAATGGCAACAATACAACCACTGCAAAATCTCACCAAGACATCAACCAACCCATCAATGACAACCACAAACAATTCACCAAGTGTTGACATCAATGAAAACCACTGCCAACAATAGGGGGGTCATTGCTATGTTTTCCTTTAGTGATCATAGGAGCCCTTGCTTGTCATAGGATTCAGTGAGATGGTGAACATTCCCCATCACACACATCATGTGGAGAGATCAAGATGCACCAATGGCCAAAGGGAGTGCCAAAGTTGGTACATGTCTCAACTTGGGTCCTTGAGGGTAGCTTAAGGGGTCATTAATGAGGCTATAAGTAGGGAAAAGCAGGGGTGTGACTCTATGAAAAGAGTTGGCTACACATCAGGATATGTTATGCTAAATCGACCCTTGTGGAGCAAAATCACACCTACTTTATGTGTTGGTTCTTACACAAACATACAATTGCCTATAACAATACTTTCTCCAAGGTATAAAATTGGATATTTTTAATATATTAGAGTTAATTTTATATGGGAGCGAATTCATTAGTGTTATTATCTAAGATTTAAATATTGTACAATATACCTATAATTCAAGTACAAATACATAAAATTATTTATCAATGTTAACTAGCTTAATACTTGAGTACATTAAGATTACCATCATTAGTATATAAATTGACATCTTACAATATAAGTATGGTCAAAAGAAATAAATAACATCATAAAATAATTCAATTGAATCAAATCTATCTCATTCATAATTATAATATATTTCATAATTATAATATCTTTGAATAATTTTAGAACTTATCAAAATCATAGCACTTGGAAAGGTCATTCACACCCTAGGAAGATTTCAATGGTATTGGCCCTCATAGTTATGGAAGACTTCGAAAAACCTATTTAAAAACACATGTGCTTATACACCATGCAAATGCATCAAAGCCTTGACCAGGATAATATCGAGTGTGCTATGTACCTCGAGTTGGACATACTCTGTATACCCCCTCCTCCAATGCTCATAGCCCACCAAACCACCTTCTTCCTTGAGTGATCTCCATGTCCTTTTCAAGTCTCACATAAATATTTTTTATGTCTTAAGGGGGGTGGTTTCCGAACCATCACACCCTTTCACAAAGGTTTCCTTTAACTATTATTTAATAAATATAGTTATTCCTCCCTTTCAAAAGAGATTTCTTAAACTCTTCATTAATCTTTACTTTAACCAAAGGAGCACATTATCGTTTACTTTTTTATCTCCTTCTAATGCTTTCATATCTTTCTTTCCCCTTTGGAGAAAACGTTTCATAACATTTCTCTCCCTACAATTTAGCTATTTTCCTTAGTAGCTTAAGTTAAATCTACATCATAATTCACCAAAAAAAATAATCATTTAAGTAAGCATGAATGTAGCACTTTCAATAGCATGATGAATCAATTTCACTTTGACCATCTATAATTTTATTTTACAAATGTTGTATCTTCTTCAATAATATTTCTTTAGATTTTAATTCACAAGTTTAATATATAATTATATGTTATCCATAATATGATCAAAACTATGTATGGAACATATCATGAATGTGCAATTGAAAAGTTAAATTTATTCTATATGTTTAATCTCCCAAGTTTTTAATTTTATCATGTTGCACACTAGTGTAACCCCTTATCTTTTACATGTAACTTCAATATAAAATTTATAAAAAAGTATTATCATGTGCTCACTTAATACTTAATAAATGACATGCATATCCTAGATTATGTAGTCACTCATCTTTGAATATCATATAACATATATACTCAAAATATATTCTAAGATGATAATCATGCATTCTGGATTACATGAATATCCTCTTTTCCTATAGGTTGAGTATAATTGAATGGAAACAAGTATATAATTACTGTAAATAAGAGTTCATATCTTTTTCCATAGTCTTTGAAACAACTTTTCTTAGGTGAGTTTGAATCCAACAAGAATTGAAATGCAAATTGGTTTATTTTTATAAACATAGTGTATAATTTCTACATAATCTCAAGGACATAGATGTAATGATATAAAATTCTAATGATCTTATTCCTATATAATAAAGAAAATGTACAAGGCTATAGGATAATCGAGTCTAATAACAAAGTATAATAAAACAAAATATGGTAATCCAATAAGGAATCTTAGCAATAGTAAACTCTTATCATCTATGGATAATTTTTATAACACATTTAAACTTGTGTATAACATGTTTACACTAATATATATTTTTTGTTTTTTTGTTTTAGATGTTATCTCCCCCTCTATAAATTTCGGCATGTCTCCATGTATGAGTCTAAGAAAACTTGATTGGTTTCACATCCTATAAAATACAAAATGATCTTGAGATCTATGGGTTATGGGACCACAATGTAACCTATAGCTTCATTGACATTATACATTAATATGTTATTTTTGTAAAGATAATTATGGACAACCAATAAAACTAATTTATTTTTTAGATATGAAAATTCAACAATTTCTTCCACACATGGTGAATTATCTCAACCATAGAAATTTTAAAAATACTTTCTAGGAAAGGAAATTAAGATACTTATAAGTCTATTTTTATTTTGTTTTGAAATCATCTCTTTAATAAAATGGTAATTTTGTCACTAAATAACATGGAATTTTAAGGGAATGAATAGTTCATTTAACCTCCCAAGCATGAAAAAACACATTTGGTGTCTCTAGATATGTTAGATGACTATAAGTTACCATCCCACACCTTGTACATGAGTTGGCTATCTTTTATTCCTTATAATATGTTCAATTTTCAATTTTTGAGGACCATGGAACATGGCTTAGATGTTGATAAAACCATTGCAAGGTTTGAAGCTCATTTGTCATGTTGAAGAGATCATACTAGTATCCTACCAACTTACTATAATGTATAGATGACTTGATTATAATGGATGAAGGAGCAATTTTCTTTCTCTTGTTGAATTTATTCCCCTTTCTATTTTTCCTCTTAGATTAATTACATTGTCTCAATCATTATCAAGCTTTCTCTTTTATGTTCTCATTGTTTTGTATATTTTTCCTTATGTTTTCAATAATACAATTTAAGTAAAATTATTATGATTTGTTCC
This sequence comes from Sequoia sempervirens, assembly GCA_007258455.2. Lineage (NCBI taxonomy): Eukaryota > Viridiplantae > Streptophyta > Pinopsida > Cupressales > Cupressaceae > Sequoia > Sequoia sempervirens. The sequence goes on along the minus strand of VDFB02058242.1, from coordinate 480,482,565 downwards.
TTTTTCATAATAATAGTCATAGTTAGGTGTTTAAGAAGAGCTAAAAGTTAAAAATTTATAATTGGTGAACTATTTAGATATATACCTTTTAATTAATAGATCATTTTGTATCATTATCTCTGAGACAATATGGTATGATTTTTTTTTTTTTTGTAATGATCAGCTAATCATACTTAAAACGCACCCTATACCTTTTAATTGTAGAAATATTATTTTGAAACACCCTTTACTTTTGAATCTTAAGAAACATTCCTTCCACATAAAACATAAAATCAATATCAATTTACAAGTACTATGATAAAAAACTACAAGTAAGAACCCAAATGATTGTTCTACTTACTCTTCCATTCTTCTCCTTTAAATGATCATTGTTGTTCATATCTTATCAATCAAGAATTAACTCTTAATATATCCTATATAAAAAAATTGAAATATCATCTCGAATAAAAATAACTAATTTATAAAAAAATCCCAAACATACTTGTAATTAGATGACACTATCATTCATATATAACATGATAGTAATGTAATGTAGAGAAGAAACCATTGAATGTTTATAAAATCTTGCCCATACATCCTTACCTTGAATGATAAGCTTCCTTTACCATCTTCAAAACATTGCGAACAATATCAACTGATTGCAATATAATTCAAGCATATAGTGGTTGAGCATTAGATGTGTGTTGAAGCATTATAACTCTCTCCACTACCCTTCCTTTAAATTGATGGTTGAAATAATCTAGGAGATCTTCCTCCATCAGAGGAGACCCTTCAATAATGTTAAAAACCTTTCTCTCATTACCAGAATAGTGACCAAGCTCAATCTGGTTTTATCATATATAATTGAGGAATTGGATTTCATGAAATATATGAGAAAAAAATAAATTGTTTGGGGATGAGAGCAATTAGTGATCCCCATGGTTATACAGATTATTCATGATTTATGAATTGATCTGGATAATGGTGATGTACTTTAATTTTTTATTGAATTTTCGATACCATGCCATTTGGTCTTCATGGGAAAAAAGTATCTATAGAACTGATGTACAAAAATGGCAATTACATGCTATTAATTTGTGCAAAACTCAACATATAATAGGACCATGATTTATTTTAAAAACCTCCAAAATGTAACAGAAATAAAACCATTCAAGACAATCGAAATGTATTCTAGATGCCCATCGACTTCAAAATTCTGAAAACCATTAAAGGCAATCAAAATTGATTGACAGAGTGTCTCGATGAGAATGCTAAAGATATAGTTTATAATGTTTGTAAGATATGTACAAAATGGATCCGTTAAAAGGATAATACTATTAAGGGATTAAAATTTAGAGTGAATGGTTGCTTCAAATTAGTGTAACCATTCACATTGTGATTCTTGATGTTTATACATAGATCTAGATCTTTGAATAATGATTTTAAGAATCATAATTTACAATATGAGGACATGAAGTATTATAATTTCTTATTATTTTATATAATTAATACTTATATTAATATTTTAATATCTATTATTTTTAATATATGAGATCGTAAAGAAGAGGAGAGTATTCAATATAATCAATAAATTTGAATGGTAGGTTTACAATTTTTCTAAAATTATGTTAGTTGAGAAACTTGTAAAATTGATTAGTTAATGCCTAATATAGTTTGATATCAAAATGTAACATTACTTTTTCCCAAGTATAAAATTAGATAGATTTAATAAATTAGACTTAATTTTACATGGCATAGATTCATTAGTGTTATTGTCTAAGTTTTAAATATTGTAAAGTATATGTATAATTCAAATACAAATACATAAAGTATTTATTTATCAATGTTAACTAACTTAATATTTGAGTACATTAAGATTACTATCATTAAAATATAAATTGGCATCTTATGATACGAGTATGATCTAAAGAAACAAATAACATCATAAAATAATTTAATTGAATCAACTCCATCTTATTCATAATTAAAATATCTTTGAATAAATTTAGTACTTATCTAAATCATAGCACTTGGAAAGGTCATTCTCACTCTAAGAATATTTCAATGGTATTGACTCTCATAGCTATGGCACATTTTAGAGAACCTGTGTAAAACTGCAACATGTGCTTACACACCATGCAAATGCATCAAAGCCCTGGTTAGGACAAACCCAAATGTACTTTGTACCTCAAACACTCTATGTGCCCCCTCCTCCAATGCCTCTCACATAAATGATTTTTATAAGTCTAAGGGGTGGTTTCCAAACCATCACACCCTTTCACAAAGGTTGCCTTTAATTATTATTTAATAAATATAATTATTCCTCCCTTTTAAAAGAGATTTCTTAAATATTCCTCATTAATATTTTTTTAATCAAAGGAGCATATTATCCTTTATTTTTTTAATCTCCTTTTAATACTTTCATATCTTTATTTCCACTTCAGGGAAAAAGTTTCATAACATTGTTTGTGTTGTAGAATGATACACTTGCACATAGATGCACTTGTGTAGGCTAAAGTGGTGCTTTCACCTATGGTTTTGAAAAGGAGATTGATGATCCTTAGATCTATAGGTTGTGGGTCCACAATGCAACCTATAGCTTCATTGACATTATACATTAATTTGTTATTTTTGTAAAGATAATTGTGGACAAACAATAAAATTAATTTATTTTTGAGACATGAAAATTCAACAATTTCCACACATGGTGAATTATCTCAACCATGGAAATTTTAAAAATACTTATTATGAAAGGAAAGTGGCATGCTTCTACTATGTTTTTTTTAAAATCATCTCTTTATTTAAATGGTAATTCTATCACTAAATAACATGGAATTTTTAAGGGAATGAATAGTTCATTTAACCTCCCAAGCATGAAAAAACACATTTGGTGTCTCTAGATATGTTAGATGACTATAAGTTACCATCCTACACCTTGTACAAGAGTTGGCTATCTTTTATTCCTCATAATATGTTCAATTTTTAATTTTTGAGGACCATGGAACATGGCTTAGAGGTTGAAAACACCATTGCAAGGTTTGAAGCTCATTTGTCATGTTGAAGAGATCATACTAGTATCCTAACAACTTACTATAATGTATAGATGACTTGATTACAATGGAAAAAGGAGCAATTTTCTTTCTCTTGTTGAATTTATTCTCCTTTCTATTTTTTCTCTTAGATAACTTACATTGTCTCAATCATTAGCATGCTCTCTTTTATGTTCTCAATGCTTTGTATATTTTCCCTTATGTTCTCAATAATATAATTAAAGTAAGATTGTTATGATTTGTTCTTTTCATAATAATAATTATAGGTAGATGTTTAAGAAGAGCTAAAAGTTAAAAAATTATAATTGGTGAACTATTTGGATATATATCCTAATTAATAAATCATTTTATATCATTATCTCTAATACAATTTGATATGATTATTTTTTGTAATGGTTAGCTAATCATAGTTACCACACACCCTTTGCTTTTTAATTCTAAAAATATTCCTTCAACATGCCCTTTACTTTGGAATCTTCAGAAGCATTCCTTCCAACATAAAATCAATATCAATTTTACAAGTACCATGATAAGAAATTACAAGTAAGAACCCAATGATTATTCTATTTACTCTTCCATTCTTCTTCTTTAGAAGCTCATTTTTGTTCATATCTTATCAATCAATATTTAACTCTTGATATATCCTTATAAAAAAATTGAGATATCATCTCAAATAAAAATAACTAATTTAAAAAAAATGCCAACATACTTGTGGTTAGATGACACTATCATTCATACATAGCATGATAACAATATAATGTGGAGAGGAAACCATTGAATGTTTATAAACTATTTCCTATACATCCTTTCCTTGAATGATAAGCTTCCCTTTACCATGCCTCTTCAAAACATTGTGAACAATATTAGCCGATTGAAATATAATTCAATCATACAATGGTTGAGCGTTAGATGTGAGTTGAAGCATTATAACTCTCTCCACTACCCCTCCTTTAAATTGACGATTGAAATAATCTATCAAATCTTCCTCCATTAGAGGAGAACCTTCAATAATGTTAAGAACCTTGTCCTCATTACCAGAAAGGTGGCCAAGCTCAATCGGGTTTTACCATATTATTTTTGCATGATGCCCCAAATTATTACTAATATAATTGAGGAATTGGGTTTGATGAAAGATATGAGAAAAAAATAAAATGTTGGGGGGATGAGAGTAATGTTGAACACCCAAAATACTGAGAGGGGGGTGAATATGTTTTGGAGATACTTTTTTCCCATGAAGACCAAATGCCATGGTATTGAAAATTCAATCAAATATTAAGGGACATCACCATTCTCCTAATCAATTGATAAATCATAAAAAAATATAACCATGGGGATCACTAATTACTTGTTGAACACCCTAAATACTGAGAGGGAGGGGTGAATCAATATTCTCTTAAACCATTCAAACATTAAATATCTAATTACCAAAGCATATTCAACTGCAATAAAGAAAGAATGCATGAAACATAAACAACACTACATAACACATGAACACCAGGATTTTCACGTGGAAAACCCAAAATGGGAAAAATCACGGTGAGGATTAGGTCACAATATATTACAACTAGTTATAGTATATTTACATAAGTGCTCATTGCAGGTGGACTCACTACCCACAGAGAAAAATATAGAAGAGAGATGGTGGCTCACAACCTATTTTGAACTATTACAATTGAATCTTTCATATGCATGAAAATACAAATCCAATGAAGCTATGAGCCACTATCTCTCTTCTATATTTTTCTCTATGGGCAGTGAGTCCACCTATAGTGATCACTTTTGTAAATATACTATAATTGATTATAATATATTTTTTGAGTTAATCCTCATCGCGATTTTTTCCATTTTGGGTTTTCCACATAAAATTCTTGGTGTTCATGTGTTATGTGGTGTTGTTGATGTTTCATGCTTTCTTTCTTTATTGCAGTTGAATATGATTTGGTAATTGGATGTTTAATGTTTGAATGGTTTAAGAGAATACTGATTCACCCCCCCTTTCAGTATTCTGGGTGTTCAACAATTGGTATTAGAGCTTGGTTCCTTGTAAGGAGCTTAACTGCTTGGGGAAGATCTTGGAGATTGAACACATCCAACTGATAGAAAAATTCATACTTCTTTGAAAGATATTCCTTCTATTGGAATTATTGAATAAGATTGTATGCTTGACAAAGATGGAGAACTCAAAGTTTCCCTTGAAGATCTTGAAAGGACTAAAGGTGAAAACAAATACCTGAAAGAAAATATAAAAGAAGCAGATAAATGCATGAAAAAATTGAGAGAGAAAATCAAGAAGTTTAGAGAAAGGCATAAGGAAGTCAGTGAGAAATTAAAGAAAGAAAATGAAACTATCACTGGTATGAAAGTGCAAGTTGAAGAAAATAAAAGAATTGAGGATTGTCTGAATGTAATGGTGAAAAGAGAATCAGAGGAATGTACAAGGATTGAATAGGAAGTTGTGAATCTAAGATCAAATATGGAGAAAGAAAGGAGCCATGAAGACAAATTCAAGATGAGTACTACAAAACTTGATGAGATGATTGCAAATTAGAAAGGCTCTAAAAATAAAGGTGGATTAGGGTTTGAGACGAGAAATTTCAAAGTCAGATTAGGCATCAAATACTGAAAAGAAGATTGAACATAAGAACAATGGAAATCATATCTAGAATCAAAGAAGACCACTGATTAGACAACCAAATGCACAAAGGTACCATCTTTTAATTGTTTTTGGTATTCTTGCAATGAATTTGGACATAAGGCAATAGAATGTAGAAGCAAAATGAATTAGAATGTTTCATCTTTCTTTGGTCAATGCTTTACAAGAAAGAAATTTGGTCATAGAGATAGTGAATGCATAAGTCAAATGATGAATGGCTATAACAATGGTAGAATTATTCAATCTTTCAAAGGCTACTGTTATACATGCTATAGATTTGGGCATAAAGCTATTCAATGCATATCTAGAATGAATGGAAGGGATATTGGTTAGAATAATGTCACATGTTATAATTGTAGTAGACCTGGACACATATCCAAGTTTTGCAAAAGCAAAAATATATGGAAAGATAATCCAGTGAAGAAGAATGAACTGGTGAAAAAGATTGATCCGATAGAAACAAATGAGATAGGAAATATTTGGAGAAAGAAGGAAGAAAAAAATTCAAGGATGAATCTATACCATCCTCTGATACAAATGTATCCTTTGGAAACTAAGTTAAGAGCTTTGGCTTAGGGGGAGATTTAATGGAAATCATTTTCCCCCCACCAAAGAAGAGGTGTTGATGCCTCAAAATGAAATATGTGATGTAGGTCGACATTCTTGATCTATTGGTGAAAATTATGGAAGAAAATTTGATGATGCATAAGTTTGTATCTAGCTTCAGAAGTTGTCTATGCATATAGATGAAAATTTGCAAGCTTTATTGGTTCAAGCATTTAATGAAAAATTAGGTTAGATCGAAGGATTATAAGTAATTTCACTAAGGAAAATTCACTTACAAAAACATTCAAGAAGAAGAAGAGCAACAAAGGCGTGAAATCAAAGTGAACAAGGTGATTTGAGATTCGGTGCATCAAAACCCTATTTCAGAAAGAATTTTTTTTTTTTTATAAATCTTGTTTACTCTAGTTTTAAAAAAAACATTGTTTAAAAGTAGTTTGAATCTATTTTGCAATGGACACATAGAGGGTTCTAGAAATAACTGAAAAACCACAACCAAAATTCAAGAAGTATCCTAGGAAATCCATTAAAGATGACCCATTAGGAACTTTTTCACATGTTCCATTGGGGTTTTCCAATTGAGGATATCAAAATCTATATTCATGGAAAAATAGAAGAATTTGATCACACTAAGCTAGCAAATATGTGGATGAAAGAATTAACTAGAGACAACTTTTCCCTAAAACCTGAGTATCAAAACCTAGTCGCAAAGAAATTGGACATATGGCAATGGTTCCCAAATTTTTGTTTTGATAACAAGCACATGTTAGAATGGTATTAAGCAGATTCCATGAAAAATTTGTTTGGAATGACATGCCTAACATGATAATAAAAGAGGTGATTAGAGAGGTTGCTGGTCTATGCTCCATTGAACTAGTTCTCGTGTTGAAATCTATCAAAAATGAAGTGGTAATGGAACTCACTACTGCAACATACAACAAGAGGGCTTTATCAACAAATCCTACAAAATCTATTTCACTAACAAAGGCAATTCTATGTCTACCACTGTAATTAATGTGGCATATGAGATGATGGAAAAGGGAATGGACTATGATCTTTGTGAGTTTCTAAGGAAACAATTGATGGAGAATTTAAAGCAAACAAAAGAAAATAAATATGATTTTAAGAATGGGACTTTGGTTATGGGCTTACTATTCTATTTTCTAAAAAAAATTTCTAGGACCAAAGGAATGAACTGGTTGCAAGGAAGACCAATTTCTCATCAAATTAGAGATTTAATGATAAATATTGGTGATGGAAATGCACAAGATGAGGAACTTTCTACCTTCTTTGCATTTTTTTAGAAAAATGCATGAGAGGGACAAAATTCAAAGGAAAATGGTAGAAAAATAAAAAGATGATATCACATTTTGGGTTAGTACTGATGTTCATGCATCATTGAGGTAGTAGAACCAAGGACTATGTGGATACCTATGTTGGGATATGAGGTTAATAGACAAGAGATAACAGGTTTAGCTGACATCTTATTGAAAAGTGCAAAAGATACAACTAAAGAAAGATATGACACTTATGAAGAGAAATCCATGGAAGTGCACATGGAACATAAGAAACCAGTAATATAGAAGAAGGTTAGGAAAATGGTTGAAGATATTGTAGAGGAAATATGAATCTCTAGGGAACAAATGCAGTATGCAAGGGAAAAATCTAAGGGAGAATGTAGTGTTATAGGATGATTCAAAAGCACAAGAAGATCTGGTAGGATAACTACCACTCCTCCCTCTATTTAGAAGTCCTTCGCAACTAGGAAACCGATTGAAGAGAAAAGAAGAAATCAACTATTAGTCCTCCAATGAAGGAGAATTCCCCTCTGGTTGTGCATATGACAAGGACAGAGAAGAAGGCTTCTTCAAAAAAGAAGAGTGCATAAAAGACTTCGAATGAGAGCAAAAAGAAAAAATAATCAAAACTGGTAAGGCTGAACTCTCCTATGAAATTAGAAGCTTTATTCAACAAGCATCCAATTCCATAATTCCATCTTGTATTGGATTTTGGTTTGAAAGTTGTGAATGATAGAAGTTCGACCTGGCAGTTACTACCATTTACTGTACAGTGCATATAAGTTGGAGAGTTCGCACTTCTTCATGGATAGGATTTTGGCTTTGTGGATTTAAGGAGATGTTGAAATATGTCAATAGAGTATGAATTCCAATTGGCATGATGTTTACATTATGAATTTAAGTTGTGAATGTTTCAGAGTAGAATATTAGAGTGATGTCAATGCAGAGGAAAGCAGAGTGTTATATTAGGATTAGATGAAGTGTGTAAAGTTGGTTTATTGAGCTTCATTGGAACTATATTTGCATGCATATGAAAGATGTAATTGTAACAGTTCAAAATAGGTTGTGAGCCACCATCTCTTTTCTATATTTTTCTCTGTGGGCAATGAGTCCACCTACAGTGATCACTTCTCTAAATATACTATAACCAGTTATAATATATTGTGAGCTAATCCTCACCATGGTTTTTCCCATTTTTGGTTTTCCATGTAAAAATCTTGGTATTCATGTGTTATGTTGTGTTGTTGATGTTTCATGCTTTCTTTCCAAATTGCAGTTGAATATGCTTTGGTAATTAGATGTTTAATTTTTGAATGGTTTAAGAGAATACTAATTCACCGCCCTCTCAATATTCTGGGTGTTCAACAAGTAATTAGTGATCCCCATGGTTCTAAAAATTGTTTATGATTTATCAATTAATCTAGAGAATGGTGATATCCCTTAATCTTTGATTGAATTTTCAATACCATGCCATTTGGTCTTCATGGGAAAAAGTATCTCCAAAACATATGTACAAATATGACAATTACATCCTATTAAATTGTGCAAAACCCAACATGCAATAAGACCATGACTTATTTTAAAAACCTCCAAAATGTAATGAAAATAAAACCATTCATGTAGTACCCCTCCATTTGCTTATGTTTTCTGTTGGCATGTTTTCACTTTGATAGACCTTGGTACTTTGTTTTGGTGTATTGATTGCTAACTTTAGAGCGATAGTGGATTTATTTTGTGATGTGATGATACATTGTATGGAGATAATTGATTTCTGACATGCTTTATGTTAGCATAGATGTTTACTTCAGATGTTATTGCTATCTATATGCTTATGGTAGATTAATTGTTATTTATTTTGTTAGTCTGATGTGATGTGTATTGGTGTGGAGAACAAAGTTGCATCACTCGCTTGCGAGTGTCCTGTGATTTCTGTGATTTTCTCTGCACGGTGTGTTTGAAACATGGATTATATATATATATGTATGTTATATGTCTGAATTGCAGGATTGTAGGTACATGACACCGACTCCACCTGATTTCTCAGGTTTGAGCATGTCAAGACTCAATGAAAATGTTGATTGGGAGGTAGTAACAAGGCTTTTCCTAGTCTAGTCTCAAACCCAGTCTTAGTATATCGTCAGTTTAGGATTGGTATTTCTGGATTTTTCGTCTGTGTCTGTTTGGATTATTTGATATGAAAGATTAATTTTGTAAATTTAATGTAAGATTAATGTTCTTTTAATTTGATGTTTATTTAATTAATTTTAAATGTTGAAAATAAAGCTTTATATATTTTACTTAATTAATTTAAATTAGTTTATTTGGTTAAGCAATTTAATCATTGAGATTAAAATTATTTAATTAAATAAATAAATTAATTAAATTAAAGTTGCTTTATTTGTGAGAATAGATTAAATTAAATTAAATTGTTTTGTGGAAATGAAATTTTAATTATGAAATAAATTGTAAAGGAAATTAGATTTTTGAATTTTGAATTCTTTAATTCTTTAATATGCAATGAATTCTTGATAAGGAAGAAAGAAAGATTTGTCGTGAGGTTGTTAGAAGATATTTTCTTCTTGACATGTGTGTTAGTTAAATTAATTGCTTTTTCTTGTTGAGGATCCTCTCGGAAGATATTATGTGATTTGGGGAAAACAAGAAATCACTTCACGGGAAATAAAAAGAACAGAGTTCTGCTAAAATTTTTGGGGAATTGTGTTTGTCTGTGATTTTCTTTGGGTTTTGCTTAATGCTTCTGGAAGAAGTTTTGGGATTGCTTCTAGATAGAAGTTTGTATTCTTCTGTAAAGTGGTGATTTGTAAAGGCTTTGGAAGATTGCATGCAACATGCAAACAAAGATTTTCTTCTCCAGTCAAGTTCTTCAAGCTACAGGAATACAAGTATTTCCCTATTTATTTAATTTGTTTTCTTTTGAAAAGATTTCCTGTGTAAAGAAATTTTTGTTTAAACCCTCCTTCTCGGTAGATTGTTTGTTGAAAATCTTTTTGTAGAGATTTGTTGATTTCTGTAAGAATTTCAAGAAAACAAGATCTTAAAGTGAAAACAGAGGAAACATTGGAAAAGATTCAAAAGAAATAAAAGTACTCTATGTAGTTTTATAAAGTAAAATTTTTGTGATATTTGGAAAAAGAAGCCTTGAAAGAACTAATTAGAAAAGATTTTGATAGTTTGAATTGGAAACCTCTGATGCAAAATTTGTTAAAAGTTTCCTGTAGAAAATATTTGAGTAATTAAATTATGAAGAAATGCTTTTACTTAAAAAAACGAAATTGAAACCCTCTGTGGTTGAATTGGAATTTTATGAAAAAATAATTCTGTACATTGATAAATTTCTCGATTACCTGTAACAAACTCTGTTGAAATTAATTGCCCAATCTGGATAATTTTATTTATTAAATAAAATTATATATATATTAATATATGTATATGTATAATTGATAGATATACATATACATAAACCAATATATATATATATATATATATAATCTTTTAAATTGATAAATTTCTGTGATGAAATTATTTTTTTTGAAGTTCCGTATGCGAATTTCGTTCAAGAAACGCCGGAATTAATTCCAAGTTTTATATAAAATAAAATTTAATTTTTATTTTTACCAGTGTGAAGGGCCGAGGGCTACCCCCATGGCCAACCCCCATAGGGGAGCCAACTATGAGGGCAACGCCCAGCACTGCCTTCACAGGCAGCGCCGACGCTGCCTACACAGTCGTGCCCTCCCATGGAGGGTTCAACTGTGTAGACAGCCGGGCCCTGCCCTCATTTAATTATTGTTAGTTTTTTTTTATTGTTATAAATTATCTTTAATTTGTAATTATAATATAATATGTATATTACATATATATTATATATTTAAAAATATATATTATATATGTTATGTATATATATATTATAATATTATAGTTTTTAATATGTGTTATTAATATGAGAAACTATAAGTATAAATTTGATAATTAAGGATGTTTAACAATATAAATAAATATTTAATTATATTGTTTTGATGTGCATTTATTTAAAAATAATATAATGTTATTTAGGGTTGAAAAGTATAAATGAACATTTTATAATGAAATATAATAAGGAAAGAAATCGAAAATTTCATTATAATATATGTTTATGAAATTGGGTAAATTATAGATTTGATTTTCATATTGTATAGAAGATGAATTAAGTTTCAGTTGATTATTAACATACTTCAAGTTCTTGATTGACTGGATTTAGTAAATCCTAATAATAGATACTTAATATCCATGATTTGCCTTAAATTGTGTTTTCCTTTTATTGGGCAAATTGGGAATGTATTAGAAGTACAAGTCTTCTAGAAAAGTTTGTTTTAAGGTGGGGGTTGTTATTTGTTTATATACCACCTTTGAGATAACTAGGTTTGTGCACATGATTTATGCGTAGATTTGACACGTGATTCTATAAACAAGAGGTGTTGTCCGTTGTGATATTTTATGGTATTTGAATTGGAATTTTTGTGCACTTTGTTTACCTTAGTTAGAGAACTTAGTTTCCTTGTGTTATTCTTAGAGGAGTGGCTCTGTGTGAGGGCCGACACACAAAGTGGTGTCTGGGTAACTCATGTAGAGTTAGTAAGTCAGTGAAAACTAAATCAACACATTGGGTATTCTAAAATATTTAAATGGATTAATTGTGCCTCACTGATGGACTTAAGAGCTAGTTCAGTCTTGAGAATTAGTCGAGAAGGCATGGAATGGAAAAATTGATATCTTGTTATTTTAAAAGATATTCGATTCCGCAATAGTTTGCATGAGAGGCCGGGTTTCGTAAGAGGTTGCCAGGGTAACCCAAGTTGGGGGCCGAAACCTAGGAAGAAACACCAGGGTAACCTATGCAACATTGTGATGACACTCCACCTAAAATAACAGTATACTTGTGAACTTAGCATATTTGATTATCCTAATTCTGGAAGCAATGTAACCAATAAGTTAAGTTTGTACTTGTATAGTTGTCTATGGTTTTACTTGTGTCTAGGGTTTGTAGGTTATGTCTAGGGAACCTTATAACTATCTCCTAGCATAGGGGGTGGACCTATAGGTACCACATGTTGGGTGGAACGTGCACCTTACTTTGTTGGGTCCCCAGTTCTTGTTTGTGGCAACAAGTACTTCAAGGATGGAGAGCTCGTATGTGGATATATGTACTTCCTTATTTGTATCATTGGAAATTTTATATATGTATCACTCCTCAATTGTTAATGAGGTGAATATTTGTAATATGTAATTGTAAACTATTATTTGATCTACCTCATTTGGAGAATGAGTATTGTAATGCTATTTCAAATGCAATGTAAGAATCTTATTTGAACTTTATATCTTTATGAAGTAATTTAAATGTATGCTTTTAAGTTAATGTGAAATAAATATATGCAATGTTAAATACTATTGTCATCTATGGGAATTTTCAAGTAGTGTGTCGTCGCGTTATTTAGGGAATGTTTGCAATAAGTTAAGTAAATGATTACACTTTAAATTTTTTTTATTACACTTTCGTAGTTAATGCAATATTCTTTAGGTTACAAGATGAGGCATTACAATTCAAGGCAATCAAAAATCTATTATAGATGCTTGTCAAATTCAAAAATTTAAAAACCATTCAAGGCAATCAAAATTGTTTGACAGAGTGTCTCAATGAGAATCCTAAAGAAATAGTTTATAATGATTGTAGGATATGTACAAAATGGATTTGTTAAAAGGATAATAGTATTAATAGATTAAAATTTAGAGTGAATGGTTGCTTCAAATTAGTTTAATCAAGGCATGTGTAAGATCATGATAGGTCAAAAAGTGGCAATAAGAAAAAAAAGTGTTTTTACTTCACCAAAATCATGAAACACAAAGTTGACTTTTTGTATGGGTCAAATTTTGGTTTAGTAATACCAAACCAATAATAATAGATATCTATTTTCCAAAATTATTTTTCATAAATTTTATGTTTTAAAAAATGGATATTCGTTTTGCAAACAAAACTGATATTTGTTTTGAAAAGAAAAATGAGCATCCATTTCCTATAGTTGTTTTAATTAATTTTATGTTTTCAAAATGGATATCCATTTTGAAAAGAAAAATGTATATCTATTTTGTAAAGAAAAACAAATATCTATTTTGAAAAGCCCAAAAAAACACACTTTGGTAAAATGGGCATAACTTTTTTGTTACTTATTGAAATTTTGATTTTTTATAGGCATTGGAAAGGTGATTTAGAGATTTACACAATGGATAAGATAATTTTGATATAGTATGCACAAAAAATAATTTTAATAATTTTAATTTCCTACTTAATTTTTTTAAATTTTAAATAATCATAATTCTTACATATAAAACTCTTTTTCATGCTTTCTTTTTGCATTAATCATCCCAGAGACTTGAAACATTAAAGAAGTAATAAATAATGAAAAATTTAGATTTTTGTATTGAGGAGAGTAAAAAAATTTCATAAATCATCATAGAAGGCCTGCTTGTTTTCTTTGATCCTATACACACCTTTACCCAAGTTGAACTAGGAGAACATGTCTCTCTCCCTCTCCCTCTCCCTCTCCCTCTCTCCCTCTATCTATTTAGCTATCTCTCCATTAACCCTCTCTATCTATCTCTCCCCTTTTCCCTTACTCTACCTCTATCTATATCTCTCCTCTCTCTCCCTCTCTACCTAGCTCTATCCCTTTCTCTTCCCCTCTATCTTTCCCATGTTATACATATCCCTCTTTCTATCTATATCTCTCCTTTTCCCCCTCTATCTGTATCTATCTCTCTCTATTTATCTACCTCCCTCTCCCTCCCACTATCCATTTATATAATCTCCTCTCCATCAAGTTATCTAAATATATCTCTCTCACTCATACACACACCCTTTTCCTCCCTCCCTATCTGTATCTCTCTATCTATCCTAGGTATCTCCATCTCTCTCTCTCTCTCCCTATCTCTCTATCTCTCTCTATTACTTTTCCCTATTACCTCATTTCTCTCTCACTCTTGTCTATCTATATCTCCATGTATCTCTCTTTATCTCTATCTCATTATGTCTACCTCTCTCTCTTATTCATTCTCTCTATCCCTTTCTATCCATATATTTCTCTACCTCTATTTCCCTATATCTCTATCTCTCCCTGTCCCTCTATGTCTCCCTGTATCATTATCTCTCCCTCTCCCTCTCTATATTGATCTGCCTCTTTCCCTTTTCTCTCTTTACCTCTCTACCTCTCTCTCTCCATTTCTCTACCTCTATCTCTCTATCTACCCCCTCTCTATCTATCCCCCACTCTCCCTCCCTCCTTAATTTCCCCCAGATTCTCCCTCTTTCTCTCTACCTCTTTATCTCTCCCTCTCCCTCTCTATCTCTATTTCTCTCTCTACCACTTTATCTCACCATCTATATCTCTCTATCTCTTCCTCTCTATTCCTAGCTCCCTACCTCTCTATATATGTATTTATCCCTTTAACTCTCTTTATCTATATATCTATTCTTGCCCTCTCCCTCTCCCTCTATATTTCTCTCTACCCTCTTGAAACAAAGAGAAATGACCTAGGTTTTTTTCGGTGTTTGCGTAAATGTTATGAAAGGGGTTCACCCCAAAGGACCTATTTCTCTTTATTCATTCAAGGAAATGAGATCCAAACAATGAGATGACTAACAACCAAAAGGTGAGTCAAGTCAAGGTATGAATCAACAAATTTCCTCTTTATGCAAGGATGAGGGTCTAAGCTAAATAACACTTTGGGGAGAAAGATTGAAACTATCAAATAAACTCCAAAATGCAAACAGAAGAGTGCACTCAAAACTATTGGAACCAAAAATCAAAAGGAAGATATGGAAAAGGGAAATTGTTGTGTACCAGCCACCAAAAGTGCCTTTTTGAAGCTCATTGAGGATTTATCCTTTTGGGTTCTCTTCTGCTGTGTCTGCACTCCTAGATTCCTACTTTTCACTATCAAACAACCAAAAATAAATCTCGTAGAAGAGTTTTCATGAAATGAAAATATTTTTTGCAAATTTGACAACTTTGCAACTTTCTTCAATTTTTCTCTTCAAAGGATCTTCCATCTAAGATCTGCATCACACATCAAAGTGAGAAAATGGTTGTTTGTTAGGTGAATGGCGGTTTTCCTTGGTCAAACCCCATTTTGGTAATTAACCTTGAAATGAAACAAAATAACATGAAGGAATGATGAATGAACAAACAATGTCATAACTCACCAAACCTTTGTTTGAACCTTGGATTGTAGATTAACAACTTGCTTGAATTAGCCTCAATGGATGTGGATCTTGATATTGAAACTTGATTTGAAATGATTTCCTTGAATTCTTGAATGGATCTTGAACTCTACATAACCATATTAACTCAAATAACATGCATGATGCAATAAAGCTTTGACATGATAATAAGAATATTGATTGCTGCAATAATATTCTACAAATTTACTCTTGAATGCCTTGAAAATGCTCTTGAACTGATCCTACAATGCTCTTGTGAAAGTTCTCTTAGCTTGCTTGAAATCTTCTAGGTGAAACGTAGTGAAATGACCTCTTATTTATACATATCTTAACATTAATTCTTGAAATTCAAATATCACAAGCCAACATCTGAATATGCATTTTTAATCATTAAAATACCACCAAAAACATAGTTTAAATTAGGGTCCTAGGTCTAAGTGAGGACCCATTTACCCTATGGTGAATGGGTCTTAGGTCACTTACCTAGGACACACATTCTTTAAGGCAAAGTGTTGTGTTATGGCATTTATGAATGTTGGGTGTTATCCCTCAAAAAATGCAATTAATAGTCTTGGATTTGAATTAAAGGGGCCAATTAAGGCATAATTAACCTCAATTAATTAATGAAGCCCTAGATTAGTGTGAAAGTGTAAAGGTACACCTTACAACACCAAAAAAAGGCACAATTAAGTTCATTTCAATTAATAAGGCCCTAAACTTGATGTGAACATATAAAAAATATTACAACACTAAATTAAGGAATAATTTAGTTCATTTTATTAATATTATTTCCAAATTAAGTGTGAAAAAGGGATACTTTTTCCTACACTATATTTAGACTCCACTTTAGTGAGAATATGACCCCATGTCAAACTCACACGAAAGTAGACATTCAAGACACTTATGTATGCAAAAATGACAAAGATACTCAATCATACAACATCAAAGAACAGGAAGGTCAAGCCTAGACTGTATGATTGGCATGGAACATGTCTAAGCCCTTTTTTGTTTTTTCTCGCATGCTCACTCCGGGGTAGTGGAACCTCAAGCTGTCCACTAGGTGAGTATCCTAAAGGGTGGAAAATGACAGAATCATATTATGCTCCCATACCATATCAAAGATATCCTTCTGACAACTTCAATAAGGTGGCACAAGGCAAGGCTCCATTGGAAAGCAAGGTGTGTTATGCTTGGTGGCCTTGAATAGGGTTTTGAGCTGCATGGGGCTTAACAAGTTGTGTTATGCTAAGCACCTATGAACAAGGAAAGGCTCCATAGGCAAGCAAGCTATGTTATTCTAGGTTTCCTTGATTAGGGTTCGAGCTTTAGAAGGTTAACAAGTTGTATTATGCTAAACACTTATGAACAATAATTCTAGTAAAGGTTTTGTTCAAAGGGATTTTGCTTAGTTCATGTAAGGTCTTCTTCTTAGTATTGTATTTATGTCACTCATTGAGAGTGATCAAGATATATACACACATTTGTTTGGTTGCTATTTGTTGTGTCTTGCACCCATGCCCTATTTGAAAAAAATAGTATATTTTGATCACTCTCAATGAGTCACATAAATACAATACAAAAATGCAACTGAATCAATCCATAATTCAAAATAGATTCATTTCTCTCTACAAATGTTTAGATAATATTCCCTTGATCAAATCTAAGTTTATAAATCTCTTACCATATTTGAACTTTTGATCCATAATCAATATCTAATCATAATATAAAATCACTAACAAAATAAGTGAAAAATTCCCGACAAACTTTCTAAATCATTAAATTTTTATTCTTCATATAAACAAATAAGATTATTTCACAAACAAAATAAATAATAACAAACTAAAATCAAAATCTAACCGGTACATAACACTTATTATAAGATTCCATTTTATTTCTTTTTAATAAACAAGATTAAAAAAAATTATATAGAAAAGAAACCTATTAAATAGCAAATGTTATGATGAAAACATTGCATATAATCCCAAATAATGATACAAACATTGAATTAGAAGTTACCAAGATTATAGCATTTATCGTACACAAAGGTGGGAAGAGAATAAAACCTTCTAGATGGTCAAGTGGAGTGTGGTGACAAAATAATCACTTTCTCTAGAAAAAATCCCTTTTTTTGACCAACTACTTTTGAATAGTGCCTCGAGTTTTAGAGTTTTCAAATATATTTCATATATATATATATATTAATAAAGTAGATCATAAAGAATGAGTAGTTTTGGGTTTACATTTTTGTTTTATTGTAAATATTTGTAATACTAAAATTTGTATATTTATGTTGTCTAATTTTTTGTTTATTTTGATAAAACATATTTAATGTAATTATACATATATAGATAAGTAATATATTTTTTTGTTAAGTATAATTTATGATTATTTTTATTATTTTTATACAAATGAAATTTATTCTTTATTATTTAGCTACTTCATATCTACTTTTACACATTTTTCTTGCTTTGAGATTAGCACATTCTTTTTTAAGTTCATTTCTATTACTTTGAGATTTATTTTGTAATAAATGGGAATTGACCTCAAAATGAAATATTGAAATTAAAATTTTACTTTCTCGCCCCTTTTCACTCGTCATTGTGAGTCAACTTAGTGCATGCTTGTGCAACATGTTACTATTTCATGGTATTTAAAAACATGAACCGAATTTGTGACTAATTTATATGCAGAACATAAGTGATTAGAATAAGAAAATCATTAGTGTGCACCTTAGTTTTGAGATATTTGACAAACAAAATACATAAATTTAAAAATAGTGGTGAATTAATTTTGTGCATCATAAACATTACTCTTCCACCATTAATATTAGAAATAAATACCTAATTTATTCCATTTAACAATTACATTTACTATTATCTATATATAAATTAAATTATAAAAAATGTCAAAACTTTTTTTTATATCCTAAAATATACATTTTATCCAAAAAAATTATATCCTTTAATGCTTTGATAGACATCCATATCATGTTCAAAGATCCTATTTTGGCATAAGCTCCAAATATGTTTGCAAGATAAAGAATATCCTTGTTGAAACTTAAAAGAGCACTAGAAAATATGCCTTCATAAAGCTATATGACTTGTCTATCCCTAAATGCACTACAATATTTTTAATTCCATTTTGTTAGATATTTTAGTTGCTAATAGACATAAATACAACATCTCAAATCATTTTAAAGAAAATAATATTTTAAATTGTCATAAAACGTGTCTTGGGATGATTTCTACTAATAATGGACCTAGTAGACTTATCACTCCATTAGGCATGGATTCATAGTGGCCTTACAATTAACACATGACTAGCCTCACAAAAAACTAGAAAATTCTTCAAAGTATAACAAAAGGAAGCAACATGCATAGGCTACACTTGAAGGAAAGAAAAACAACTAAAATTATATATTCTCCTAATGAGAATGTAGATCATGTGAACATCAATTCTTGAAAAATAACCACAACAACTAGATTATTATGTACATGACTTACAATCTAAAAACTAAATTTCCACAACTTTCCTCTATCGAATATGAGCCTCCTAAAGGATCCGATCACCCTTAGACTATAGTTGCATTCACTACTTAACTACAACTAATGGGCTTCATTTCCCACACACATAAAATAATAAATACTATTTACACAGTGAATATTCACCTCATTATTATATTTGTTATTGCAAGAAATCCATAAAAAATAAATGCTAGACCAATTTGATTATGCATCAGGCATGCACATAGTAGCATGAGAGGAAAAATGGGAAAAGAGGTCAACATCCAAATAAATGGAACTTTTGGAAGAAAGTGAACTTCCTTCACACAAGGGAACACTATCATTACAAAAAATAACATCCTTATGACATGAGCTTAAGAAAAAAGAGAATGTTTTCAAATCACATGGTAATGCATAATATGTCATAGCTACCTATTGATGTACACATGGAAGCTCTTCTTCATGCACATCAAATGAAAAAATTTGAAGCTCTAACATATTATAAGGTTGACCAATAAGTTGGTTATCTTCTTGGTCTATGTGTTGTTGCTCAACAACTTTGATGTTAGTATGTTGATCTTGAGTAAAACACTCAAGCTTAGGTACATTATTATCCCCAATGCAAGATATCACATCTTCATCTTGAATGAAGACCTCATATTCAACTCTAATAATCTCAAGGACAATAGGTGATTAGCATACATTGCTACCACTATAGGAGACTAGAATACATTGATTCCACTTATTTTGATAATGTTACATTAGCACGATAATCATCATTATGAGAAATTTTGGGTGAAGAACTAAATTCTTCAAGTTGTCTCACTATTTCAAACTTTCCTTCTTATTGACTGACTATAAAATCTTTATTGCAAAGAACAAAATTGTGGCATAATTTATCCTTTATTTCCATCATTGCATTGATGTCACCCTTTGTGATTTCATTTCTAGGTGTAGCACCATCCGTCCCATCATGATCTTCATTGTCCATATTGTTGCAATGAATAGGAGGGGCAAACTTTACATCACTAGGCTAGCAATCATCAATGGTCTCCTCAATGAACAAGAAAGCCTAATAATCGACATCGTAGAAAACATCCTCATACTAGTTCATAAAAAATGATTCTTGTTTCACCTACTCATGTTTTGACACCCCTTAACATAGTACAATTTGTTCTAGGATTTCTATTGCAAATTGAACCATCAGAGTTTGGTTGAAGGCCCCATTTTGACATGAATTTTTCTTGTGGGGTAGATTATATGAATAATACCATTCATTTTCCTGATCCAAATTATTATACACTAGAACATAAGCCTTTGAAGTGATTATGGTAGTTGTATTTATGGTATTCAGAGGCCTTGTATAGCTCAATTGGTTCTTCCCTATGGAATTTCCTTAATAAGGTTGCCTATTTAGTTCATAGGCATAACTATAAGGTTGATATGGTCAATTATTTTGTGCATGCTCTCTCTCTAAATCCATCAAATTACTTCCAAAACTCTGCACCAAGGCCTTAAATTCATACAATCCATTAGAAGGATCCACATATGTAGTTAGTTGACTGATTATTGTAGGAAAAATAGTCGATATTGTTGGAAGAATGAAGAAGGCGATCTCCAGGTTTGTTGTCATTTATGCCAACATTGGTTGGAAACTGGCTAAGTAAATTGTGTATCTATATTGATCTGGTATTTTGATCAAAAAATTCTCTCAGTAAAAAATAATTCTATAAGTTTTTGATATGTTGCTCAGGAGTGTCAGTTACTAGCTATAAATGAGCTTTCAACAACTTTGGTTGATCTAGCTAAGATACCTAAATGATAGAAGTTAGGTACTCTTTTGGCTGACAGGGTTAAGAACTGCTTATCTTATGATCATTTAAAGTGTTGCTTATTAGGTATGGGGCGACCTAATTTGTGTTTGATACATTTTGTTTCATGCACCAAAAAGGATTTTTGAATTGGTACAACAAGTAACTTTGAATTATGTATGTTCACATCCAATTAGGCCAACTTAATTGATGTATAAAGATGTAGCCATATATATATATGTGTGTGTGTGTGTGTGTGTGTATGTATGTATGTATGTGCATGGAACATATTGTGGAAAAAACATAGATAAAAAGCATGGTGAACAATGATGCGAGCTATGCAACAAGTGTTATAGTGCGAAGGTATTGATAGTTTTGTATACCTGCAACCGGAGTAGGATTTTAGTTTTCTAGAACTTAACCAGAACTGATCTTAGCACTTTGAAGGTGTACTTCTTTAGTTCATCTTTTGGCAATGATCCATACTCTTTGTATCTTGGTAGTAAGCCATTTTCTATTCACTTTAGGCTGTGAGCCTTTCAAGAACAACGTGTCTTGGTAGTAAGCCCTATAATATCTTGTAAACGGTTATAATATATTGTGAGTTAATCCTCACCGTGGTTTTTCCCATTTTGGGTTTTCCATGTAAAAATCTTGATGTTAATGTGTTATGAGATGTTATGATCCCTTTCATGTTTTGGTTTACTATTGCAGCTAGATGTGTTGCAAGAATGGAAAGAATGAAGGTGTTGTCATTGATGTCAACTGTTCAATTGGTTATCAACTAATTTTTTTTGTCATTAGTGTCATTGATAAAGGTCATTGGCTGTATATGTTGAGGATATTGACAAAATCATAATAAAGATATGTTGTAGATGTTCAGTGATTGCTCTAGGTTTTGCTTCGGGATTTTCTCCTATGTTTGTGTGGTTAGATATTGTGATCATGGTTGTTGGAAGCTTCTATATCCATATTTTTGGCTATTGATTCATTGTACAGTGTGAGTTGTGTTCACCAGTTGTGAATTGTGGTTTTTTGTGTTTCTAGTTGAGGTCCGAGAGAAACATTGTTGGTCTAGATTTCTCTTTGTTAAAGTCTTACGACTTGTGGTTCTAGATTTGAGTTGTTTTGATTGTATTGAAGATAATTTTGGCATCTAGAAAGTTCGTACTTAATTATTCTATGTGTTTTACACTGGTTTGGTTGACCTTGTGTGGAATACTACCTTTAGAGTTGATGAAATATGTTGGATCTATTTGGGTCACCCTCATTCTAATTCCACCCTAGGATGTTTGGTGTCTAGCTATTTTGAATTTGAATTTGGATGGTAGAATTTGGATATTTTTCAAAGTTGAAGATGGAATAAATGTAGAATGAGTCAGGGAAGAAGAAGAGTAAGAAAAAAGGAAATAGAGACAACAGCGCAAAGAGAATAGAGATAAGTGTGAATCAATGTGTGTGTATGATGCGAGTATGGCAGATATATGTGAAGCCTAAACGTTAAGTTTTTGGAAGTAGTGAGTTGAAGGTGCACTCTATCATTCATGCATGTATGCAAGTGGATTGAGTGAATTGTGGTGGAATCCTTTGTTGCATTGAGATTGTCTTCTCGCTATAACAAGTCTCCTTTATCTTCTTTGAATGTATGTCGTAGTGAGCCCTTCGGGTTGTTATCCCTATTGGACAGTGAGTCCTTGTTCTAGATAGTGAGTCCTTTTTTTGGTAATGAGCCTTGTTTCTCAGGAAGTGAACCTCTTGTAATCAGTTTTGATATTCTCTATAGTATGTGTTAATCCTCACTGTGGTTTGTCCCTTATTGGGTTTTCCACATAAATCTGGTGTTGTTGTATTTGTGTGATGATTTTCATTTTCTACACTTGTACTAAATGTTTAATCATTTAAGTAGTGTTAAGGATTAGTTCTGGTAATTGAATTAAAGGTTTAATTCTATGACAACTGATTCACCCTCCCCTCTTAGTTGTCTTGTTCAACAATTGGTATTAGAGCTTGGTTCCTTGGTGAAGATATTAACCGCTTGGGGAAGGTCTAGGATGGCTGGAAAAATGACTTATGATTATCTGAGGTTCGATGGAACTAATTATGTTGTCTGGAAAATATTGATGGAAGAATATCTAGAGTATTGTAGATATGATGTGGAGAAAGCTTAGAAGAATCCTTACATTCCTCCTACAAATGGTCCAAGTACAACTGATGAAATCAAAGCACATGAAGCAAATACTAAGGAAAAGTACAGTTTGAAGAACATTTTGGTACATTTCGAGTTGATTAAGGTTTAGAATCTAAAAACTGCTAAGGAAGTCTGGGATGCTTTGGAAAGGCCGCATGAAGGTGATGAAAGAGTTAAAGAGGAAAAATTACAAAATTTGGAGACATAGTTTGAGCTTCTACACATGTCTAAAGATGAGAATGCTAAAGCTTATGTACAGAGATTGGATGAGATAGTGGCTGAAATGCGAGGACTTGGTGCTATTGTAGATGAAACCAGAATTGTAAAGAAGATTCTTAGAACTCTCCCTAATTCTTGTAGTGAGAAGGTGTGTGATATTGAACAAAGTATAGATTATAAGACCTGCACTAAAGATATGTTGTTGGGATTTCTAACATCTTATGAGATGAGGAACCCGAGTCTAAGAAATGGATGCAAATTAGAAACTGCTTTTAAGGCTACAAAAGTTGAAGATTTGAATAAATAATTTTTTTATGAAATAGAGGCTAACTTTGTGAGAAGGATGAGGAAAGGCTCCGGTAAGTATGAAGGTAAGTTAACCTTTAAATGCTTTAGTTGTGGATAAATAGGTCATTATGTTGCAAAGTGTTAGGAAAGAGCTAAGAGGAATAAACAAAGATATGAGAAAAAAAAGAAAGGAAAGAATATTAACAGAGCATATTATGTGCATGAGAATGATAGTATATCTGATGAAGATTCTGAGTATGAAGATCTTGATGAAAATGAATGCTTGTTCCTAGCTATAAAGGATGAACCTACTTTTGCTAATTCTGAAAAATAGGTAAAGGAAAGCCCTCTGAAGGAGAAAAATGAAGGTAATGTTATCTTTGACCTACATGCTAAAAAAGAAAAGAACTATTGGGTTGTTGACAATGGTTTTTCACATCACATAACTAGTGATAAAATTAAGTTTGTTAAAATTGAAAAATATGATGGTGGCTTGGTTATGTTTGGAGATGATACTGGTGCTAAAATTTGTGGGATAGGTTCAGTAAGTTTTGATGGCAAGCATAATACTAATGATGTCTACTATGTTAAGGATTTAAGACATAATCTTTTGAGTGTTGGACAGATGTGCAGTAAGGGATATGATCTTTTGTTTAAGGATGAGAGGTGTGAGATCTTGAAATGATCCAAAAAATTGATTATTGCTAGAAAGAAGTTTGAATGAAATATCTATCAACTTAAGGGTGTTGATGGGTGATGCTTTATGAATCGGATTAATGATGGTTGGTATGGCATAGGATAATGTGTCACATGAATTTTGAAAACTTGGTGAGGATTAGTGTTGTTCAATCCATGAGAGATTTACCAAGGATTACAAAGCTTGTTAATGCTATTTGTAGGAATTTTTAGTTTGGAAAGCAAGAAAGAAGTCATTACAAATCAAAGGAATAGTCTACTACTAGTCTACTATATTTAATTCATACAGATCTATGTGGTCCTACAAGAGTGAGAAGTCTACAAGGTGAAAGGTACTTTATGATTTTGATTGATGGTTATTCTAGATATACATGGGTTACATTTCTTAGAGAGAAATCGGACACATTAGATAGATTCAAGACATTCAAAGCAATGGTTGAAAATGAAGTAAACTTGAAGATAAAATTCTTAAAGTCTGATAGAGGTGGAGAATTCACCTCTCATGAGTTTAATATGTTTTGTGAAGTGCATGGAATAAGAAGAGAGTTATCTACTCTAAGAACTCCTCAACAAAATGGAGTTGTTGAAAGGAAAAATAAAATAGTTCAAGAGGTTGCTAGATCAATGATTACAAAGGCTGGTTTACTAGAATTTTACTGGAGAGAAGCTATTCATACTATTGTTTATGTATCCAATCAAGTTCAAGCAAAATAAAACAGTACAAAGACCCCCTATGAGCTATGGTTTGGAAGAATTCCTACAGTTAAGTACTTCAAGGTATTTAGAATCAAATGTTATATCAGAAGAGATGAAGAAAATTTAGGTAAGTTTGATGCAAGAAGTGATGAAAGCATTTTTCTTAGATATTCTACTAAAAGGAAAACATACAAATGTTTCTGTAGACACCTAAATTTGGACACTTAATTTATCCAAATTTATCCTCTTTCGTCTAAGCATCCCTTATCTGCATTAATTAAGTAATATCACTATTATTTAATTAATACCTCTAAAGTTCTCCTAATCCCTAAGGTATCTAGTTAAATAATTAAATACCTTCCCCCTTTCATCAAATGAATTAAATAAATATGAAATTTATTTAATTCCTCATATATCACATCCTCCATCATTTTTATCTAATCCTAATTATTCTCCTAATCTCATCATTAGGGATGTGCACATACCTAATCCTTGATTAGGATGTGTCACATCCTCCAACTTTTTCAAGTTGGCGTCTAATCTCTCTTAGCCACCTAGCCCTCCTCTAATCTTTCATTAGCTAGCCTAATCAACCTCTCAAGGAATTTTTAATTCCTTTTATCCTTCCAAAGAATATTAAATTCCTTTTTCTCTTCCCCATGTGATCTTTGACTTGTCACATCAAGTCACATGTGAAATCAAACCCTCTTCTAATCTTCATTAATTAGTCTAATCAAGTACTTGCACAACCTTAATCACTCCATGTTATTTGTCCTAAGTCAACCCTATTAAATATTTTCTCTTTTTAGAGAAGACACTCCATTCCCCATGTGAATTTTTAATTCACATTTAATCCCCGAATGCATTCCTTGGAATTTTAAATTCCTTCTCTCATCCCCATGAGAATATTTGAGGAATTTTTAATTCCCCACATGTCCTCTCACCCACATGGGGAAAAGTACCTCCTTTATGAGGAGATCTTGTCCAATCCCAAGGTACTATGTACTATCTCCATGTCATGTACTATTCTTCAACCTCATGTACACATCATCCCTTTTAAGCCATATCTTATGCCACATGTCAAGATGTGAGGGCTTGTGAGTTCTCAACTCACCTTATCCCTACATTTTGATCTTGGTGGCTCAATCTTGACCGTCCATTTTCCCTAGAGAGTCCAAAATCTCTATAAATACCCCCTCTTTTCTCTCATTTTGAGGGAGATCATCCATTGTAGCCAAACTCTTACAAATTTTTTCTAGAATCCATACTTAGCCATTTTTACACTTGCATCCACTCTTACTCATCTTCTCATCCTCATACCATCATCTAGCTTGCATATCTTGCCATCCAAGGAGCATACAACACTGAAGATCAAAGGGCCAACCAAAGGATCGATTCAAGACAAGGTAAAAGGTTCCATTTGTTGCCTTTATTTTGCATTGAATGAAACTAGGCTAATCTTGAGGTGTAGGTTGTTTTTAGTGTTATTTTGCACTCTTTTGTTTGTTGTTCATTTTCTAGCACATAAATTTTCCCTATCACATTTCTGGCACACCCGGTGGGACCAACAAATGGGTCTCTTGCTTTCACATTTGCTATTTTTTTAACTTTTTGCAGGTACAGGTTACAGAGGGGCAGACCCGACCTACAAAGGGGCAGATTTGACCTTCCTAGGGCATATGCGACCTACAGGGGTGGATGTGACCTGACAGATAGGTGGACCCGCCCTCCACAGGTGGACCTGACCTCTTCTAAGGGTGGACCTACCCTCCATAGACCTCAAAAGCTGTTTTTGGCAAACTTTTCACGAAGAGGTGGACCTGTCCTCCACAGGAAGACCTGACCTGACAGACAGCTGGATTTTCCCTTACAGACAGTCGAATTTTCCCTAGATAGCCAGATTTTCTCTCACAGATAGCCGGATTTGCCCTAGATAGCTTTTTCTAGAAGGTAAAATTTTAATTTTTTAGCAATTTTTTGGCTATTTTAAGGGTTCTTAACCCCTAATTTAGGTACATAGTTTAACTAGGAGGTGTCAATCAACCTTGTTTGCTGTGTTTTTCGGTGAGCTATTTGATGTATCCAATCCCCTTGCGCCATTTGTCGATCTTGGGTGATAAGAAATCATATCTTACCACATCTTTTGAGTCATCCCTTTTTTATCTTTCTTAGCGGGACCTACTTGGGGATTTCATCACCCTAAGGGATGATTCCAACCACGCGTACCGGCAGGGTATATAAAAGGGGGAGAGTGAAAGTTGTACCCCAATCCAACCACATTGTAATTGGCGAAGCATTGAGATGATGTGAAGAGTTGTTCTGAGCCTTTTAGGTTCTTGATTCACGCTTGTAACGGGTTGGTGTTCACGGTTTCGGCCTCACATACCGGGTGTATATCGAGGACTCCCTATTAACCATGCACATCCTAGATTAGAGGACTTTGTCAACCATACCTGTCCTACTAGACTTAGGCTTGTGCTATCTGAATTGTCTTTTTTGTGCGAAACCAGTGATTGTCTTATTTGCTTCACTTAGCCATATCCTTTTTCATTGATGATTGCTGCATTTTGAGTCCTTTGCCTTAGTCTCTTTGTCAAAAGTCAAGTCAAAACCAGTAGATAGGGGGACCCGCCCTCCACAGGCAGACCTGACTTTTTCTAGGGGCACACCTACCTTACTAACCAGTCCTTTTGGAGCCTATTTTGGCCATTTTTGACCAACTTTTGCTCCTTGGGTGGACTTGCCCTACTAACCAGTCCTTTTGGAGCCTGTTTTGGCCATTTTTGACCAACTTTTGCTCCTTGGGCAGACTTTCTCTCTCCTTGGGTGGACTTGACCTATTAACCAGTCCTTTTGGAGCCTTTTTTGGCCATTTTTGACCAACTTTTGCTCCTTGGGAAGACTTGCCCTCTTCTTGGGTAGAATTGCCCTATTAACCAGTCCTTTTTGAGCCTGTTTTGGCCATTTCTGACCAATTTTTTCTCCTTGGGTGGACCTGACCCATCCTTGGGCAGACCTGACCTCTATTCAGCTAGATTTTCCTTGACCTCTACTCAATTGGATTTTCCCTGACAAACAACCATATATGCCTCGCCATTTCCACACCATAAACCCGTTTTCCTCCGTTTAAGCACCAATCTTCTCAAATTTTCGTGCTCTTTCTAATGACATTTACCACTTCATACTTTTGACCAAATTTTTTTCCTTGGGTGGACTTGCCCTCTATAGGGGCGGACTTGACCTGTTAACTAGTCCTTTTGGAGCCTATTTTGACCAAATTTGACCAACTTTTGCTCCTTGGGTAGACTTGACCTCAACTCAGCTGGATTTTCCCTGACCTCTACTCAACCGGATTTTCCCTGACCTCTACTCAACCAGATTTTCCCTAACAAACAACCATATATGCCATGCCATTTCCACACTATAAACCCATTTTCCTCCATTCAAGCGCCAATCTTCTCGATTTTCTGTGCTCTTTCCAACGACATATATAGCTTCATACTTTTGAGAAGTTTCTCGGGGCCCCTTTTCCTTTCCTGTCTGTCTTCTTGAGGGTGGGCTTACCCTACCATTGTCTCTCAATCTTCCATCACAAACCTTCCCTTGCGAGACTGGGGCATCCTCTCTAGACAACCATATATGCCCTCCTCCGGAGCCATACCTTCCCTCTTCAACAATCTCAATCAATCATTTACTCATTCTGAGTAATCTTTTAGCTATTCCAAACCTTCATCTTCTCATTTCAAGAATCATTCATCTATTGTGAGCAGTTGTTTACTCATTTCGAGTAAACATTCATCCATTTAACACATCCTTTCATCATTCTGAACTCTTGTTCTATCATTTCGATCATCCATTTACTCATTCTGAGTAAACGTTCATCCATTTAACACATCCTTTCATCATTATGAATTCTCATTCTATGATTTCGATCATCTGTTTACTCATTCCGAGTAAACGTTCATCCATTTAACACATCCTTTCATCATTCTGAACTCTTGTTCTATCATTTTGATCATTCGTTTACTCGTTTCAAGTAAACATTCATCCATTTAACACATCCTTTCATCATTCCAAACTCTTGATCTATCATTCCAATCATTCGTTTACTCATTCCGAGTAAACATTCATCCATTTAACACATCCTTTCATCATTTCAAACTCTCGTTCTATCATTCCGATCATCTATTTACTCATTCTAAGTAAATGTTCATCCATTTAACACATCCTTTCATCATTTTAAACTCTCATTCTATCATTTCGATCATTCATTTACTCGTTCCGAGTAAACATTCATCCATTTAACACATCCTTTCATCATTTTGAACTCTCGTTCTATCATTCCGATCATCTGTTTACTCGTTCCAAGTAAACATTCATCCATTTAACACATCCTTTCATCATTCTGAACTCTCGTTCTATCATTCCTATCATCCAATTACTCGTTCTGAATAAACGTTTCAAACCTCCTTCCTATCATTTTGAACTCTTGTTCAACATTCCTAATCAATCATTTACTCATTTTGAGTAATCTTTCATCTATTCCAAACATTCATCTTCTCGTTTCGAGAATCGTTCATCTATTGTGAGTAGTCGTTTACTCGCTCCGAGTAGTTGTTCATCTATTTTGGTCAATCATTTACTCATTTTGAGCATTCATTCATCCATTTCTCTAATCAAATCATTGTTTTCCCCATCCAAATCCCCTGAACTTCGTCTCGGGTTATTATCCAAATTGACCAAAGTATCTAATCTGATCGTCATCATCAACATCCGCTTAGGATTGTCATCCATCCTAAGTTAATCATCATCGTTGGCCCAATCAATCCATTTTCAATCTCAAAGTGGATTCAGTGTCGTAATCATCCATTTATCCTTTAATCTAATCAATCAGCATCCTAAGTCACCTAGGATAATCTCTAAACGGGGTTTACAGTCCCTCTTGTCATCCTATCAGATCCATCAATCAATCTTATTAATCAATCGATTAATCCAATCCAATCCAATCCAATCGCATCCTTATCCAATCACCTTCGACCCAATCAATCTACTTCCATCTCGAAGCGGATTTAGTCTCGATCATCTAAATCAATCCCATCACATCATCCTAATCTGAGCTTACCCTAAATCTTGATTTGAGCTTTAGTCCATTCCCATCCAAAATATTTGATCCATCCTCTTTATCCTTTCATTATCATGAATTCTTATCCTCCATCAATAGTGGTCAAGGGAAACCCTAATTACATCGACAACGATAATGAAAGTCTTGTCAATCAAGAAGAATGTGACATGGATCCCCTTGACACTATCATTTCTAGTAAGTTTTCTCAACCCGCTTTCCAAAATCCAATCACCCCTTCGAGTTATCCTGTTATGTCTTCATCCATGCCTAATCTGCTCTTTATGCTACCTTTGACAAGGGATACCCATCATATCCATCATATTCTTCATCTACATCATCCTCTTATCCAACACCCGCATCCTCTTACCCTAGTCTGCCATCACAATTCCCCTATCCTAATCCCCCATCCACATCCTCCCATCTCAATCCTTCATCCGCATATACCCACTACCCCAATCTTCCATACCAATCTGCTCACCCTAATCCTACATTCGCACCTTCCTATCCTAATCCAACATTCACATCAACTTATCCTAATCCGACACCCGCATTTCCCTATCTCAATCTTCCATCTCAATCTTCCCATCCTAATCCACCATCCCAATACCCTTACTACAATCCATCTTCCCATCCTAATTCACCATTCCAATCCCCCTATCTTAACCCTTCATCTAATCTTAATCCTCCATCTACTCCTAGCCTTCCATCCAATCCTAGTCCACCAATCCATAGCCCTAATCCCCTAACAATCCATAATCCTTCATCCACTCCTACCTCGCCATCCAAACCTAGAGTATGCACATTCCTCACTCCAAAATTTCTCCAAGGACTTATAACAAAGAAGACACCTCCCACTCCGCACCTCAGAGTCATGGAATCATGCCATCCCAACCCATCATCCATGATCATTAGTGACGAGGCCCTTCTCCACCCTTAGCACTAGTCAAACTGTCAAAACCATCACATCCTCTGAATCCACTGAGCCACCATCTCCTACCATCACATCTATTGAATCCATTGAACACCCACTTCCTACTCCAAGAGTCGTCGAACCCGTCAACGACACCCGAATCCAATCCACTTCTCCCACTCCTAGTGTCACTAAAATCCATTTCCATGAATGTTTTGAATCCTCCATCCCTCCATCCTGCCCACTTGAAGAGTGCCACCAAGACTCCATTATCATGCCTCCTGCACATGATGAATCATGCCAAGAGCCTGATCCAAAGCATGCCAACATATCCCCTTCTCTAGATCAAGATTCTACCATCCCATCTAGTCCACCTCAAGATCACAATCCCCCATCCATTCCATCCCATGATCCCCTTGTCATTCAAGCTTCCACCACTCCATCTCCATCTCCATCACATGAGCTTGCTACCGCAAATCTAGATCCTATCATATCCTCTGATCCCTCTCCTGATACCACCCATCCAAATGATGCTATCCCATCATCTCCCTCTCATAATCCCCCATCATGGCCTAAAACTGCTATCCCCACACCACTTGCATATCCCCTTGGTACTCTCACATTCTTCCATGGTGGCCTCCTTGCAGAAGAAAAACACAATGTATTTACCACCCATCATCGTCCACCTAATAATGGACTCGCATCATGTTTTCAGAATAACACAAATCCTATAATAGATCGCATGCTCAATAAAATGAAATATCAGGGAAAAGGTCTAGGCCTTCACAAGCAAAGTATTTTAGAGCCCATCCAATTCAAAGAACAAATCTACATGCAAGGTCTTGGACCTATTTCCCAAGACTCACAATCTATAGATATTGGTACATCTAGATGTCCTCAATGAGCCTCTTCCAAAAGAAAAATAGGCTCTTCCTATCACTCCACCAAATCATATGCTGCCATCCCTCCTCTATTGTATCACCTCAAAACAACTATCCATATTCCTCCTTCATCTGCTCCATCCATTTTGGGTCCCTACATCCTTCCATCCACCATCTCCCATCCTTCATCTACTCCATCCATCTTGGGTTCTTATGTCCCTCCACCCACTCCATCTTCTTTGGGTCTGTATATCACAAGATCACCTCCTCCATCTCATCCTTTCATCCATCCAACACCTATCCATGTCATCCATCATAAACATCCCTCTCGCAGTTCCCTTAATTAGGATCAATAAAGGCACATACGTACACATCTTCCATCCACACGTAATCCTCATAATCCTCCCTCCATCGCTCCACATCATCCATCTCCTCGCATCCATCTCATTCCTATCAAAAGTACTTTGGATGCTAAAGAAAAAATTTCATAAATCCAAACATCCACATGCATCTAATGCTCCCCATGTCCCCTCTAAAAGACATGGTGAAGAGAAGAAAAATATAAATCCAAATCAAATCCATAGGCCACAAAGGCCCACCAAAGCAAAGATCAAAACCATGTGGATCCCAAAGAAAAAAGGTGCAATGTCATCAAATGAAAAATCTGTAACAACATCCAAAGTTGCTAATCCAAAAGCTAATCATTTTCATCCACCCTCTCCTAAATCTGTTTTGGGTCCCTATGTCCCAAAATTCACCATCCCATCCCTTCCATTATCCCCACATTCCCCATCCATTAATCCTCTTATCTTTTCACATCCACCACCACATGTGCCAATGTTGGTCCTGAACTCATCTCCCCATCACATATCCACCCCATCATTCTATCCATACCATTTCCAACATCCTATCCATTATCCCACATGTTTTCCCCATAAAATCTCTCTAATTCATCCTCTAGCATAATCCATTTATCCTAATAAGGTTGTACCAACATCCAACAATCGCTTCACACATGGGCTCTTAATACCTCGTATGGAACTTGATGCTTAAGTCCTTCATCCAAATTCTTATCACATGTCTTCTAAATCCACTTATTCATCTCCTTATCCTTATCCATCTCCTTTTGCATGCTATCCAAAAAGTCAAAAAATACAAAAAAGTAAAAAAAAATAGTAAAGAGAAATAATTCGTCCAATGGTGAAAACTTGGCAAACAAGCACCTTGGATAAGTACCATGATGAAAACCTAGAAAACAAGCATCATGCATAAATCCCAATTTGCACTCAGGGGTAGCTTCCTGATATGCATTCCCTCCATCCGCTATGCTTCCTGCTATGCACCTATATTCGTGCTATATGTCCTTTTCATTCATCCCCTCCATCCTACCTATCTTACACATCTTGCTTGGCATATCTCATTTATCCCAATCCTTCATTCCTCCTTGTGATCTAGATAACAATAGGGGAAAACATATAAGCATGCTTTGGACACCTCTTTGCATATAGTCCCCTCGTTCGCACACTATCCTAACCCTCATTCGCACTCGTCTACCTTCCTTATCCACTCGTCATGCTACCCTCAATCTCCCTTCCTTATCCATGCATCCTATCTTCATCCATCTCGCTCCTTTATTTTCCTATCCTTCTCTATTGCATCCTTCATGCCTCCTCGCACATGACATATCTAGAGTGGGGGCATCTATCTTCCTTTGTGATACAGTCCTTGGAGACATCATTCATTCCATCAGAACAATCCCTTCCATTTCCCTATCCTTATCTCCTTATCAATATATCCATCTCCCCATCCTTATCTTTTATCCCTCCACACAATCCTTATATCCATCTTCCCATCCCTATCTTCCTATCCTTCCATCATGGCATCCATTTTCATCTATCCATTTGGTCACCTTTTCCTCATCCAAATCCTTATCCCTCTATCCAATCCATCCAAACAATCCTTTTCCTCCCCCATCCTCTACCCTCATCCCATCTCATAATCCCTTTTCATTGGTATCTAGCTGTAAGCTATTCCCCATGAAATCCAAGGTCATCTATCTTATCGTCATCACTTTTGCTTCTTTTGCACACCTTTTCAATCTCCTCCTCATCCCATCTTATAATCCCTTATCATTAGTATCTCTCCATCATATTATCCTCCCAATTCATCTTTTGATCATTTGGATAAATATCCCATCCCTGAGCTTTGTGCAGTCACCATCCTTTGATCCAATCCCACAGGTCTATCTTGTCCCATCATGTCGGTCCAATCATTTTATCCCCTTATTTGGGGTTATCTCATCATCCTTTATCCATTGTCTATCGTTGATCTTTCGGAAAACTACATTGCCCCTGCACTTTCATGTAGGCAAGGTCAATCCTTTGATCTGCCCTCAGGGTCCCATCCATCATCGATATATATTGTCCACTTTGCTCCTTTTCTCCATCCTATCTTCATCATCCATCGACGTCTCCACCATGGTCCTTTGTCAGCCTTTTATTGAACTACAAGGGCTCTGCGCTTCCACGTAGCAAAGGATAATCTTTGATCGGCCCCCGAGCCCCTAGGTCGCTAGGATGTGTCAGTCTCCTATCTTGTGTCATGTCATCAAGCTATGCCCTTATTAAGCCAACAAGATCCACTTGTATCATCAGATCCAATCGATTTTGAATATCCTGCATCATATCAATCTTTTAGTTAGTATCCATCATCAGTCTCAAGAGGATGCATCCTTCCTAATAGACCTCATCAATCCCATCCATCCCCATGATCCTATGGCAAAGGACGTTTGAAATTGATTGCAATATTTTGATGCTTTTTGCTTTTATTTATTATTTGAGCTCCCTATCATCACTTGTCATGGTTGCCTTGATCCATCATATCATGGTGTGCTTTGACTAGCCAACATAGGGGCATATCTTGATCTTTTCTTTGTTATCTTCTCGGTTGTCCCACGTAGTACCCACCAAGATCCCTGAGGTCTTTTGTTATGCTGGGGAATCCTTGTATGCTTGTGGTTATCCCAATACCTGGCCCGACCAAGGTCATCGTGACTTTGGGGTGTTGGGATAGCCTTCTTGTCTATTATGTTTGTTTTATGCATTAGACACTAATCTGCCTTGGTCATTTTCGTTGGTCATTTATACCTTGGTGTATCGTGTCTTTTGTTATAGCAAAAATTAGTGCTCAGAAGATGGAAAATTGCATTAGGATTGCATTTCACTTTCCATTCCATCCTCTTGCATGTATCCCCCATCCTATTATCTATCAAATCCCCCCATCCATTCATCCTTCATCACTCTCCCCTCCCAATCTCCTGTCGCCTTTGCAACATCTTATTCCTCTCCCCTTGCATCATCTTATTCCTCTCCCCTTGCATCATCTCATCCATTTTGATAGCACACTTGTGTTCTCTTGAACTCGAATGTCTTCTCGAGGGGGCATCCTTCATCCCTAATTTTTCATCATTTCATTTTTCTCTTCCTAGTCACTCCTTTGAATGATTGGGGCATCTTTTCCAATCTAACCATCTTCTTCTAGGTTCTATGCTTTAATATTCTTTGAAATGATGCTACTTCGTAACGCCATCTCAAAGAGGGGCAAAATGGAGAAACCTAAATTTGGACACTTTATTTATCCAAATTTATCCCCTTTCGTCTAAGCATCCCCTTATTTGCATTAATTAAGTAATATCGCTATTATTTAATTAATATCCTCTAAAGTTCTTCTAATCCCTAAGGTATCTAGTTAAATAATTAAATACCTTCCCCCTTTCATCGAATGAATTAAATAAATATGCCATTTATTTAATTCCCTTTATGTCACATCCTCCATCATTTTTATCTAATCCTAATTATTTCTCCTAATCTTATCATTAGGGATGTGCACATGCCTAATCCTTGATTAGGATGTGTCACATCCTCCAACTTTTGCAAGTTGGCCTCTAATCTCTCTTAGCCACCTAACCCCCCTCTAATCCTTCAATAACTAGCCTAATCAACCTCTCAAGGAATTTTTAATTCCTTTTATCCTTCCAAGGAATATTAAATTCCTTTTTCTCTTCCCCATGTGATCTTTGACTTGTCACATCAAGTCACATGTAAAATCTAGCTTGCCTCTAACATGCCATTAATTAGTCTAATCAAGTACTTGCACAACCTTAATCACTTAATTGAGTCAACCCTATTAAATTTTTTAAGATTGCATTTCATCTCCCCCCCCCATGCATTCATCCTTCCTCACTCTCCCTCCCATATCCATCCAATCTCTTATTATCATTTCTTCAATCTTCTTAGAATAATATATATTGGTTATTCTAAGCATCTTGTCCATCATCATTTTTATTCCTTTCATCTATCTCACATCCCAATCTAATCCTCTCCCACTCAATCTAGCACAAATCATTTAATCATATCCTTGGTCTTGTTCCCAGTCTCGTTACAAGCCTTGACCAAATAATCCTCATCATCATCATCATCCAAATGTATCCTTCCCTATCCATTCAGTGTTTTTTTGGGATGTATCCTTCCCTCATCAAAAACACTTTCATCATTGTCATCAGGAGGTATTCTTCCCTATCCTTTAGTGGTGTTTTGGGATGTATCCTTCCCTCATCAATACCACTCATTGGGATGTATCCTTCCCTATCCTCTATTGTTTTAGGATCTCTCATTCCCTCATTGACAACACTTCATCCATCATCAACCCATTGTGGCTTGTAGCTTGATTGGGGAAACATCATATTTGTCCTAACATCCACTTGTGATTAATCCATCTCATATTGCTTTTCATCATCTCCTTCATCTCCCTTGCATCATCTCATACATTTCAAGAGCACACCTTTGTTCTCTTGAACCCACATGTCCTCTCGAGGGGCATCCTTAATCCCTAATTTTCATCATTTTCCTTTTCTCTTCCTAGTCACTCCTTTGAATGACTGGGGCATCTTTCCAAATCTAACCATCTTCTAGGTTCTATGTTTTAATATTATTTGAAATGATGCTACTACGTAACACCATCTCAAATAGGGGAAAAATGTAGACACCTAAATTTGGACACTTAATTTATCCAAATTTATCCTCTTTCATCTAAGCATCCCCTTATCTGCATTGATTAAGTAATATCACTATTATTTAATTAATACCTTTAAAGTTTTCCTAATCCCTAAGGTATCTAGTTAAATAATTAAATACCTTCCCCCTTTCATCAAATGAATTAAATAAATATGACATTTATTTAATTCCTCATATGTCATATCCTCCATCATTTTTATCTAATCATAATTATTCTCCTAATTTCATCATTAGGGATGTGCACATGCCTAATCCTTGATTAGGATGTGTCATATCTTCCAAATTTTTCAAGTTGGCCTCTAATCTCTCTTAGCCACCTAACTCCCCTCTAACTTTCATTAGCTAGCCTAATCAACCTCTCAAGGAATTTTAATTTTCCTTTTATCCTTCCAAAGAATATTAAATTCCTTTTTCTCTTCCACATGTGATCTTTGACTTGTCATATCAAGTCACATGTGAAATCAAACCCTTTTATAATCTTCATTAATTAGTCTAATCAAGTACTTGCACAACCTTAATCACTCCATGTTATTTGTCCTAAGTCAACCCTATTAAATGTTTTCTCTTTTTGGAGAAGACACTCCATTCCCCATGTGAATTTTTAATTCACATTTAATCCCCCAACGCATTCCTTGGAATTTTAAATTCCTTCTCTCATCCCCATGAGAATATTTGAGGAATTTTTAATTCCCCACATGTCCTCTCACCCACATGGGGACAAGTACCTCCTTTATGAGATCTTGTCCAATCCCAAGGTACTATGTACTATCTCCATGTCATGTACTATTCTTCAACCTCATGTACACATCATCCCTTTTAAGCCATATCTTATGCCACATGTCAAGATGTAAGGGCTTGTGAGTTCTCAACTCACCTTATCCCTACATTTTGATCTTGGTGGCTCAATCTTGACCATCCATTTTCCCTAGAGAGTCCAAAATCTCTATAAATACCCCCTCTTTTCTCTCATTTTGAGGGAGATCATCCATTGTAGCCAAACTCTTTTTGCAAAATTTTTCTAGAATTCATACTTAGCCATTTTTACACTTGCATCCACTCCCACTCATATTTTCATCATCATAGCATCATCTAGCTTGCATATCTTGCCATCCAAGGAGCATACAACACCGAAGATAGAAGGGCCAACCAAAGGATCGATTCAAGACAAGGTAAAAGGTTCCATTTGTTGCCTTTATTTTGCATTGAATCCCAGTAGGCTAATCTTGACGTGTAGGTTGTTTTTAGTGTTATTTTGCACTCTTTTGTTTGTTGTTCATTTTCTAGCATATAAATTCGCCCTATCACAGTTTCAATAAAAGACTGAGAAGGATTTTAGAAAGTGTAAATGTCAAGGTTGATGAGACAGTGAAGAATTCAATTGACATTGATGGATATTTATCTGATGAACTTGATTGTGTGAGAATTGAAGAGATTATGGAAGAACATGAAAAGGCTGACCAAGAGAAGTAAAATGAATAGAATGAAAGAGAAGAAGATGCTCCAGTGGTGTCACCTAAGATGCCTAGATATATACAGAAGAATCATTTAGAAAGTCATATTATTGGAGATAATACTAAAGGAGTATTA
Organism: Sequoia sempervirens; assembly: GCA_007258455.2. Classification (NCBI taxonomy): domain Eukaryota; kingdom Viridiplantae; phylum Streptophyta; class Pinopsida; order Cupressales; family Cupressaceae; genus Sequoia; species Sequoia sempervirens. The sequence goes on along the minus strand of VDFB02058242.1, from coordinate 480,443,776 downwards.
ACTAGAAGTAGAGTGTCTTTTGAATTTAATCTATGTTTGTTTAATGAGATTGAACCAAAGACTGTAAGTTCAAAGCATGTAAAGATGAACATTGGATGGAATCCATGAAAGAAGAACTTATGCAGATTGAAAAGAATCAAACTTGGGAATTGGTACCAAGACCAATAGATAAAAACATTATTGGATTGAAGTGGGTATTCAAAAATATGTTGAATGAGAATGGGGAAGTGGTTAGAAACAAAGCAAGGCTTGTGTGTAAAGGTTACTCACAAGTGGAAGGCATATATTTTCATGAAATGTTTTCTCTGGTAGCAAGAATGGAAGCTATAAGGATGTTCTTAGAATTTTCTGCTCATAAAGATTTCAAGATCTATCAGATGGATGTCAAGTCATCACTTTTGGATGGTGAGCTAGAAGAAGAGGTCTACATGGAACAATTGAAAGGATTTCAGTTGTCAGAGCAACCTGATATGGTGTGTAGATTGAAGAAATATTTATATGGATTGAAGCAAGCTCCTAGATCTTGGTATGCGAGGTTAGACAGGTATTTGATTCGGCAAGGTTTCAACAAAGGTACAACAGACAATAATCTATATTTTAATATTGAAAATGACAATCTTGATTGTATTTGTATATGTTGATGACATTATCTTTGGAGGAAATGAAAATATGAGCAAGATGTTTGTGGAAGAGATGCAAAAAGAATTTGAAATGTCTATGTTTGGAGAAATGAATTTATTTCTTGGGATATAGATCAATCAAACAGAGAAAGGGATTTTTATTTCACAGTATAAGTATGTGAAAGAGATGTTGAAGAATTTTGGGATGGATGGTTCCAAACCGGTATGTACTTCTATGGTGATTGGTTGCAAATTGGGTAAAGATGATAATTCACCTAAGGCTGATTAGAGAAAGTATAGATCTATGATTGGTGGACTATTTTATTTGATTGTTACTAGACTGGATATTATGCATGGTGTCTATTTTGTGGCTAGATTTCAAGAAGATCCTAAGGAAACACATGTTGATGTTGTTAAAAGAATATTCAAATATTTGAATGGCATTCCATATTATGGATTATGGTATCCTAGAGATACTGAATTTACTCTAAGTGCTTATACAGATGTAGATTGGGTTGGATGTGTAGATGAAAGAAAGAGTACAAGTGGTGGTGCATTCTTTCTTGGTTGTAGATTGGTGGCATGGTTGTCTACTTCTGAAGTTGAGTATATTGTTGTTGCATCCTATTGTACGCGTGTTCTATGGATGAAATAGACATTGAAAGATATCACAGTGGTGTATGATGATCCTATTTCTATCTTATGTGATAATACAAGTGCAATTAAAATTTCAAAGAATCCTATTATGCAGTCGAGGACGAGGCATATATCTATCAGGTATTGTTTCTTGAGAGAGGTGGTTATGGAGAATGAAGTAAATCTTGAGTATGTTTCAATGAAGGATCAGGTTGCTGATATATTTTGAAGGCTCTTCCTAAAGATACTTTTGAGTATCTTGAGGAGAAGTTAGGGGTCATTTCCCCTCCTTTCTTGAAGTAGATGCATATGGAGATGCATCAGTCCGGTGGAGTTATGGTTCTATCTTTCTTCTAGACTGATTGTTTGGTGGCTACCTTTCAGGGGGAGTAGGTAGTGTTAGGTGTTGTCATTGTGAGTATTATGTTTTCTATGTCAAAGGGGAAATCAATGTAAAATATCTTTTTCCTTTGCCATTGATGTCAAAAGGGGAGAGGAAGCATGTGAAAAAGGGAGGAATCTAAAAAGAAGAGGAAGAATATAAAATATTATCTACTAAAGGGGAGAAATAGAAAGGAATAGAAAGAAAAATCTTGAGAAGTGTATTCAGAGCTAATATGGTGCCTTTGATGTTTTTTCACATCATGTGTTGCCATCAATGAAAAAGGGGGAGATTGTTGCTAGAATGTAAAGAATGAAGGTGTTGTCATTTATGTAAACTGGTCAATTGGTTATCAACTAATTTTTTTTGTCATTAGTGTCATGGATACAAGTCATTGGTGGTATATGTTGATGATATTGAGAAAATTGTAATGAAGATATGTTGTAGATGTTCAGTGATTGCTCCAGGTTTCACTCTGGTATTTTCTCCTATGTTTGTGTGGTTCTTATATGTTGATCATGATTGTTGGAAGTTGTTATATCCAGATTTTTGGCTATTGATTCATTATACAGTGTGATTTGTGTTCACCAGTTGTGAACTATGGTTTTCTGTGTTTTTGGTTGAGGTATGGGACAAATATTGTTGGTCCAGATTTCTCTTTGTTAAAGTCTTATGACTTGCAATTCTAGAGTTTATTTTTTTAATTGTAATGAAGATAATTTTGGTATCTTGAAATTTCATGCTTAATTTTTCTATGTGTTTTACCCTGGTTTGGCCAAACTTATGTGGAATACTACCTTCAGAGTTGATGAAGCGTGTTGGATCTATTTGGGTCCTTATGAAGTGTGTGTTTGGGTCACACTCATTATAATTCCACCCTAGGATGTTTGGTGCTGAGCTGATTTGAATTTGAATTTCGATGGCCAAATTTTGATATGTTTCAAAGTTGAAGATGGTATAAATGCAGAATGAGTTAGGGAAGAAGAAGAGCAAAAACAAAGCAAATAGAGACAAGAGCACAAAGAGAGTAGAGATAATTGTGAATCAATGTGTGTGTGTGTGTGTGTGTGTGTGTGATGCAAGTATGGCCGATCAATGTGAGGCCTAAATGTTGAATTTTTGGAAGCAGTGAGTTGAAGTTGCACTCTATCATTCATACATGTCTGCAAGTGGATTGAGTGAATTGTGGTAGAATCCTTTGTTACATTGAAATTTTCTTCTCTCTGTAACAAGTCTCATTTATCTTCTTTGTATCTTTGTGGTAGTTATCCCTTTAGGTTGTTAGCCTTGTTGGACAGTGAGTCCTTGTTTTGGAAATGAGCCTTGTTTCTCAGGTAGTGAGCCTCTTGTAATCAATTTTGATATTCTCTATAGTGTGAGTTAATCCACACCATGGTTTTTTCCTTATTGGGTTTTCCATTAAATCTGGTGTTGTTGTATTTGTGTGATGGTTTTTAGTTTCTGCACTTTCACTTAATGTTTAATCATTTAAGCAATGTTAGGATTAGTTCCAGTAATTGAATTAAAGTTTTAATTCTGTGACAACTGATTCACCCCCCCTCTCAATTCTCTTGTTCAACAAGATGTGTGTTAATATTTGGATGGTTAAAAATTAATTGTGTTAGTAGAATATTGATTCACCCCCCTCTTAGTATTCAGTGTATTTAAAAAATATGGGTTGGGTTAGTAGAAATCCTAGGAAAATATGCATGGGAGGCCTATGAGATATTTTTCGAGCTTGGATTATATAGTTTTTTTCTCTTGTGGTTATGTCATAAACATCAACCAACATAATTCCTCTCATTAAATGGATCATGATGGGTATATCACTTGTAGCGTAGAAAATTGTATACCTTAAAAATTTCACACTATGTTTTGGCCCCCCTATATTATTGAGCCTAATTGACCCTCTAAGTACCTAAAATTATGTATCATGGAGCCCATTTGTCCCACTTTTCAATGAACACCAAGCATTGAATAAATGCATTCAATTCAAATGTTTCCCCCTACAATGAGTGTCCTAGAAATTTGGCTAGGACCCATTCACCCATGGGTGAATGGGCCCCCCTTCTTAGTTAGGACCTATTTTTGGATGTTTTTGGAAGAATTTTAATATTCAAAATTCAAATTGAAAATGTTGACTTTTGGGATCTAATTTTTGAGAAATTAAATAAATTCCTATAAATACCTAGTCTTTCATCATTTGAAATCTAAGTGAAATTAATTGAGGAAATTATTGTCAAGATCATTCAAGAGCAAGTCAAGAGCAACATTTCAGTGATTTATTGTAGCAATTCAAGATTCAAGCATCTTTTCAAAGTGTTTGTGAGTTTATGTTGTCATGTTGCCATTGTTTTTTGAAAGCTAACATATTTTTTAGGTCTCCAAAGCATTCAAGCACTCAAGAAAGAAAGATCCAAATCCTTGAGGTTATTTGTATGGCTTCAGTCCTTCAAGGAAGCCATTAAAGGGTGGTGAGTTGAAACATTGTGTTCATTCATTATTCCTTCCTTTCAATTATCATTCCTATCATTAGCATTTTCCATTGTAGAAGTGGGAGCACTTACACAAGATTTGATAGAGGAAATCCCCTATATGGAACAACATTTTCCCTCTTTGTGAATGTGTAGGTTACAAGTTTGAAGAGGATTGAAGGGAGCTTGAAGATCCATTTTTCATTGTTTTCAAACCATAGAATCTCATCTAAAAAATTTACAAATGACATTTCGACAACTTTACCAGTAGAAAATAGAAGCTCAGATCCAACACCAAAGGACCCAAAAAGTTGAGCAGGAGCCCCTTACAAAGACTTAGTCACCATTGGTCAGCCTATCCTTGTAGACACAACCAAACCATTTTTTTTGGACAAGTACATAGTCATTTGCAACTTCTAGTTCTACTAGAACTTTACTGTTTCTATTTATCATTTTTCATGATCTTGCATTTTACATATTAGGGCATATATGATCATTAGATTAATCATTTTGAAATATTTCCAATTCATTCTATTCCTCAATTAGATGTAGATCTAGGTTTGATTGTCTCACCTTCATAGTTGTAAGTCAATGTAATCACCTAGTTGATCTACATCCTAATGAAACTTGCAAAAAGGCCCCTTACATCTTAGGTTATTTGCATTTAAGACCTAGGACCCATTTTTCTATGTTATATTTCTTAATATCACTTTACCTAGTCTTTATTCATCTCCCAATATCTCTCCCATTTGTGAGGATATTTTGGTGCAAGAAGACGCAATCATCGACAACCATGATAATCATAGTTGTTCTCTCGATACCTCTCCTATTTGGGAAGATATTGTTGGGAAAGAGGATGAAATCATTAATAAATTTCTTTCAAATGATATTAAGATGGATTGCTTAATGGAAGATGATAAGGCCACCTTAGATCCCCCCTTGTTATAAAATCATCAACAAGAAGTCAAATCCATTGAGGTTATGAATACACAATTGGACATTAGATCTCCCTTGATTATTGGACCTCCTAAAAATCCTTTTTGGACCTCCCAAGAGTCCTTTAATTATTGGATCTCCTAAAACTCCTTTTGAACCTCTAAGAGTCCTATAATTATGGGACTTCCTAAAAAAAAATTTGGACCTCCTAAGAGTCCTTTCATTATAGGACCTCCTAAACCTCATGGCCATATCCTAAGCTTTGAAAAACAAATTATTAGTAATCATGTGTTGCAACAACCAAGTTATCACACTTTTTCTCACACATATAACACTAGGAATAACAAGCAACCAAGACAAACACATGCCACTTCATCATTAATACCATTCCCACAACCTATTTTACCTAGTGCCCATAATTTACCTCAACATAGTGGAAAGGAGTATGACCTTATAGAACAACTTCACAACACTCCTACTAAGATTTCCTAGTGGGATCCCATTCAAGCATCACCTATTTACCATAACATTCTTCAAAATTCCTTACAAAATTTTTTCATCCCTCCTAATGCGCAACCACATGACGTAGAAACTTTGATTGAAAATATGAATTCCCATAGTATGGACATTGTCTTTCATCAAATTGAATTAACTCCTTTGGAAAAATAAAAATAAAATGATGCTTTGATGATATTATTTGTTATTAACAAGGTTGGGATTAGGCGTACCCTTGTTGATGATGGTTCAGGTCTTAATGTTTGTAGTGTGAACCTTTTGGATAAAATTGGGGTGAATAAGACTGAAATCCAACCAGTTGATTTGTCTATTTGTGGTTTTAACAATGTGGGAAAACAATCGCTTGGTGAGATAACATTACCTATCAAAGTTGGTAAGGTGAAAATACAAAACCCCTATCCATGTCACACCTCATGATCTTTCATATAGTATTATCTTGGGGAGATCATGTATTCATGAAATGAATGGAGTGCCTTCAACATTGCATCATTTAACGAAATACACTTACAAAAACAAGGTTTACAAGATAAAAGCTTATCCTAAATCTGAAAGTTGTTTACAAAAAGGATGAATGTCTTCCATCCATGACAAAGTTATTAGATGATGAGTGGGGATCATTAGATTTCACACCTACATTCATGGGGAATAAAAGATTACACAATCAAAATCGAGAAAGGAGAATGAAGTGACAATGATATCAATTGAATCATCAAAAGCATGTGAGTACAAATTTTAGCAAAGAAAAAGAAAACACAAATTATACATTCACATATGGTGAGAATGATCATGAAAAACCACCTTCTTCGAAAGAAATTAAAACACTTTATGGAAGAGGTTATGAACTTTTGAAACAATTTGGCTATAATGGAAAAGGATGTGGTGTCAAAGAACAAGGCATATGTGTCCCCATAGAGCCTAGAACACAAGAAACAATAAGAGGTCTTGGTTATTGTCCTTCAATTAACAAATAGAATTAGTTTATACTCCTTTCCATGTGGTAGTTATAGTACCATAAAACTTTCACTACCATGCATGGGGGTATAAACTTGGTTTTATGCAATCATATTCTATTACACAAGGAGTAGCATATCATAGTCCATCAAGAGTGTGATCTTTCTTGGTGTATGGCATTCTTCTTGAGGTTTGATTTTCTATTCCTCGACTAGTCTTGTCTTGGTGGTGATGTCAAGTGTGATGTTCCCTAGGGTGTGACTTGTCATATATTATGAAAAGTCCCTTTGATTATTTTATTGTTTACCTTTTAAGGTGATGTTATTACAACATCCCTTGAGTTCTTTTCCTTGTCTTTTTATGTTGTATTCATCCCCCAAGACATTAAACCTTGTCATATTCATAGTTTCCTAGGATAATACACCTTGCTTAGGGCCATGTGTTTCATGAGTGTCTATCATAATACAAATTACTAGCCTTGTGGAACATGTTATCTTTTATGAAACCTAGCATAATACAACTTGCTAGCCATACGAAACCTATTATATTTTGTGGCACCTTATCAAATTTATTAGGGAGTAAAACTCTTGGTATGGTTGTTTGTGGGTACAAACTTCTAGACCTGATGCTTTATTCCCATTTTTCCACCTTATTATGGTTACACACCTTGTAGAACTAGTGTTTGTTTCTCATCCTTTTCTTGGGGGCTCACCTAGTGAAAAGCGGTCCTCACTAGCTTGTGTACCTTCTAATTTGTGATTCATTGAGATCTGCTATGGTGTAAGTCATGAACACCCCTTAAGCATGTCCACCTAGCATAATACATCTTGCTTGCCAATAGAGCCATGTGGCCCATGAGTGATGTGTATGAATTTAGTCCTCATGGGAGCATTCATTTATTCAATGGATGATGTTTGGTATTTGAGACAATTTAAGATTAAGCTCTATTTACCTTACTGACTCAAATCCTTTTAGTTCTAACCTTGTGTTCTTATTGTGTTTGCTTTTTTCTTCTCTATTTTTAACTGTGTTTACATCATGCTTGTTTTCATTTCATCATCATCCATATGTTATGTTGTGTCCATGTGTTTTCAAATCATGTATGCTTATTTTTTTCCAAAATGTATGTTTGTGTATGTTGTCTTGTTGTATCTCATACATGTGTGTGTTCCTTTTTCCTTATGTTGGTTTTCCATGGGATCTTGGATATTGAGGGCTTACACACCTGTTGATGATGTTTTCTGCACAGCAACAACTCAGACAGAATATGAAATCCTATCTCTCTTGAAAGGTAAATCTCTATCAACAAGCCTCAAGAGATAACCCCAAGGTCTCTAATGTCAGGTCTTGACAATGCATAAACAACTTAGTGATAAATGTGAAAATGTTGGTAATCACAATGGGACCTTACTACAAGCAAAATACTGAATTTTTAATCTATTAGATTTAGTAATAAGATGATGCTTCAATCCTAAATCTAACTCAATGACCAAAAGAAATAACAAAAGATAAGAGTTTTAGAAAGATTTCTAGATTAATACTACTCCTAAGATTAACAATGCAAATGATAAACACTCGAAATGGACCAATCCCTCAAAAACCAATTTCTACTTGACCCAGATGGATCTGCAATCTTATAGAAATAGTGCAATCTTCTAAGGTGTTAAGGATTTTCAGATCATGAACATTCATTCAAACAACCTTGTTACTATTGGAATGAATAAACGCTCACAATTGAACTAAGCACAACAAATATAAAGTCCAGGCTAACTTTGCAAAGCAACTAACAATCAATTGGTTGCGAAAAGTATGGACCAGGGATTGCTATAACACTTCAAATATCAAACCATAAACACCATTGAATCAAATCTAACTCTAAATACTAAACTATCGAATTTCCTCAAAGCAATTCTAAAGATAGAATAACAAGAACCATGCAAGATAAGAAAAACACAAGTATGGCACCAAATCACAATGTCATTACTTGCATCAAATTATCCACAGTAGCAACAATTCTAGCTTTCTGTTACAGTATTTGCTTGAGAATGAACTAAGTTCTAACTTTTCTCTACTAATTCGCCTCTATTAGCTATCTCTCTATTTGTCTATGTCTATACTTCTTAACCCCCACAAATGAGGCAAAATTCCATATTTATAGAAAACCCTCAAAATATGTCGGCCTAGCCAGTTTTTACAATAATAATTGGCCACAAAACAAGTCAGCCAAGAGGAATTCAAATAAGATAAAACATCCATTAAATGCATGCCAAAATAATAGGGAAGCACAAATCTTGATGTAGCCTATCATTAACTGTCTTTCCCTTTGTCTTCATTCTAATCCAGCATTTCATGCCCTTCAAAAGCACCCTATCCAAGTCGGTCATAGGTGGAAAGGGAAAAACCTTAAGTTGGATCTCAATTGATGTAATATCTTCCCTTGATTGTTTCACCGATTTATCCCACTCAACCCTATATGCTAAATATTTATCCATGAAAACAATGTAGGTGGCCACATCATCTAACTGGTGCTTAGTAATAGGACCATCACTGAATAGAGGATAAACATCCTGCCACCACTTTCTCAACTATTCTAAGCTCAAATATTTAGGTGCAATATTCCTTCTCCCTCATTCTCTAGCTCCCATATCTTATGTTTTAGCCAAATTCTAGTATATTTGGTGACTGGATCGATTATCTGTCCCAATTCTATTTTTTCTTCTTCTAGCCAATCCACATCACCAATTGGCCTGTCTTTAACTACTTCATAAGCATGGCCCTGAATTAGATTTCCATCATCCTCAAGTTGATCCAGGATTTCCCTCACATTGTATAGTTGGACTGATTCAACTAGGAGCTGAGAGAATTTCTTCCTTCTTACCTTATACTCATCACTGCAGTTGGCCTCGTAATCTTCTAACTCAACCTTATGGCTGTATTCTCTACTGGCTCTCTTTTGGGCTTCACCTGTGATATCAAACCTTGATCTCTTGGAGTGGAAGGATAAACCAAAAGCACTCATCTCCTCCTTAGAATCCTGGGTAGAACCAATGGAAGGACAAGCCTCTCCAGTGCCAATCCTTAATGGGAAATCTCTACCAAAACTAGTTTTATGCTTGTCCCTTTTGACAATGGCATCAAAATCACATATTTTTCTAGTTACCTCCAAAAGTAGAATGTGATCGGTAGGGTACCTTGGAAGTCTGTAAGGAGCCCTCTAGCAACCATTAATCCAAATGTATGAGAAAGTTGGGAACTGAATAAACCAAGCCCCATATTTCTTGATGAGCTCTTTTTCCTAGTCTGAAATTCTTACATGTTTTGCACCCTGAAGTAACCTAGTGATGTGCATGGTGAATGCATCATTCACCCTCCTATAGTTTGAGCTTCCTAGGTGCAATTGAGGGTAAACCTCATAAATGACATCCTGTCCAAATATTTCCCTTGTACTCAATCCTTTGTAAGGGTGAAATCTCGCAAGTGCATAGACCAAGTATGAAGTCATTGTGAAAGTCTTAGTTTGCAACACATTGGATAGTTGCTCATAGATCACTCTACTAATCACACCAGCCCAATGATAGTCAATTTTTTCTTGTTCCATCCTCACAATAGCATGGCACATCCAATTCTCAAACATACCTGCATTCCTTAATCCAACCGCCCTACTAAGCAATGTGATGGCATCATAGTATTTTTTCTTGAACTTTGCTTTGAACAACTGTTTAGGCAGTTTTGAATAATGGGACTTGGGCTTCTCCAGCCAGGAATTGATAAGTTGTTTTTATTTCACAGTCTCCTCTTCATAATACTTCTTAGATGCCTCCATGTTGAATTCCACCACATGGGATCTATCTAGCATGTCAAAGGTTTGGGCTATGGAAACTGGATTCAGATTTGCCACAACTGTTCCTTGAGGACCAATAATTCTCTGTGTATCTTGGTCATAGTGTCTTGCACACTCGAGGACAAGCTCATAGCACTCGACTGTGGAAGAAAAACTAGCTACATGTGACAAGCCCAACTCCTTCATTCTTCTAGCCACTATAGGAAGATTATCTGCTGCCATTCTTCCTTTGAACTCCTCATAGTCCCATAGTCCAATTGGTATTTGTTACTTCTAACTAGATAGAGGTAATCTTACTCTCTGGGATTTTTCTCTTGATGTCCAACTTTATCCTTTCTGCCTTAGATACTGAGGATCCCTCCATGTCACTCTTAGCCTTTCCAACTATTACCCTGCTAGACTTAGCCTCCACTTGACAAACAAACCATAATAAATATCATAGGAGAGCAATGTTAATCCATCAAAACACTGTTAGAATGAACCCCCATATAATCAAGGTGTCATTAAATCTCAAAATAAAATGATCATATTAAACTTCGGGTTTTAGGGCCATCCACAGAATCCAAGCCAGGGAGAAATTTTAGAGAATTCCAGGCCAGGTGGATTCTAGCAGAATGAACATGAAAACACCTACTAGTAACTCAATCAGACCATTATCAATCAATAAATAGAATATGAGATCTCAAAATAGCATAAAATAATCATATAATGTACCATCACTCATTAACACATCATGCTACTCTATATTCCTTCATATTCCATCAAATTCTAGGAAAATCTGCCAGAGACGGATTTCCATGGAGGAGACACCTTGCAAAATTCAGAAAAAATAGGGAACCAAGGATTCTGGGAAAATCCGGGTTCGAACGAAATCCGCGGACAAGACAAAACTCTAAAAGTATGTGGATTCCGGGAAAATCCACCAGAGCCAGAAAATCTACCAGAGCCAAAAAAATCCCGAACTGAGTACGAAACTCAAACTTCAACACCAACTGACGATTTCGCTTAGATTAATAGATCGATCATGAATTTCAAGGTTTTAGGCTTGAGACAAGTTTAATACAAACCTTCTATGGATTTTCTTAGAATTCTATGCTAGTTTAAAAGCAAGGAAGGGTTAAAAGGTGATGCCCTAAGTACCAAACCCTACAGGTCAGCCATTAAGGCACAGGCAAGCTTAGAATTTAATCATTTCAAGTACTGGGTCCTCACTAGGGAAATCCATGACTCTCAAGCAAGACTCCTCATAATGCAAAGGAACAAACAAGTTCAAAAATCACTTGGGAGATCACCAATCAAATAATATTATGCAAACCCTAGTATCAGACTCTCAAACATGTAGGAATTCAGAGCCCAATAAACTCTATAACATCAAAGAGTTATCCATAGTCATGAATGAAATGGAAGGCAATCAAATACATACCATTTGATGTAGCAGGGCTCGAATGAGGCAGCAAATACCAGCTTAATGGCACCCAGCGAAGACAGTAGTAGAAATACTCAAGAAATCACCCCTTAAATCAAACCACCTACATAATTTACCGATGACATTCCAAAATATTTTCAAGTAAAAAATAGAAGCTTAGATACAGCACTAGAGGACCCCACAAGTTGAGCAATACCCCCTTACAAAGTCTCAGTCGCCATTAGGTGACCTAGTCCTAGTAGGAATAACTAGACCAATTTTTTTGGGTAGGTACACAATCATCTACACCTTTTAGATATGTCAAAACTTGACTATTTTTGTTTATCAGTTGTCAGGATCTTACATTTTAGATATTAGGGCATATAGGATCATTAGGTTAATTATACTAAAATATTTCCAATCCATTCTATTCCTCAATTAGATGTAGATCCAGGTCTGATTGGCTCACCTTCATGGTTTTAAGTCAATCAATCACCTTGTTGATCTACATCCTAATGAAACTTGGAAAAATGCCCCTTGTATCCTAGGTTCTTTGCATTTAAGACCTAGGACTCCTTTTTCTATGTTTCATCACTATTCAATGATCTTAGGTAATATAGTTAAGAAATATTAGGAGAAGGCTTCACTATAGGTAGGATTCTATCCAAGCTCTTTTGGAACCTAAAATTAAATTCCACCATGAATTTAAGGGGGGCTCTTTTAATAGGATATATTTTTCCATCAAGGACAAGTGATCAATTTTATCCTCAAAATGCTAAGATATCCTATCTCCTAATTCATCTCATTTGTGGATTGAAGATAGTTGAAAACCCCTATACCACAATAGTTCTTTCCCTTTCAAGGAGGAAGAAAGGAACCTAATAACTATGTTTTCCTCTATAATATTATGAACAAAACAAACATATTTTTGATGTCTTGTATGCCCTCTATGGGTGTTATAGTATTTTCACTAGTATAATATGGAATAAATTTAAGGGTTGAAATTTGGATGTTTTCATGCTATTGGAGGTTAAGAGGACTACATCCATTAAAGGTCACAATGATTCTATTTCTTGGGGCCACCATGTCAAGAATAATATAGAATAGTGTCATAGAACCACTGGCAACAAGTATTATTGGCTAAGGAAATTTACCAGATGGAGGTGTAGATTGGGATCTTAGAGAGGGCGGTAAAAAATTCTAGTCTTTATGAGAGATATAGATAATCAATCCCTTCCTCTTCTTAAAATAAATACCAATAACTCAGTGAACTATATAAATTTTTACTTTTGGAAGAAGCTCTTGTCTCCACCCTTGGCATGAAATGTATGATATTGGTTTAGAACTAAAAATTATAGGGTTGATAGGTTCTTGAAGATGTCTTGAGTTACTACAACACATTGATGGAATCACTAATATCTTAGCTAAATAATGGAAAGTACATCAAACTTGTCCCATTGAGCACACCAAAAATTGGTATCACCTAAAATTGTACCCTTTTCTTAAACTAGTTAAGTGTTCCAATGAAACAATGGAATGATCTCAATGTGTGGAACCCTTCTAGTTAAGATCAAACCTCCAAGAAAGGTTGGTTCCTTTCTAAATTTAGGTGCATGTATTGATCCAACTCAACATAGATTAAACCTAAATGTTAATCCTAATATATTGATGTTAGTGAAGAGGGAGAGAAGTAATATAGAAAAGGAAATGAGGTGATGTACCAAGGTTTAATGAGTTTCTTCCCTTCTCAAAAAAACACAAGGAATTAGTGAAAATAAGTAGGACTCACATATGTATTTTTTTTATCAATTTTTGCAAGAAAATTTGGAGGCAAGGGGTTTGACAAAAACTAGGAGGGAAGAGGGAATTCATATATAGTTCCTACAAACCATTCTTACATGACATACATATCTAGAAAATTAGCAAAAATCATTCAAACATAAAGGTAAATGGAATATACACAAAATATTATAATTTATAAGAGGTGAAATGAGAAATTTATTGATTCAAAGGAAGTGATCCTATTTACAATAGAAAAATAATACGAAAAATTGCAAGTATTTTTCCTTAGAAAATTCTGCATTAATTCCATGTTTTGTCAATCAATCTCCCCCTCTACCATGAGACCATACCTACCTACTTATCAAGTTGGTACTAACAATCGATTGTGCAACAAATTTTATCTAATAGCACCATGATGACATGTAGAGGATATTAGAGGAGGGTTGGTAGCCATATAACATTCACTATTGATAAATATGGGCCCCATTGGATCTATTGAGTTTCCTAACTAGACCAATCATGTGATTCTATTAAGGTGTTAGATTTCTTCTTTTAAAAATATAATACAAGGAAAACACCTATCCCCAAGGATATGGTCACACACTTATTTTTCTGCAACATGATGACAGGTGGAGGCTCTAGGAACTTTGTTGGAAACTTCATCATGTTCCTTTTCATGATGATCCTTAAGTATGAGGGGTCACACCAAACTCATTGAGTCACTTGGTCTATCCAATGACACACCACTTTGGAAGTGTTAATGTTGCTACCTTTGAAGATATTACCTAAAGATAACACTTGTCCTTGGGAAGATCCTCCATGCACTACCCTCTACCTTTATTCAATGGGCCCACTAGCCTATTGACTCACAAGTCCCAACCAATGGCATAACTCTTAGGGTACTTTAGGTCTACCTCTTTCCACTACACTATGCCATGATGACATGTAGGGGCTTTAAGAATCTTCTAGAAACCTCATTATGTCCTCAAGTTGTCATAACCCAATTTTATTGCATATTTATTATAATATGGTAAATTGAATTATTGAAGAAATTCAATAAATATTAAATGGAGAATTTAGAATATTCAAAAATTGAATGAAGAAGTTGACTAATGTTGACTTTGTGAATTTTTGAAAATTATTTTATATGTTACTAAGAATTGAATGTTACTGATCAATTTGCAAGTGCAAGTGTCTGTAGTTGTAGGGTGACAGGTTGTAGGATAAGAACACAATTGAAGTATGATTTTTTAGCTGGATTGAACGATAAGCTAGTTGGAATTTGGGAGCACACACCACAAATGGCATGATGACTTGCATTTGAACTTATTTGCATATGTAAGAGAATGTAATTTCCTAACTTGAACTGTTTCAATGTTTGAAAATGAATGGCTTGTAGATTAAATTGTTTACTCAAACTCTATGTTTTGGAAGGAAATGAAAGCAAGTATTCTAAAGAAAATTCCTTTGTTAGTATATATATATATATATATATATATATATGCTTGAAATGAAAATTCAATTTCTTGTTTTGAATGAAAGTGTATGGAACTTATAAGCCATTCCAAACAAACGACTATTACATGAATGCATATATAAATATAAATATATACATATATATATATATACATGTATGTAAATGAAATTCAAATACATACACACACACACACATACATATATACATATATAAATTATTAGAATACATGGTAAATGTGAATAAAATCATTTAAATACATATAGATATACATATTAAAATTTGAATTCAAATCAAGTTGATAATCGATATATTATGAATAGAACTATGGACAATCCTTGAAAATTACAAGGCAAACCCATGATGGACGTGGCTTGCCGAATCATAAAGACAATGTTCAAAATTAGAGGCTGGAGACTATGGTAGGAATAATCCATAATGATAGCACCCAGCCGTATGCATGAAGTGTGGTTACCATTTTTTAATGAGGGTGGTGGAAGAAAAGAAGGGATCGATTTGGAAGAAAATCGATAAGCAAAAAAAAGGCAGAGAAGAGAATGCAGTGGTAGGAAAAATCTAAGGGAAGCTATGACAAAAAAGTTCAACCATTGAGGTGATTCAATTTCTTGAAATAATATCGATTTTGCTATCTTATATTTTAATTTTAGCTAGTGTTTGTCACTGCATTTGATGGTAAAACCAATAGCATAGTAACATACAAAGTCTTTGTCTATGTGTCTTGGCTTGAGCTGAAGGTATAGACTTAGCAACCACCCTCTAGGGAATCACATGGCCTATGACCTGCTTTTGCTTAGTATTTAGAATGGAGCAATTTGACTCGCCTTCTATGCTAGATTGAGGCATTGAACTTGTTAGCTCTCAAAAATGCAGGCGGGATGCCTCAAGAGGTTGCCAATCTCTTGATACATTTTAGGGTAATAGACAAGGTCAAATGAATTAAACCTTCTACTCTTTAGGTGCTGCAAGACCTAGGTAGGTGTACCTATCTGAATTGGGCAGACTTGACTTAAGATTGTCCTTGCAGTGATTTTTCCACAATGGTAGATGGAAGTGAAAAAATGAAATCAAACTTGGTACAAATAACAATAGCAATCTTCTAATCTAAATCCTAAAGTGTTCAATTAACAGATGTAAAGAAACTGAATGAATCCAAATGATGAAATGCAGAGACCAATGCCTTTTTGGATATGTAGAGTCAAATGAAATCAAGATAAGCAACACTTCTCTAGAGAAAACTCAAATTATCTAGCATATATTCTGTTTACAACTTGTATAAACATGCAAGACTGTGATTACTAAGCTCTTCTTTAACAATCTAGATGAATATCTTTGATTATTGTGATCAACTAGAAGGATTTAATCTTTGCTTGAAAGAACCAATCAATTAACCACACAAATACAACAAATGTGCACTGATGAATTGAATATAAACTTTTTATATCAATTTAAACAACCAGAAAGAATCAATCTTGGAGATAGCTTAGCAATACTTTCATTAAATTCAATAGACAATTGACACTAGAAATGTGTAGCAACATCAACTGACTTTCATAAATACCACCATTTTGAAAACATGCATCATAGTCTCTAATCTAAGAATATTTATTCTATTGTATCTATCATCTACCTACTGTATATCAAAAATATAATAGCTCCCCTTCCATTTACATTTGGGAGTGAATATTTATACACTCGCATTTGAATAGACACATCGTTTCCAGCTCACATGTCGACCAACAACTGTATTTAGGAATTCACATGTCGGCCCACAGTGTTCAAATTTTTGTTAACAGTTGCTGAGACAACCTTGTAGTTATGACGAACGAAATCGTATCACATATCGCTTTTGCTATGACCTATCAAAGTTGGGGAGATATCCCACAGAACACCCCAAGTGTTACTGATAGCCTTCGTGATCAAACTTGTTGCTGTGACTTATTGTTATCGGGGAGACCTCTCGTAGAGCACATTATGTCATACTGAAAGTCTTTATCCATCTTGTGTGTCACTGAGAAAAATCAATTCCTATACTAACATAGTCCTCATGTGCAATATCGGTGAGACCAGAGGTCACTCGTTGAGACCTCACTCCAAAAACTTTAACTCTTACCAATATACGCATCCTTCCGCCACCGGTCAGTGTGGCAATGTGAATTCGTTATGACCTCACTCCGAAAACAAATTATTTGGCTGAAGAAATCCCTCAATTTGTTGCTCGACAAGAATCCTCCTGATAAGACCTTGATAAAAAACTTCATTGGCAAGACCCAACAAAGTCGATAAGACATTATTTTGAATGTGAGTAACTCTTACCGATAAGCCTTTTGTGCCAAGTCGGTAAGACACCACGAGATTGCTATGACCTTTCATCTAAACCAAAATATTTTGCTGATGTATCTCCATATATGATGGTCGGTGAGACATAAAGCACTTAGTGAAACAATATACCGAAGACCAAACTCTCGCCAAAATGTGTATCCCGCTCTGTCATCAAAACAAAGTGGAAGTCCTGTTGAACAGAACAATAGATGAATTCTGATTTCCATGACATCAGAAACATCTTGCCGATAGGCAACATAGACATTTATCAGAAAAATGGATCGGGGAGACCCTGATATTGTCATGCCGATATGAACTACAATGTAAAATATTCAGTCTTAGATGGATTTTATGGGGCTATAAGGCCAAAAATGGAGAAAATGTGCTCGTGGTGGGACTTATTTGGAAAATTATGAATGTGAACACTATGTAAAATCATCAGATTTTTACAGTTCCAACAGAACCCTAAGCAACTATTAAGTAAGTTTGATCGATAGTGCAAGCCATATCATGGCTATTGAAAATCATATTTCGATTGCATGCGTACCATTTGGTGTTGATTCTGTATAGGTTCGTCTACTGAACCTATGAAAAGAGGATATAATCCTCTGTGTTACCTTTGATATGTATCGATAGATTATATTTAACTCATATCACCTTCCATTATTGGCTAGGCTAATAATGGTAAGGGGAAAATCGTTCATCATTAAGGAATGTGGAAAACATATTTGCAATAAGAGGAAGCCCTCAATTTCAAGAATCAATGGGATGTATGAGTTGGGTTTCATTATAACCTTGTAAGGATTGATCCTCATGGTTGAAAGGTTAATTTATTTGAATAAGTATCAGGTTTGAGTCTACATAACATATAGAGTAGCATGCATCCTTGTAAGCCAGAATTCCCACAAGGGAAATTATGAATATAACTTTGGGGTTAAGAAAGGAAGCACTCGACCATAGAAATAGGTCGAATCTAGAGAAACCTTGGTTTGTTTGTTTCATTCTGAATAGGAAAAGTACTATTTGATCCTAAAACTTCATTACATTCTTAACTGGAATATTTTTTCAAAAAATTATTCGACAAACATGTCATACTTGGTTTCTTTATATCATTAAAGTTGCTCATCATAATTCTAGTGATGGAAGTGTTCAAGATCGGGTTAATAGACATTCTATCCTTATGATTGAAATTGAGCTATTTGATTTGTTTATTTTCAGTTCATAATGGAAACCCGTTCTATATTAAATGGTGAACATTTACTTGTAAAGTGATCATTTAGCAATTAAACAGTTTAAGATCAACAAACAGAGTAAATGACATTAACTGTAACTATTTACTTTGAAATAGTATTGTATTGATGTAAACTATGATTAATCTTTTGCAACCAACTCTGTTATGTTAAAAATTTATCATTATAGCTAGAAACAACCTTGCTCATTAAACTGCTAAGTTGAAAATAACTAGTTTTATGACTGTTTAGTAGGAAACAATACTTGTTCTGCTTAAAAAAATGAATGTACATGTGTGAACAGCTTGTTTTATAATTATTTAATAGGAAACAAAGCTTGTTCTGTTCAAACAATGAATGTACATATGTAAACAACTAGATTTACAACTTTTTAGAAGGAAACAATACTTATTTTGCTTAAACAAGGAATGCTCATATGTAAGCGGCTTTTTTTATGACTGTTTAGTAGGAAACAATACTCGTTCTGCTTATCAATGAATTTTCTTATGTACACAACAATATTAGAGTATCACATTTGTGAAAATGCAATAACAGTATGTGTTAAACTATTAGCATAGATTTGTTCTTACTCTTTTAATTTAAAGAAATGTCAAATGGAATACTATTTTAAAGATTGCAATCTCAATTAATGATTATTTCAGAATGTATGCACAAATTTTAAACATAAGTAGGCACATAGAATTCGCCTATGTACATACACATACTTGTGACATACCTTCTTTTTTTTAGTACATTTTTTAAAAGGAAAATGCTTAAGATGAAAAGTAGAAAATAATCATAAGAATGATATGACTGATTGTTGAATTCCTCTGTGAATCATAAATCTGATTTTTATTTAGAGTTATTTTTTTTTCTTCTTTTGAAGACATTTGTGAAAGAATATTTTAAATGCTTGAACAAAACAGTAATACCTTAGTTGACTAGAGCACCTATGGGTAGATGCTACTAGAGGGTATATAGTTGTTATGAGATGTATAGTAGAAAGTTACCTTCTAGGATTGGTGCCAAAATGGAGTTCAAAGAGTATAGGTTTGCTTTACAAGAACCTATTGTTTGCTATTGTTGCAACACACTTATTATGCTAAGCCAAGCAATATAGTTCATTATGTATGTATGAATGAACTCTATGATTTCACTCTCTGCCATTCCTAGCATAGATCTTGCACTTTCTTTTCTAACTTGTAAATAGAAATTGCATGTTGTTGTATGGGCACACACCAAATTCCACCTTGCAGATTGTTCTCTTGCTAAACTTTTGTGTAGGTTTGAACATTCTTCAATTCAAAAGAATATTGGGGAAGCGTAAGCTTCATGGTTGGGCGGTAAAGTGCTTCAACCATGTTCTCATCCACCAGTCGAGGCAAGAGTCAAAGAAGAACCTCCATTGTTCATAAGACTATTATAGTCTAAGATGTAACTTGATGTAATTCATTCTTGTACTTGATGTAATGTGTATAATGTAATGACTTTGTGGCCTTAGAAGCCAAGTCAAACCTGAGTTGTAATTTGACTTTGGAAGTGAATATAAGAATTTTTGACTCATTTTAAATGGACATGTGTAACTAGGATTGACTTTAGCCACTCGTTATTTCTTTTTAATTTGGAGTATATTCATGTGTCATTTACAATAATATTAATTAAGTAATAATTTGGAATCGGTTATTACATTTGGTATTAGAGCTCTTAGGGTTCAACTCTAGAACTTTTGAGTCTACCATAGTTGACTAGGGGTAGTTGACCCTTGACCCAAATTTGGATGTCCTGAGAATTGATCGAACCTGAATTGAATGCAGGGCAAGGAAGGTCAAAGGCAGGATGAAGGAAAGGGAAAACTGTTAGAACCTAACGTAAGAATGATGTAAAGGAAGGAAATTCCAATACGGAGGTTCAATAAAAAATTCTTGATGATGAAACTCTAGCTTAGGCTCTTACACGACTCAAGCTAAAGAGAGGCTTGAAGATTGAGGAGAAGTGAACACCTAAGACCAAAATGCTTTCCACAATTTGAGACTGGCCTCTAGGGTGTGGACCCAATGCACCCTTGTTGAACAATGAGGAAAAGGAGATCATGCGCTCTCAACCATCATCCTTTGTTAAGTCTAAAGTAAACTTAGATGATGACCCAGAGGAATGTCTTCTTTTTGATACTGAGAAATCAAAATGATGTAACAAGAATCCTATTGTAAATAAGGGTCTATTGACTCACCTTAAATATAAATAAAATCATATAATATTTTTGTTGTTTTCAAAGAAAGACTAAAATGTGTGTAATTTGCATGAATGTGTATGTCTTCTATGTTGAGGGATGCATGCATATGAAAAATTATGTCATGTAGCATAAGAAAGTTTATTCGTAGAACCTTGTGTTGAGATGTGAAACGTGAATGTGTTGCAGGATAGGTGTGGGACAACATGGTGACCACCAAGAAAGATGGGGGCAGTAGTGGTTCCAATAACAAACCAAAATAGAGACTGGAGAAAATTCTAGAGCTTCTAAATTGGAAAGATTCTCACATGGATCATATGGAGCAAGAAGTCTGAGTGGCATGTGAGGATTGGGACCGCATGAATGTAGAAGGAAATTAGGGAAACAATGGTCTAGGGGCGAGTCCACAAGGGTGAATTTAGGAAGAGCTTGGGAAAGACCTAAAAAGAGTAGCACTTCCCAAGTTCGATGGTAAGGCTATCAGAATGGTGTGGGAGCACCTACACCTTACTATCAAAAATTGATCATTTGATGTTGATTCTAGGGTGATTCAAGGGAAGATTAATATTTTTTAAGTTTATTTACTGTAAATAAGGTCTAGAAATACCATTTTTAATGTATTTTGGGGTGGTATAGTGTCTTAGGAGTCAAGTTGTTAAAAACATTGCACATAAATGCAAATAATGTCAAGTGTAAAACAAAAGTTGTTAGTATGCAGTTTAGGGAATATGGGATATTAGCATTTTAAAAGATAGTTGAGGCAGTTAGCCATTGGTATTTGAAGAAAATTATGTATTTGAAGCCTCCAAAAGTCTCATTGAAGGTTGGATGAACTTTTATGGTGACTTTCTTGAATGAAACAACGTTATTTTCCTACTAATTCTCTTTTTTTTT
The DNA here is from genome assembly GCA_007258455.2 of Sequoia sempervirens. Classification (NCBI taxonomy): domain Eukaryota; kingdom Viridiplantae; phylum Streptophyta; class Pinopsida; order Cupressales; family Cupressaceae; genus Sequoia; species Sequoia sempervirens. The sequence goes on along the minus strand of VDFB02058242.1, from coordinate 480,422,069 downwards.
GTGTTTTCTTCTTTTTGTATGGGTTGTACAGGCTCTCAAAGGGCTTGAAACATTTGGTATGGTGTAGAATCATGAATAACATTTCTTTTGAATCCATATTGGAAGTTTAACACTTAGGTTAGGGAAAGATTTTATTGATTTTTTGTAGCAGACTGTATTTATAGAGTTAGGGGTTTGATTGCAAATTAAATAATATATTGGCCATTCCTCCTACTGTCTTTCCCTGTCACTTTGAGGAATGGCATGATTATTGGTAGAATATTCTCTCTCTTTTGTTTGGAAGGCAACATAGTAGAGTTGTGGGGAAAGGAATGAAGCCTTAGGGCTAACAGTGTGAATTTCCACGTGAGAATGGTGGTTTTAAGAAAGGTTTTTATCAATGACCAATGGAATTGAGTTTGTGAAGGTGTAGAAAGTCTGTACAGACCTATTTTAATTTCTTTAATGCCTTGGTTGTGTTTTGTAAGGCTGGAATTGTGAAATTCCTGAAAACCCTAGTGTTTATGCATGGTAAAGGAGGGTTTCTTAGAACAGTATGGTAAGGGTCTTGAATCTATGAAATAACCTGTGAATTTGGTGTTTTACGATAATATTAGTGACTGTAAAAAGTGATTGGGTGAAAAAAAAGTGTTATGAAGGTACCTTCTTTGTAATTTAGGGCTAATTTAATAGCCTAGTCATAGGTGAGTTACTGAATCTCAATTTTGGTCAAAAGGAGTCAATATTAGTTTTCACATATGTTGTATAACCCTAAAAAGGGTATCCGATTCACTAATTTTTTTGTGAGGTGTTTTGGGAAGCTGGGTTGAAAAATCCCTTAAACTGGGTTGCATATGCTATAAGGAAAAGCATGGTTAAGTGTTGAATTTTGAGAAACTCATCATATTTTTCTTTGAATTCTGGGTAATATCAACTTGATTTACATATTGAATGGTTTTCCACCCCTATACTGCATCACAGAATAGGATTTGAGGCTTGGATTATAGAAATGGAAAAAATACTTTGGGCTTCGTAACCTTTTGAACAGACTAAGGCGACATGGGCTACGTATCAGCTCTCAAGTGAAGCAACAACTTGGTGAGATAATGAGAAGTTAGAATGAAATCTTCATCCTATTGAGATCACTTGGGGACTCTTCCTCCAATATTTCAGGAAGAGATAGTTACCGCAAGTTTTCTTTGACAAGAAAGTGATGGTATTTCAGAACTTAACCTAGGGAAATATGACTGTGATTTAGTATTGGGAAAAGTTCACCAACTTGTTGAAGTATGTGCCCTAGTATCAGGGAGATGAATAGTTCCATATCTAGAAATTTATAATGGGACTCAAACCCCACATAGGAGCTGAAGTGGATATGCACAAACCTCAAACCATGAATGAAGTCTTCCAAAAAGCCACCAAACAGGAATAAAAGTTGCAACAACTATCCAATCTTCACAATGATTCAAGTTCTAAGTTGCAGTATGGGAAGAAGAAATTTCATAAGGGAGATAAGAGCCATAAAATCCATAATCTTAAGAGGGTAAGTGAATCACAGGAGAAGGGTGAAGATGGTAATAGTGGAAAGAACAAGAAAGCAAACAAGGGTAAGGGTAAGGATGACCATAAGCAAAAGGGATTTAGAGAGGACAAGCCAGGAGGTTGCAAAGTGCCTCATGATGGATGTTATACTTGTGGAGGTGACCATTACGCCTTGATTTTTCCTTAGCCATCTAAGCCATGAAAGGAAGGAAGCTACCAGTAGACTCAACATCATCAGATCCACGTTGTAGTGGACAACAAGCAGGCAAAGTATCAGGCTTTTCCAATTCAACTAATGGGTAAGCTCTATGGAAAATCTATCTCTATCTTAATTGATATTGGAGCTACTAAATTTTTTATAGATCCTAGAAAAATATCTAAGATACCCATTAGACTTGGGTACATGGAAAATTCAAGGACAATCCAATATGGTAATTGAGCAAAGCAAAGGGTAGATACTTGTCTCTTTTGTAGTGAGTTAGAGCTTCCAACCTTTCAAACTCAAGTCAACTTGTATGTGGCACCCTTAGGCTCATATATTGTAATCAGGGAATAAATTGGTTAACTAAGCAGAATGCTTTAGTGAACTGTGAGGATAAGGTGGTCAACTATCTAGATGATTATGGAAACTAGTTGAGGTTTGTGGAATGCAAAGACCCTTAGAGCTTAGACAGATTTTTGTGATGTAGCTCAAGAAGGATCATCAAAAGGGGTGTGCAATTTATGCATTGCATGTTAGTAATCCTAACAACAAGGAGCCATATTTGGATGACTATCCTATTCTCAAGGAGTTCCAAGATTTATTCCCTAAAGAACTAATGGATTTTCCTCTGAAGTAGGAATTCTATTTTTCTAATGACCTAATTCCAGGAGCTAAGCCTCTATCCAAGGAACCTTATCAGATGACCACCACATAACTCTATGAGTTGAAGGCCTAGTTAATGGAATTGTTGGACAAGGGACTTATAAGACTCATTGTGTCTCCTTAGGGAGTGCCGATTATTTTTTTGAAAAAGAAAGATGGAACTTTACGTCTATGTATAGATTATCGGATGTTGAACAAGGTTACCATCAAGAACTAGTACATCCACTTCTGAGGATTGATGATCTATTTGATCAAATGAAGGGAACAACGGTGTTCTCCAAAATTGATCTCAAATCGGGGTACTACCAATTAAGGATTAAGGAAGAAGATATTCTGAATACTACATTTAGAACTCAGTATGGACATTATGAGTTCATAGTGGTACCTTTCGGTTTAACTAATGTGCCAATAGCCTTTATGAACCTTATGAATAGTGTATTCAGAGACTACTTGGATGAATTTGTTTTGATATTTATTGAGGACATTCTAGTCTACTCAAAGATTGTCAAAGAGCATGATAGACATTTGAGGATAGTTTTTCAGTGATTGAGAGAAAGGAAACTATTTGGGAAGTTGTCCAAGTGTTCATTCTATCAGGACAAAGGCACTATTTAGTCCATATCATTTTAGCTGAAAGAGTCTTTGTAGAACCCGAGAAGATTAAGGTGATCATGGAATGACCAGTGCCTTAGAATGTGTTAGAAGTTTGTAGCTTCATGGGTCCCACAAGATACTATAGGAAGTTTGTGCAAGGGTTCTCCTAGATTGCATCTCCTATTACCTCACTCCAAAGGAAGGGGACACAGTTTGAATGGATCGAGAAATGTGAGCAAGCATTCCAACTCCTGAAGGAGAGGCTCACGATATCACTAGTGCTAACTATCCTTGATCCTAATGGGAGATTCATAGTAATCATAGATGCTTCAGGAGAGGGATTGTGAGTAGTATTAATGCAAGACAGGAAAGTGGTAGCATACGAATCAAGGAAGTTGAAGTAGCATGAAGTGAACTACATGCCTCATGACTTGGAATTGGTGACCATAGTTCATGCCTTACAGATGTGGAGGCATTACCTTTTTGGAAAGTTGTTTGAACTCAAGATAGACCACTTGTGGTTGAGATACATATTTACCCAGCCAAACCTTAATGTGCATCAAAGAAGGTGGTTGGAATTCCTTAGCGAGTATGACTTTGGAATTGAATATATAAAAGGGAAAGAGAATATAGTGGATGATGCTCTTATTAGATGAAGACATGATAACAATGATCTCAACAAGGTATAACTTGAGTAAACAACACAATGTTAGTCCATAAAGAAGTCTAAAACAATCATTCCCCATAAGATCCATTCAAATGAAATGAACAAGAAATAGGAAAAGAATTCAAATGAAAACTATCAAATCTTATTCAAAACAATCAAACCACTATCCCATGGGGGAATTGGTGCCAATTTGATGTGTAAATTGGCCATTTCCCAACTCCTTTGCAAGCTTGATGATCTTTGATGGAGATGTGATCCACTTTGGTTGAATTCCTGCATAACCTAGCTATGAACTTGATAAAATTGATGAAAATGGTGATGCTTGAAGATGAATTTGAGCATAATAAGTTTGCTCAAATTGTGGATGATAGAAATGAAGGATGAGCTCTCTATTTATAGAAAGAAAGAGTTGAAGATTGAAATATAGGATGAATGTGGGATAAAAGATAAACCAATGACATGATGCCACTTGTCAACATGTGAGAGGATGAAGGTTGAGCACATTTTGATCAATGTGCAAGTTTGAAATTTGAATTTGAAGAAGTGACATGTTTAGGGGGGATGAAAGAAGAGAGTTAAATGCCACTTGGCTCAAGGCAAGAACATGTAAGAGGCATTGAATGCCTTGTTGGATGTACATGTCTATTTTGGGGGAGATTTCAAATTTGAAGAATATTCCCACTTGGATGCCTTTTTTAAAGTAAATAGATGATTTATAAATCAATTAAATTGATTTTCATGTGCAAGTTGCAAAATCTAGAGGATTTGAGTGATTAGAATTAGCATTAATCATGATTTGATTAATTTAAAAGGAGATTAGGTGATTTGACTATTTGATTTAGATTTGTGGGTTGAAATAAATCAAAAAGAGATGAAAATGATTAAAGCCTAGTTAAATAAATATTTTGATTTATTTAACCAAACGGGGTGATGTTAGATTAAATTAGATAAATGTTTGATTTATTTAATTTAATTAGATGAGCTTTAGAAATTTAATCAAATAATATGGATTATTTAATTAAATAAAGATAGGAAGATGAAATGACCTAGCTAATTACATAGAGACAATGATTTAATTAAATTGAGGGATTTATTTAATTAAAAGGGGAATTATGATGACTTTAATCAAATAAGGATATTCGATTAAATGGTTAGAAAGAGGGATAATTCAGGATGAAGCAATGTTAGTAGATCAGGATCAAGTGTGATATCAATCTATATATTTTTCATGTCTATAGAACCTATTGTTTGTTGTTGTTGCAACACACTTATTATGCTTGGCCAAGCAATATAGTTCATTATGTATGTATGAATGAACTCGGTGATTTTTCTCTGCCATTCTTAGCATAGATCTTGCACTTTCTTTTCTAACTTGTAGATAGAACTTCCATGTTGATGTATGGGAACACACCAGATTCTACCTTGAAGATTGTTCTCTTGCTAAACTTTATGTGCAAGGTTGAACATTCTTTAAGTCAAAAGAATACCTAGGAAGTGTAAGCTTTGCGATTGGGCAGTAAAGTGCTTCAACCATGTTCTCGTACACCAATGGAGGTGAGCATCAAAGATGAACTTTCATTGTTCAAAAGACTATTATAGTCTAAGATGTAACTTGATGTAATTCATTCTTGTACTTGATGTAGTGTGTACAATGTAATGACTTTTTGGCCTTAGGAGCCAAGTCAAACCTGAATTGTAATTTTAATTTTAAAGTGAATGCAAGCATCTTTGACTCATTTTAAATGGACATGTGTAGCTAGGGTTGACTTTAGCCACTAGTTATGTCTTCTTAATTTAGAGTATATGCATGTGTCATTTATAATAATATTAATTAAGTAATAATTTGGAATGGGTTATTATACAAGTCCTTATCGATTACCAAGAAAAAAGGCCCCACTAAACTACTAAGTCGCTCATCTTAGCCAATGGTATAACACCAAAGAAAGTAGTGGGCTTGTCACTTTGAAAATATGCACCAAGGTGACACATGGAGGCTCTTTGAAAAGTTTTGACCACTTCATTATGTTTCCTTTATTAGATTGGTGGGCCCCATTGAAAACTAACTTAGACATCTTAGCCAATAGCAATTTTTTTAAAAAAAAAAGGACTAATGAATTTTAACCATTGCAAAAAAATTCTAAATGACATCCCTATTTAAAAATCCAACCACAACTCTTATGACTCTCATAATTAGCCAATTTTTTCATTTCTTAACTTAAGTAAATTTGACTAAAGTGCAAAAGGGGACAAGGACACAACAACCAGAGGCACACCATGAGCATGGCTATCCAATTTAATATTAATCAGATTAGATCTAATTGATAGGAAATGAAAGGGGGCATGAAATACAACATATACCAAATGATATAAAATTCTAAAGAATAATTAAATATATTATTTGAAATAGAAATAGAAATGAGAGAGAAAGGATACAAACCAATGTGCGGGTTGATCCTTGAGAAACCTATAATTTGAGAAGAGGAGAAATTTGAGGGCTACAAAAGGGGCTTGACATAAGTTTTTAAGCCCTTTTTTTCATTTTTCAATCTCTATGAGTAGCTAGATGTAAAAAATGATAAAATAGTGTATAATCCCATTAGAAGTGTTAATGAGAATGTTGATAATAAGGAAATGAGATCCCAAGTTTTGTGTGGTCTCGCAATATACCCAAAGACTGTAAGACTTGGGGACCCAAGTGAAAACTAACGCTTATTGTAGGTGTTGGCTAGTTGAAGAGATCACCGGAAATTAAAGTCAAAGGAATTTATTGGAGTACTTCGTGATTTGAGTGTACCGGGTACTAGAGAGCCATAAATGTAAAAAGTGTTAATGCAAGGTTTTGGATGAAGTGTTCCAGTATGAGAGTAAGGGTCTAGAAAATGTGGAGGTTTTGGTAGAATCTGGGGTCTGGGAAAATCTTTTTGGGTAAAAGCTAAAGTATCAGGTACTGGGTACCTAGTAATAGTGTTAAGTTTAAAGTTAAATGCTTAAGTTTTCTTGAAGGTCTAAAGGTTTGGTAACCTGATTAAAAGGGATAATTATGTGATAATATGATTTTAAAAGCATGATATTTATGATGTGGTTAAAATGATGATTTATTAAAATGATGGTTTTATTTTCACGAGACTTTTATGAATGTTTTAAAAGTGATTTAATATGTGGAACTTGTGCTTGCACGAGGAATGGATTGTGATGCAACATTTGGGTATGAATGGTTAGGAAAACTTGGGTTGCAAGAAAATCCAATGGTGTTACCAGGTTTGGCAGTACACTCTAGAAGCTCATGTGAGGACAAGGTTTGTTGTGAAGAAGCACCGAGTACTGGGAAACTAAAAACCTTGGTATTACACATGCGATGGAGTGTGCTTAGTCATGGGGTTATTTGATTCCAAGAATGTTTCGTTCGAGTTTGAACCTAAATGTAGGAACAAAAGGTACACTTGATCATTTTGAATGTATGGTAGGTTCCTACATTTTGTTTGGCGGGTTTGTTTGGTTCCAAGATGGAACCCTGATTATTTAGAGATGAGGATCCTAAAATATCTTAACATGCTAAAGAAAGTTGACATTTGTTGACTTCGTTAGCAATCCATTTTTTATATTCCATGTGCCTTATTGTGATTCATCCCTTTGATTTCATCTCATGTATTTGTCGTATCTCCCTTGTGTCTTGTTCTTATAAAAGGCTGGGAGGTGTTTCATTCTAAGTTAAGTTCAAGATTTGCGGATGTCAGAGAATCAAAAATTCTTTAAGTTTTGTTCTTTTTCTTGTTTTCTAAAGCATTCCAAATTAAAAACTTGTATGCACATAGAATCTAATCAATATCAAAGCCAATTTAAAAGATACTGCCTAGTATGAAATCTTATATAGTTGGTTGTTTGTTCAGATGAACAAGACTGCATGTTGTGTCATTTAAGTGTGCATACAAAACCTATCCTTATGATTCCTTTGAGAACTGGAGATATCATTTACCCCTCATGATTAACAACATTATAACAACGAACTCTGATGCAAACCTAGTGTGGTCAAGACCTGACATAAATGAGCCTTGGGATTAAGTTGAATTAGCCTAAGATTTAGGTTTTCTTGGTTCAGTCTTTGAGGATTTATCTACAGTGTTGGTGTGTGACTAACATCGTGATCAATAGGAACTAACACTAGAAGGAGGGCCATATCTTTCTCTCATATTTTATTTGGAATCAATATTGTCATCCTGGTTCTGACTTTGAAAGTTGCTTGTAAGATGACAGTCTATGCAAGTCGGTAGTATGAAAATGTAAGTTGATAAGATCTGGGAAATCATTAACTAGAGGCTTTATCCTTTGAGTTTATTCACCTTTGTTAGGGTCATCGAGTTTAGAATTCATGATACAATTGATCATGGTGAACTTGATTGTGAAATTTTTCTAACAAGGGTAAGTTTGGCCACGCTTAATGTAATTCTGTTAACAAAAGAAGTTTTAGTTGCTAAAAGAAAGGAACCATTACTGAGAAGAAGTTTGAATTCTGAGAAAGTGCCTAACCCTAGTAAAACTTGAAATACTATAAAATTAATTGTTGAAAAAAATTGATTTATTAACTGCAATTGTCATGAGGAAAGTCTTGAAGTTTTGTAGGAAAAAGGGAAAAGACACCAAGGCTTGGAAATAGTGCATCGAAAAACATGAAAAAAAGTGATGAGTCATCGACCTTTTCACACATGGAAGATGATAATGAAGAGAAAAAGCAGGCAAAGCGAGCGAGAGACTCATCACTGAAAAATCCCTGAGTTAAAAAGGGAAATTTTCTTAATTTCATGTAGAATACTGAATATCAATCTTTTACTTTCTCTCTCTCTAAAGATAATGTAAAATTTGTTACTGCTTGGTCTAACGAAGTTAAAAGTGAAGACAGGGCCAAGGACTCGAGGAATCTTGGAGAGAAAGAGGATCAAGAAATGAACACAATTATTCATGGAGCTGAACAAAGCAAAGAAGAAAACCATGAACTAAGACTGGAAGAAGGTAGAGTATGGAGGAATCATCAAAGGTGTGTACAATCCACCTTTAATGAGGTTGTTTTCATACATATGAGCCAATTTATTGGTAAGTAAGCATTTGAATTTACATTTGTTAAACACAGAAAAATTAAGATAATTCATTGTTACAATAGGAGATTTGAAATCTATTCAAGTGAATTTAAAGACAAGCCTATTGTAATTTGTACAAAAATAACTATGAAGATAGTGATAGAAATTAAAGTAAATTGGTTATTTAGGGTTAATCATTTGCTTAGGGTAAATTTTGGTTAGTTAGGTTAGTTTGTTTTTGTAGGGTTTGTTTTTTGCTTTCTAGTTTGTTCCTAGCATTAATGGATTTTGCTTAATTTAACACACACATGAGGGTAAATTAAAATATTCTTAAAACATTATGTTGTGAAATGAAGAAATGAAACCATGCATAATAATAACATGCTTAAAGTACAAAAATTAAAATTTTCATATATATATATATATGTGTGTGTGTGTGTGTGTGTGCTTTGTATATACTTGGAAATACAAAATTTCTCGTCATAAAAGTGCAAAAAGAGTAAAAGGGAGGAACCGAGTTGCAACAATAGGGTGGTCATTCAATCAATTTGGGGTGCTTCATCCATAAGGGTAGTATATCCCAAGTAAGAATTGTCCCGGTGAGCATGAAATTCAGGGGTATGAAGATCAGTCAGAAATAGTTGAAGAGGAACTAATTCTCCTTGTTCTAGAAACAAAGGAATGCCATCAACTAAGGGAATTCCAATGACCTTGTGTGCAATAGATAGGACATAGTCCAAGTTCCCCAGGAAATCAGGCTACACTATCAATTGAGCAATCATCTGAACTTCGTCAACAAAAATCCCAAGATCCGGGAGCAAGGCTACAAACCATGAAGCCAAGTTTGAATTCAGTCTATAGTATGCTCTAGATTCTATAAAATTTTCCCCAAAAACCAAGCACAAATTTGGTGCAGTAAAGCCGAGAGTTCAAAGAAATAAAACCTTATTAAGTTGTTGGGTAGTAATGTGACCCATGAAGCCATTCTAGTGGTGAATGTAGGTTAGGAAAATGGGGGTATCCATAGCTTGGAAGCAAGAAAGCACAAGCAGAGCAGAAAAGAAAATAATAATTAAGAGAAAATAAAAGATGTGAAGAATTTGAAAGAGAAGTGCAGAATTTATAGAAAACTATGAGAAATCTACAGTACATAGTTGCCTAGATCGAAGTCTTGGAAATGCAAGTTGAGGTGGTAGCAGAACAGTTTTCTGTAGAGTGAAATGTTAAATCTAATTAATTCTCACAGAATTGGTGGTCATTGCTCCAAATTTTTCTAGTACAAAGATCACAAACCGAACAAATTGAAGATTCCAAAATTAATGGTGGTCATTTCATTGTATTTTATTGAGCTGTATTAATCATGAAGGTGTCCATGTGTGCAACGCAGGAAGGAAAATCAATCCAGTAAGGTGGCACACATCAATATCTAGAAATTAGAAGGAAATAATATGTGTGTGTTAAGGTGTACAAATTCAATGCAGAGTATTATGGTCAAAATTAAGTGTAGTCATGACAACTCTAATGCATTAATGTAGTGTAGCGTCATCAAATCAGAATTACTAGCCAAGTATTTTAGCGGTTGCCATAAAAACTAAAATGGAAGGGTGGTAACTAGTAGTTCTAAATTTAGATTTAATTTGGTGATTGAATTACTTGCTGCTAAATTTTAACTTATGCATATTTTTTGAAAGATAGTGAATTGCAGCTAGCTGGGATTTGGTATAAGGGTGGCAAAATTTAGCTGAAAAGTTGCACTTACAAGGAATAATTAAATGATTTTTTGGGAATTGGTGAAACGATGAAGGGATTTGCATTGAATGAAAAATAAAAAGGTAACCTTCACTACCACTATGATTCCCAACCCAACAGCGAGCTTCATTGCTTGCAAGTTGAAGCAAATTGGCTTACAATGAAATATCAAAAAAAAAGGAAAAATGAATATCAAAGAAATATCAAAAGAGACAAATTCAACTCTTTAGGCTATCCAAATATCTCTATCAGGGCTATGGATTCTTGACTGGTAGTAGAGCTATGTTTGGGGGAATTACAGAGATAACCTTGTCGGGGCTATGGATGCTTGACTAGTAGCAAGGCTCTATTCATGGTTGGCTTTGGAGGATTACCAAATTATGCAATTCACTGTCAATGAACTAATTAATTTTTTCACCAAGTTTCAAAAATTGGAATTAATCAAAGCACACACTGATAATTTCCAGAGAAATTTTATTATCTTTATGTCAGAATCTAGGTAAAGGTAAGTAGTTATTGTTTGAAAATATGTATAAGTTATAATTTTTAGCGGGTGATTTAATCTTGGGTTTCTTTTAAATTTAGTTTTATTGGTTGCAAGTTGTTGTGTGGTCTCACAACATGCCCCAAGACTATAAGACTTGGGGACCCAAGTCAAAATTAACACTTATGGCAGGTGTTGCCTAGTTGAAGAGATCTTCAAAAATTAAATTCAAAGGAATATTTTGGAGTACTTCATGATTTGAGTGTACTAGGTACCAGGTACCGAGTATTGGAGAGCTAGAAATATAAAAATGTTAATGCAAGGTCTTGGGTGAAGTGTTTTGGTTTGAGAGTAAGGGTCTAGAAAATTTGGAGGTTTCAGTAGAATCTGGGGTCTGAGAAAATATTTTTGGGTAAAAGCTAAAGTATCAGATACTAGGTATTGGGTAACAGTGTTAAGTTTAAAGTTAAATGCTTAAGTTTTCTCGAGGGTCCAAAGGTCTGGTAATCCAATTAAAAGGAATAATTACGAGAGATTATGATTTTAAAAGTGTGATATTTATGATGTGTTTAAAATGATAATTTATTAATGATGGTTTTGTTTTCATGAGAGTTTTATGAATATTTTAAAAGGCATTTAATATGTGGAATTTGTGCTTGCAAGAGGAATAGATTGTGATGCAAAATTTGGGTATGGATGCTTCAAAAAAATTGGGTTGTAGGAAAATCTGATGGTGTTACCAGGGTCAATAGTATGCTCTGGAAGCTCATGCGAGGAAAAAGTTTGTTGCAAAGAAGCACTAGGTATTCGGAAACTGGAAACCTTGGTATTACGCATGTGGCAAAAGAGTGTGCTCAGTCCTGGGGTCATTCAATTTTGAGAATGTTTCATCTGAGTTTGAACCTGAATGTAGGAACAAAAGGTTCACTTGATCATTCTGAATGTATGGGAGGTTTCTACATTTTGTTTGGCAAGATTGTTTGGTTCCAAGATGGAACCCTAATTATTTAGAGATGAGGATCCTAAAAGATATTAACGCTCAAGAAGGTTGAAATCCATTGACTTCATCAGTAATTCTTGTGCCAGTTGCCATATTCCACATGCATTGTTGTGATTCATCCCTTGGATTTCTTCTCATATATTTGTCTTATCTCCCCCGTGTCTTGTTCTTATAAAAGGTCGGGAGGTGTTTCATTCTAAGTTAAGTTAAAAATTTGTGGATGTCAGAGAATCAAATCTTCTTTAAGTTTTGTTATCTTTCCTATTTTCTAAATCATTCCAGATTAAAAACTTGTATGCACATAGAAGCTAATCAATATCAAATCCAATTTGAAAGCTACCACTGGTATGAAATCTTATGTAGCTAGTTGTTTATTCAGCTAGACAAGACTATATGCTACGTCATTTAAGGGTGCATACAGAACCTACCTGGTGTCCAAATTAACCCCCCTTTCTTTAAAATGTCACATCATTTAATGCCTAACTATGAAGCAATCTAGTGAAGTATAGAGTGGTTTACTTTGATTTGGTTAATTATTGAGGCATGCGTGGATAATATCTAGGAGAAATTTTACTTTTTAGTAATTTTTGATGTTTTATTTTGGAATAGATGTTTAAATTTCAAAAAATGTTTCAAAAATGATATAAATGAATGGAAATATTATTGCAATATTTCATTTCCATAATATTATTGAATGCTTAAAGCTAAATTTACTTAAGTGAAAGAAAAGTTGTTTGAAATTCATGAAATGTTGTTGCAAATCTGTTGATTTCACAAAATTGTCTAATGATCGGATTGAGAATATCTTCTACCTATCCTTATGATTCCTTTGAGAACCAGAGATACCGTTTACCCCTTGTGATTAACAACATTATCAAAATGAACCCTGATACAAACCTAGTGTGGTCAAGACATGACATAAATGAGCCTTGGGATTAAGCTGAGTCAGCCTATAAAGATTTAGGTTGTCCTAGTTCAATCTTTCAAGTAAAGGTAGGTTCCCACGATCTGTCTGTGAGGATTTATTTGCATTTTTGGTGTGCAACTAACATTGTGATCAACACCAGGGTATCAAGGGAATTACTAAAGAATTATACAATGACCATAGGAAATAAATGAGAAGCTAGAGCATAACAAATAAGATAAATATCACCTCTCAAACTTGTTGAAGCTAAGAAAGGAAAGAGTGTTGTTGAAGATTTCTACTAAAATCCTTAAGAATGTACTAGTAAATAGCAGTCTTCACAAAACTTCATAAATACAATTAAACTACTCAAGGTGCTAGAAATAATGGTGTAGAATGTTGGCTAGAGTGATAGTTTGATAGAATGAGAAATATAATGTGATATGAGAATTAGATTGATTTAAAATGGGTCAAAGGAGGGACGTAAGGGAGTTGGGAGGTCATTCAAATTTTCTCTAGATTGATTACTTGCAAACTAGGTTAGTGATAGGTAAAGAAATACTTAAAAACAACCATAAAATCACAAACTATTGTGAATGCTAGTGTGTTGCACCAAATTCTAGATAATTGTGTCTCAATAAAGGTCAAAACACTAGGAAATGAAAAGAATATGATAGTTTGGTAAGAAAACTAAGGTAGCAGAGCAACTTCCTAAACTAATCTCTAAAGGAGAATAATGCAAAACTTTATAGATATTTACAAAAGTTACATAAACTTAAACGTAAATAGACATAAATATCATGCATACCACAATATAGTGATTTACATGGGGAAAACATTTTTGGAAGAAAAACCCCACTCTCCAAAAGTCACCCAATATATTATTCATAAATCATAAAGATTACAATTTACTTGCAAAGAAAGCTTCTCACATGAGTATCACCAACTAGGGATCCAAAGGAAACACAATCGCTGTCAGACTCTTAGAATACATCACAACACACAACTGTAATACAATGCCCTCATAAAATAGGGTTTCCTTCTATGGAAATTCAAGCCAACAAAATATTGATTGTCAGATTTGAAACCTAATCATGAACGGTCTAGATTTACAATAATAAAATATACATAAAATGTGGCTTTCGAGGGCCCTACCCCCAAAACCCCCTTGGGAGACCCCAAACCATCGTAGGGGGGTACCCCCCTTGCACCCCCCCATGCTGACGTGTCTACAATACCTTATGTATTTGCAAGGTTGAGACATATTTTCCAAATAAGTTGTAAGATTAGTCTTGAGGAAAAGGGTTATGAGAAGCTAAGCCTTAGCACCATGGGAAGATAAAGACAAGGTAAAGTCTACAATGGCCTCAAAACACACTAAGGCAGATGAACACCAATGTGAGCTCAAACATAATATGAAATTGTAAGGTTGTACATTTTTTATTATTATAGAAGCACTCCCATGTACCTTGCTTCCTTAAAAAACTATTGAACAACCAAGTCTTGCATCATTGTAATTAAAATATTTAATTTATAATTTTTATAAAAGGTATCATTATTTTGCTTAAATTTATAATAAATAATTTACATATTTTGACAAAGCTATTTCAAGTTTTAATTTAGTATTAATTACAATTAATTATTTAAGATCAAATTTTACTATTTCAATTGTATTTAATAAATATTTGTTATAGTTGTATTTAACAAACATTTATTTTAACAATCAAATTGAACTTCAACAATAATAGTGATGATTAATTTGAAAAAAATAGCATATCTTGATCATTCTCGATGAGTGACATAAATACAATACAAAAATACAAATGAATCGATCCATAATTCAAAATAGATTCCTTTCCCTTTACAAATGTTTAGATAATCAATATCCAACCATAATATAAAATCACCTACAAAATAAGAATTCCCAACAAACTTTCAAAATCATTTCAAATTTAATTCTTTATTTAAACAAATAAAATTATTTCACAAACAAAACAAATAATAAAAAAAACTAAAAATAAATTTAATCACTGCAAACACTTATGAAAAAATTTCCATTTATTTCTTTTCACTAAATAGGATAAATCCTTATTAAAAAATAGAAAAGGAACCTATTAAATAGCAAATGTGATGATGAAAGCATTGCATATAATCCTAAATAATGATACAAACATTGAATTAGAAGTTACCGAGATTATAGCATTTAAAGGTGGAAAGAGAATAAGACCTTCGAGATGGTCAAGTGGAGTGGTGGAAAAATAGATTATGCCTTTCCTTTCAACTTTCTCTAGAAAAAATCTATCTTTTTGACCAACTACTTATGATGAAATCAAACTCTCATATCCAGTAAGAAAATTGGACTTTCTAAATTGCTTTATACCCTCCTATGAGTAAATTTTAAGTAGTTTATCCAAAGTAACATTTCATTGTTAGAGAAAAAAAATTCTTATAGGCTTCCTCCAATGATAACCTTGAATAGTGCCCCCACTTTTAGAGTTTTTCAATATACTTTGTATTTTTATATGAGTAGTTTTGGGTTTATATATATATGTTAATTATATGTTAAGTATGATTTATGGTTAAATGTGATTATTTTCTTTATTTATATTTATTTTTAAGGAAGAGATTATACGTATCATTAATTTTTTATAAAATTTAAAAGACTTAAAATTTTTGAGTAAGTATAAAGATGAAAATTTGACAAACTTGAATCATGTGTAAGGCTAATTATCTATGGACTTTTATGCTTGGGAACAAGTTGTCTCATCTTCCATATTTTTGTCATGAAATTTCTAACTATCTATCCAATCCATATTGTTTCCACCCATCTTCCCTACCTACCCTGACCTTGATAATGATTGGGGAACAAACCTAAATCATGCTTTAGAAAACTCTTGACATGTAAATCCTTTGTCGATGCACCATAAAACATCAAGTCAATTCCTATATAACATTATTGAACCCCATATCTTGGAGAAAACAAGTTATTCCTATATGACATAGTCCTTAAATATCATATACTAAATATTTCATCCAACAATCTTCATGTCTCCTATCCTTTACCAAATCAATCCATTATCCTTTCATACCTATCACATGACTTTGTTTTCCAAGTTGTCATTGGTTCTAAGCTTCTAATTCACCTAGCCAACATCCCTCCATAATCCCATCCATTCTTAAGGTTGCCATTGGTTCTAAGCTTCTAATTTTTCTTTGAAACAATGCTAAAAATTTCATTGTCTCAAATAGGGACAAACTATAGACATTGAAAATTGTCCTAGGCCTGCAGTGATATTTTTTCACTAATATTCATCTAAACTAATTAAATAAACTTATTATTTAATTAGATTAGCCTCTTTCCTCTAAGTTCATTCTTCTTATCTATATAATTAAATAGTTTTAATTATTTAATTATTCTAACTTTTCTCTAAGGTTAATTAAATAATTTTAATTGTTTAATTAATGGACCATTTTTTATTAAATAATTATCTTTAATTATTTAATCTCTAATATTCTTCATGATTAAATAAACACGTTTATTTATTTAATTAACTAATTTATAAATTCTTCCATAATTAAATAAACATGTTTATTTATTTAATTATTCATATGGATGCAAATAAATAAATTTTATTTATTTATTACACTTACCTTACTAACTCTTCAATCTTTCTTTTTTCAATCTTTAGTCAACTTTCCTCCATTTTGGAATCTAAATCTTTCCTAAATCTTCAACTTTCCTCCATCTTAGAAACATCTTTAGTTAACAAAGTGTGAAATTAGAAACTTCACGTGCACCATTATCCACCATTTTAATTAGATAATTCAATATTATATTTGCTTGAATTAAAATGGAAACTTTCTCATTCTTTCCCAAAATGCCATTTGTTGATTTTTCTTTCTAGTCCTAATTGCCAATCAAGCTTGCATCTGCTATAAATTCAACCTTCATCTACTTTCCAATTTAATAATAATCTTTGAAATCTCATCATCGTTATTGTCCTGAGCTTGTCGTATTTGCGCATAACAAATTCTGAGAGCTACATTACTAATTTGAAAAATAGGGATGAAGAAGAACAATAGAGGTGAATCAATAGTGATATGTGAAGGTATAATTGTATTAAATTTTTAATTTACATTTTATTGTGCCATATTTGTGCTCCATTGATAGATTAGATCATTTTGCTTAAATCTAATGGTTTTGTGGTTGCTTTATGATTTAAGCATTTTATTTTTTATTTCTAATCTTCCAAATATATTTTTAAATAAAAATAGAAACAAAAAAAGAGAGGATGCAAACAAATGTGCATGTTCATCCTTTGAGAAACATATAAGTTGAGAAGAGGAGAAATTTGAGGGCTAAAAAAGGGGTTTGTTGAGAAAATGTGTCTCAACCTTGCAATTGCATAAGGTACTATTGATACATAAGGAATTGTTCATCCAACGATGACAGGGGGGTATGGGAGGGATAATCCCCCACGAGGGGTCTAGGGGGAATCATCCCCCCGGCTAGGGGTCTAGGGGGCAGCGTACCCTAGTGGGGCTTCGGGGGCACTGCCCCTGGAAGCCAAATTTTATATACACTTTATTATTGTAAATTTGGACCATTCATCATTATGTATCATATTTTACAGAGGATATTTTATTAGCTTGACTTTCCCTAGAAGGCAACCCTCTATTATGAGGGCATTTTATTGCGGTTGTGTATTGCGATGTATTCTGAGAGATTGATAGCAGTCATGTTGCCTCTGGATTTTTGAGTGGTGATACTCTTGTGAGAAGCTTTCTCTGCAAGTATATTGTAATCTTTGTGATTTCTAAATAATATATTGGGCGACTTTTGGAGTGTGGGGCTTTTCTATCGAAAGGGTTTTTTGCATGTAAATCACGGTGTTGTGGTATTGATGATATTTATGTCTATCTATGTTTAAGTTTTTGTAATTGTTAAAGATCTATAAATTTTTTGCATTATTCTCCACTCAATATTATTGTAGGAAGTTGTTCCTCTACCTTATCTTCCTTACAAGTAGTATCAAAGCTTGATCACCTTTGGTTTTAGTTGTGGATTTCTGGGGTTTTTGAACTAATCCAGATTTGAGTGGGAGCTTGTGCAGAAGACACTTTGTGATCTTGTTGTAGGAATTTTTAGATGGCAAGTTCATTGGGGAGAATAGAGGTGGATAAATTTTCTAGAAATAATTTTGAAATGTGGAAGCTTAAGATGGAGGATCTGTTGATAGATTGAGATCTATGGGATGTTGTTGGTGAGAATGTTTCAAGGCCTGCAAATCCTACTCAAGCTGATCAATATGATGTTATGGACCATAAATCCAAGGGTCTAATCAAATTGTGCTTGGCTAACTCTATTTTAATCAATGTCCATGAAGAGACCTCCACACAAAAACTATGGAAGAAGCTTGGTGAGATGTATCAAGCCAAATCTTTAGTGAACAAGATTTGCTTGAGGAATAAATTATATTCCTTGAGAATGGAAAAGGGTGGATGAATTACAAACCACCTAGAAGCATTTAATATGTTGGTGGCTCAGTTGGTGTTAAAATGGATTAGGAAGAGAAATGTCAGATTCTTCTTTGTTCTTTACCTGATTCGTGGGATTCTCTTGTTATGGCTATTGGGATTACTTATGTTATATTGAAGACTAAAGATGTGGTGGGTTCTTTGCTTTTTGAAGAGATGAGGAGGAAGGTATCCATCAATGCCAAGGAAGCCCTAAATGAGAAGTGTGACAAATCAAATTCCAAGGGGAGATCTAAGTCTCCTGGAAAGTCCAAAGTTATTTGTTGGAACTGCGGTAAGCCTAGACATGTTTGTAAGGACTACAAAGAAGAAAATAAGAAAGTTTATTCTAATTCTGAGTTTGAGAAGGAAGATGGTGATACATTCATTACATATTTGGCAACTCGTGCAAGTAATGATGCATGGTTAATTGACTCAGGTGCATCTTTCCATATGACCTTTAATAGAGATTGGTTTTCTAAATATGAAGAATTTGATGGAGGTAAGGTGTATTTGGGTGATGATTCTCATTTAGACATTGTTGGTCATGGTCAAGTTAAAATCATGTTTCCTAATGGTAGAATAAAAAGGATTAATGGTGTGTTACATATCCCTGGTTTAGCACGAAATTTGTTATCTATGAGAAAACAAATAGATGCAGGTGTGTGAGTAGTATTTTCTTATCAAAGATGCAAGATGGTTAAAGGTGCTATGGTGATTGCTAGAGGTGTCAGATATGGCACAGTGTATAAGCTTGATGCATGTACTATTGAGTGCAATAGTACTTTTGTGAAAAGTAAGTCTATGGAAGAAATGAGGGTTTCGACTTCAACAGATGGTCATGGCTTTTGTGTACCCAAGGGTGCTCTTTCTTTTGAATCAAAGTTACCTGTAGAGAAAACTATGTTATGGAACCAGAGACTTGGCCACATTGGAGAAAAGGGTCTAAGGATTTTGAAAAATAAAAACCTTGTTGAAGTTTTGTCTGATTGTAATCTTGAATTTGATTTCTGAGCATTGCATTTCTGGAAAACAAAACCACATTCACTTTTACTCGAGTTATCATAAATCTTGTGGTGTATTGGGTCTTATTCATTCTGAAGTGTTTGGTCCCATAGATATTCCTTTTGTTGGTAAATCCACATATTATGTTTCATTTATTGATGATTATAGTAGGACATGGGTATATTTTCTAAAGAGTGAATCTAAAGTTTTCAGTCGATTTAAATAATTTAAAGCAATGGTTGAGTTGCAGACTAGAAAGAAAATAAAGTGTTTGAGGATTGATAATGGTGGTGAATTTTTCTCTAATGATTTTAATAGATTATGTAAATATTATGGTATTCATAGAAAAAATACAACTCCATATTCTCCACAACATAATGGAGTTGCAAAAAGAATGAACATGACACTGATGGAGAAGGCTAGGAGTATGTTGAGTGGTGCTAGTCTAGAACAAAGTTTTTGGGTTGAAGCTATTGCCACTACTTGATTAATAGGTCTTCTACATCAACTCTTGTTGATAAGATGCCTATAAAGGCATGGTCAGGTTGCAAGCCTTCATTAATACATCTTATAGTTTTTGATTGTGAGGCATATGCACATGTTCCAAGGAGAAGCGAACAAAGTTGGAGAACAAGATTGTGAAATGTATCTTCATCAGATATAGTTATGGTGTGAAAGGATACAAGCTATGGGATCCTATTGCATAGAAGGTAATACATAGTAAAAGTGTTATTTTTAGAGAAACTAAGCCTTCTTCTATTACATTGCAGTCAGAACAAAGTAAACATGAAGATGTGATTCAATTTCTTCCTACACTTGAGAAAGTTGAATCAAGGCCCATGGATAGACAAGAAGTTGAGGAGAGCTTATCTAGCTCTAAATATTCATAAGAGGAAGAACCTCCAACTCAGCTTGTTCATAGGTCTACAAGGCACAAAAAACCACCTGAAAGGTATTCACCTAATGATTGGAGATGTATTTTTTCTTTGAACACTAACATGGATGAACCTAGATAAGTAGAAGAGGTATTAGGTATAAATGATGCAAAATCTTGGAAGATTGCTATGGATGAAGAAATAGTAGCTTTGAAAAAGAATGATACATGGAATCTTGTACAATTGCCTGAAAAAATAAAAAATATTGGTTGCAAATGGGTATTCAACAAAAATATTGGTTCAAATGGAAGTGTTGAGAAATACAAAACAAGGTTGGTTGTAAAAGATTACTCTCAAGTTGAGAGTGTTGATTATGGTGAGATATTTTCTCTTGTTGCAAAAATGACATCCGTTATATTTTTTTTCTATTGTTGCTACTTATGATTTAGAAGTTGAGCAAATGGATGCAAAAATTGCTTTCCTTCATGGTGACTTGGAGGAGGATATTTATATGACACAACCAGAACACTAAATGGTGAAAGGTAAAAGTAAATTGGTTTGCAAATTGAAGAAATCTTTGTCTGGCCTAAAATAGAATCCTGGGATGTGGTGCTAGAAATTTGATACATATGTGTTGAGTTTGGGATTTGAGCATTCTAAATCAGATCATTAATTTTATTATAAAATTGTTGGTGACCATTTCCTGTTTATTGCATTATATTTTGATGATATGTTATTTATTGGTAGAGGGAAAGGTATGATTTTAGAACTCAAATCTCAACTCACTGCTAAATTTGAAATAAAAGATTTTGGTTTAGCTAAACACATTCTTGGGATGGAAATTAAAAGAGATAGAGTGAGTAAAAATTTATGGCTTGGCCAAAGTAAGTATGCCAACTCAATTTTACAAAGGTTTGATATGCAAACTTGTAGACCATTGTTTGTTCCTATTTCATTTGGAACAAAGTTATCTATTTTAGATTTTCCAACATCTCTATCAAAGATGGAAGACATGAGCAAAGTTCCTTACCAGAGTGTTGTTGGAAGTCTTATGTATGGTATGGTTTGTACTAGACCAAACATTTCCCAAGCAGTGGGAGTTCTTTCCAGATATATGTCTAATCCTGGTAGAGTTCATTGGGATGCAGTTAAAAGAGTCTTCAGATATTTGCATGGTACCTCAGATTATTCCTTATGTCATCACAGTAATATGACTAAAGATGATATTTCCCATGATATTCATGGTTATGTGGATTCAAATTGGGCAAGTGATGTTGATAGTAGAAGATCCACTAGTGCTTATGTGTTTACTTTATTTGGTGGTGCAATTAGTTGGATGAGTAAGTGAAAGGTTGTGGTTTATTTTCCACTATTGAAGCAAAGTATACGACAGCTACTCATACTTGTAAAGAAGCCATTTGGTTTAAGAGACTATGTTCAAATATTGGAATAAAAAAAGGTACAATGACAATTTATTGTGATAGTCAGAGTGTGATATGTCTAGCCAAGAACCTAACATTTCATGCTAGGACCAAGCACATTGATGTATAGTATCATTTTGTTAGAGACATGGTTGAAGATGGTAGGGTGAAGCTGGTTAAGGTAGAGACTTTGATGAATGTTCTTGATTCTTGAACTAATCATGTGAGCACAGAGAAGTTCAAATGGTGTTCAGAGACTATAGGCCTTTCTACCCCTAGCAATTAAGAGATGGTGATTCCACCCTTCTGTTTTCCTTGCAAGGTGTTTGACAAGTGGGAGATTTGTTGAGAAAATGTGTCTCAACCTTGCAATTACATAAAGTACTATTGATACATAAGGTATTGTTCATCCAACGAAGATGGGGGGGCGTGGGGGGGATCCCCCCATGAGGGGTTTGGGGAGATCATCTGCCCTACAAGGGGTCTAGGGGGCAGTGTGCCTCGATGGGGGCTCCGGAGAAACACCCCCAGAAGCCAAATTTTATATACACTTTATTATTGTAAATCTAGACCATTCATCATTGTGTCTCATATCCGATGGCTGATATTTTATTAGCTTGACTTTCCCTAGAAGGAAACCCTATATTATGAGGGTGTTTTATTACGGTTGTGTATTGCGATGTATTTTGAGAGTCTGATAGTGTTCGTGTTGCCTCTAGATTTATGAGTGGTGATACTCCTATGAGAAGCTTGCTCTACAAGTATATTGTAATCTTTGTCATTTTTGAATAATATATTGGGTGGATTTTGGAGTGTGGGGTTTTTCTCTAGAAAGGGTTTTCCCCACGTAAATCACTATGTTGTGGTATGCATGATATTTATGTCTATTTCTATTTAAGTTTTTGTAACTGTTAAAGATCTGTAAAAGTTTTGCATTATTCTCCTCTCAATATTAGTGTAGGAAGGTGTTTTGCTACCTTAGCTTCCTTATAGGGCTTGCCACAAATTTTTAAGCCCTTGTTTTCATTTTTCAATCTCGTTGAGTAGTTAGATTTAAAAAATGATAAAATAGTGTGTAATCCTATCCTAAGTGTGTCTAATAAGTGAAAGAGTAGAGACAATGCAAATAATATAAATAAAAATGTTTGATAATAAGGAAATGAGATCCCAAGGTGTCAAGGGAATTATGAAAGGATTATACAATTACCATAGGAAATAAATGAGAAGCTAGAGCATAACAAATAAGAAAAATATCATGAACTATTGTGAGTGCTAGTGTGTTGCACTAGTGTCTAGATAATTGCATCTCAATAAAGGTCTAAACACTAGGAAATGGCAAGAATATGATAGTTGTAAGATTAGTCTTGAGAAAAAGGATTATGAGAAGCTAGGTTTTGGCACCATGGGTAGATAAAGACAAGGTAAAGTCTAAAATAGCCTCAAAACACACTAAGAAAGATGGACACCAAAGTGAGCTCAGAACATAATATGAAATTGTAAGGTTGTACATTTTTTATCTTTACAAAAGCATTTTCAGGTACCTTTCTTCCTTTAAAAACTATTGAACAACCAAGTCTCGCATCACTATAATTAAAATATTTAATTTATAATCTTTATAAAAGGTATCATATTGTTTTTCTTAAATTTATAATAAATAATTTACATATTTTGACAAAGTTATTTCAAGTTTTAATTTACTATTAATTACAATTAATTATTTAATATCAAATTTTACTATTGCAATTGTATTTAATAAATATTTGTTATAGTTGTATTTAACGAAAACATTTATTTTAACAATCAAATTGAACTTCAACAATATTAGTGGTAATTAATTTGACAAAAATAGTATATCTTGATCACTCTCAATGAGTGATACAAATACAATACAAAAATACAGATTGATCAATACATAATTCAAAAATAGATTCATTTCATATTACAAATGTTTAGATAATATTCCCTTGATCAAATCTAACTTTTTAAAGTTCTTACCATATTTGAACTTTTGATCCATTATTAATATCCAACCATAATATAAAATCACTAACAAAATAAGAAAAAAACTCTTGACAAACTTTCAAAATCATTACAAATTTAATTTTTCATCTAAACAACTAAGATTATTCCACAAACAATACAAATAATAAAAACAAACTAAAAACAAAATCTAACCATTGCATAACACTTACTACAAGATTTCGTTTTATTTCCTCTCAATAAATAAGATAAATCTTTTTAAAAAAGAGAAAAGAAAACTATTAAATAGCAAATGTAATGATGTAAGCGTTGCATATAATCCTAAATAATGATACAAATATTGAATTAGAAGTTACCGAGATTATAGCATTATCGTACACAAAGGTGGAAAGAGAATAAGACCTTCGAGATGGTCAAGTGGAGTGTGGGACAAAATAGATCATGCCTTTCCTTTCCTTGTGTCTATCGTCACTTTCTCTAGAAAAAAAATCTCTTTTTGATCAGCTACATATGATTAGAGAAAAAACTCTACTTTCTAAATTGCCTCCTCTAAGTAAATTTTAAGTAGTTTATCCAAGTAGCTTTTCATGGTTAGAGAAAAAAATGCTTATAGGCCTCCTCCCATGATAACCTTGAATGGTACCCCCATTTTAGAGTTTTGAAATATACTTTGTATTTTTATACTTCTGTTTTTCTTTTTTTGTATTAAATGAAGTTGAGTTATAAAAGAATGAAACAGTCCAAAGAAAGGAGCTGCAAAAGAAGATGAACCACAAACAAAATTACAAAAAATCCTTACACTCCAAGGCAAATATGTCCAACATATAGCAGAAAATTATGACAGTCAAACAAATAAAAGAGACTACTCTCCTCACGTCTCTACAACCACATAGCTAACACACATTAATAGCAACACTTAAATTCTAAATTTGAAAAGGAATTGAAGTTGTCTAGAGCAGTGAATGTCTTCCTCATGGAGCTATAGAAAATGAAGTTTGATATCCTTCAAATGTTGTACAACTTCCTTTGCACCACCTTAAGCTAAAAACACAAATAAACAAATTGTAGAATGATATCAGAGTAAAGCTTTAGAATTCCAACTTCTTGATGAACAACATGTTTAGAAAACATTGATGAACATCTACATTTCCATATATTTAGTAAAATAGTTTTCCTTATAGAGTCAGTAACCACATTATTTTGCATACCAACACCCAAAACAACCTCCTTTCAGTACAAAATGTGACCAAAAATTGCAGGAAAATGACCAAAGACAACATTCCATTTCCTTTTAGCCCCTATACAATCCCAAAAAATATGCTTCAAACTTTCACTATGATGACAATGAGGACAGTTAGTTGATTTTTTTTATTTTTTTAATCTATCACCTACAGGTAGTTTGTGATGCAAAACTTTCCATGTTAAAATTTGGGCATTGGCCTCAGCTTTAGATTTCCAAATCGGGGCACTCAAATTCCTCCATTTCTTTTCACAGAACTTGCATTTCCACTTTTTATTAAGACTAGGATTAAGAGACAACTTTAGAAGTAATCTCAAATAGATCTTCCTCAAGGCGAAACTACAAAAATGATATTTACCAAACCATTTCCAATCCTTGAAAAAATTGCAATATAAAGGTGTACAAAGCTTCATCAGAAGCTCCATTGAAACTAGAAGGACTTCACAAAATTCAAAAACCCTCGATATTTATTATTTAGCTTAAAGGTATTTTTAATATGCTACCACTTAATCCAATCATGGAAGTTAAAGTCCCAAATATCCCTAAACTATTGCACACCCTTCTTGAAAAGGTAATTAGTATGTTTTGGGAAGATTACAGCCAACAGATGACCATGATATTGCACAATTTTATTCCACCAAATAGACGAAGAAGAAAAACTAAAACCATGTTGCAATGAATCCCCCCTTCAATTCAAAAAGTTGCAAACTTGTTTCCAGGCCTTCTAGATTGATTGTAAGGGAAATGACACCTTGATACTAAAGAATGGTGCCAATAGAATCTTATCCAACCATCTAACGCCTTGCCACTTATGATCCATAGTAGCCTATACAATTCGATGGCGAACAAGAATATTTCATTGTTCCTCTCTAAATACCACTCTTATAATCCATTTTGTAGCTAAGCAAGTCCCTTGTGTTTTAGGATCTAGTAGGCCAAGTCCACCTCTATCTTTAGGTTGTATGCAGTGAGTCCAAGATGAGGATCTGAAACCAACTTTTCCATCCCAATTAGACCACAAAAACTATCAGATGATTTTATTAAGATCTCCATAACCTTTTTTAGATGGAATGCAACAAGAAGAATAATAAACATGAGAAGCCAACAATATTATATTAACTACTTGTATTTTAGCAACAAGAGAAAGATATTTATTTCCCCAAGTAAATATTTTGTTTTTCAGCTTGACCAAATACCAATTCCACATATCAACTAGAGTGACCCACAAACCAAATGGAATTCCCAAGTACCAAGTGATTTTTCCATGCTTGATTTCTTTCCAATCTTTGGGAATCCAATGAGGGACTGGATCAGGTTGGATCAAGAGAAATTTTATTTTATGATGGGAAAGCATGGATCCTGAAATATCACAATAGAAGTCAGAATCCCCAAGACATTTGAAGTTTTAGATTCAGAATTTTGAATAAATAGCATACTTTCATCAACGAAATGACAATTAAGAATAGTTGTAGTATTTGAAATAGAAATGCATTGAATCAACCTCATTTGGTAAGCCTTCTACAACAAATAACCCAATACATCTGCAAAAGCACATAAAGGAAAAGAGATAATGGACAACTTTTCCTGACATATCACTACAACATAAACGATTTAGTGAAGGAATTATTAATAACTAATTGCGCAAAAGCATCTTTGAACAAAATTTGCACATGTTTATAGATTTTGGGACCAAACCCCAACCACTGCAACATTTTGATAATAAAGCTCCACCTCATTCTGTCATAAACTTTATCAAAATCTAGTTTAACCAATAGAGCATTTTTCCCTGTTTGTTGTGCCCATTCACAAGTTTCCCAGGCCAAGATTAAGTTATCAAGAATATGTCTGCCTTCTAAGAAACCAATTTGTTCAAACTAAACAATACTTTTCGCCATTGGTTTAATTCTTCCAGCTAAGGCTTTAACGATGATTTTGTAAGAGGTGTTAAGTAAAGTAATAGGTCATCATCTTGAAATAGAATCCATATTCTTCCCCTTTGGGAGAAGTTTAATCAAACCTTTATTAATCTTAGGCCCTAATGAACCACATTTTAAGGATTCTAAATAGACAAGATAGAAATATTCCTTGATATGTTTCCACATGATTTGATAGAACTCAATTGGGATTCCATCAAATCCAGGACTCTTATTTAGAGCCATAGATAAAACTGCGTGCTCTAAGTCATCTATGGATAAATACCAATCCAAAAATTGACTATAATCATAAGCAACCTTCCTTGGTATGTAGTCTTTGATTAAATCTTCTAGCGTAGATTGCACATCCTACTAATGAGAATTCTCTTGAAACAACTTCTCATAAAATTGATGAAACGTGCCTTTAATATCATCCAAGTTAGTATAGACCTTCCCATGTTCATCTTGAATAGATCCAATATACTCCTTTTTATGCTTGTAGCTTAAATAATTAAAGAAGTATTTGGAACCTCTATTGCCATCTTTCATCCAATGTAGTCTAGCCTGTATTTTAGCTCCTTGTCCTCGATATATATCATCCAAGTTCATTTTTCTTTAATAAAGTATATTATAAAGAATGAGTAGTTTTGGGTTTATATTTTTGTTTCCTAAATATTTGTAATAATAGAATTTGTACATTTTTATTTTGATAAAATATATTTAATATAATTGTATATATATATAGATAAGTAATATATTTTTGTGTTAAGTATGATTTATGATTAAATGTTTGATTATTTTTATTTCCTCTCATTTATATTTATTTTTAAGGAAGAGATTATGAATATCACTAACTTTTGATAGAATTTAAAAGACTATTAGATACTTCTTGTAATTTGATGGTAAAGTACTAAAAGATGTGTTAATTGGTTCTAGTTTGATTTCCTCTAGTATTGATTTCCTAAGTCTCATGTGGGGTTGAGGTTGAATTTTTTGAAGATTCAAAGTATTGTCCTAATTATTAATTGGATTTTGAAATCCTTTAATGGGGTTGGACCATGGAATTTTTTTATTAGAAATAATATTGCTCTTTCTAGATGAAAAAGGAATGGAACTAGGTTGCCCTACACTCTAATGATTTGATTTTTGGTAATGTTGTAGTCAAACCCTTTGGATCTTATGTATTTAACAAAATTTGGAAGTCCTAAGGGAGTGTAAAACATTTGATTAAGGATAATATTTTTTTTCTAAAGTTGATGGAAAATTCACTACTTATAGATCTATGTGGAGGAATGTAGAATGGAATAATAAAAACCTTGCTCTTACCTAGGGGTGTTTTTCCAATTTTTTGGATTCAAAAGGGATTTTCCAACTTCAAAGATACTTTTGATGATGTTAATTTAAAATACTATGAAAGGTTGAAAAGGGAATTCAATATCCCTCATAGTTAGAGGAGAACTTATTCTATTTTGAAAAGAGCCTTGTATAGGGTAAATTTTCCCCTCTTTATTGTTGAGCATTAAAATCTCGAGGAATTTAAAATGGAAAGATGGTATTATTTTTAGCAAATGTCTACTAAAATAATATATACAATGCTTGTTGATATGAGGGAAATAATTGTTTGATTGAATAATAACTAGAACCTTGATTGTTATGACTCTAAATGGACTTGTGTGTTGAGTCATATTTGATCTTCCATTATTGAGCCTAAGAAGCCTTGTTCTAGATGGCTTCTTATTTTGTAGAAAATTACTATGAATGTTGAATTAGTTTTTATGGACATCCTTGTGAGAATTTTTACTTTGTGTAATCAAGTTAAAACTACAAAACATGTTTTGTATTGCCAATTTACTTTTTGACTTTGGTCCTCATTTCTTGGTAACAAGTTGGGATGAGATATTAAATATATAGTTTTTCCTAGTTTTAAACTATATTTTGGTTATGTGAAGTAATTTTTTATTGAACTTAATAAATGATGGCTTGTGCCTACTAATGATATTTTATGGTTTATTTGGAAAAAGAGGAATGAGGATATTTTCCAAGGAAAAGGGAGATACCTTGTTTAGGTTCAATATAAAGTCGCCCTTAATAGCATTGTTTTTAAGGTCGCCATGGTTTTAGAGATTCTTAAGGAGAGATTTCTAATCTTGTTGGAGGAAGGACTTACTATTTTTACAAGGAGACCAAGATGTCCCACTTTTGGCTTGACAATAGGAAAAACTTGAATGAGAATAAAAATTTTGCACTTAATGAATACATGAAGATGTTTAATGTTAATAGACCTAAGAAGGTGAAAAATTCTTAACCAATAATGAGGAATATATTTAAAAATATCATGAAGGACTTGGATCCAAAAGACAATTGATCTACCCAATGGTACCTTTTAATTTCATCAGTATACTTACAACAACAACCAAATATGTTGTTGGGAGTAAGATAGATCTTTGGTTGGGACATATATAGGTCTCTATTAGCATCTTTTATATATTTTTTCTCTTATGCTATTGCTTTTTTTGGTTGGATAGAAATGATGAAAGCACTATTGGTTTTCTAACATTGATTGGAATTATATATTTTATGATTTGATATTTTGCTCCTCATATTGTACTTTCTACTTTTTGTAAATTATTTCTAATATATATAAAGAAGAATATTAAAATCCAACCTAAGGTGTCAACCTTTACAATTGCAATTGGAACTACCAACCTCTAAAGCCTCAATTTGGAGAGGTAATATCTTCCCATTAAACTCTTTATTGGTATTTTTGAGTAAAAGGGGGAGTTTTAAACAAATTAGAGGCCCAAATATATACTCATCAATTTCCTTTCTATGAAGATCCAAAGTTGTTAAGGAATCCAATTGAGAGTTAGAAAGAAATATCAATCTCATGGCTATGTTAGATTCTATGAGAAGCAAGAACCAAGCGAAGATATGATGTCAGTTGTAGATCATACACAACTCCAATTGAAAAAAGATTGAAGAAAAAAATAGTGGAATGGAGAGAGAAAATAGAGATAATTGCAAGATAATTTTGAGAATGATCATGTTGCTCTCACTAAACTAGCTAAGGTGAGAAGAGAGTGTTGTATATATAGAAAAATATGAGAAAATACATCCAAGAGATGCATTAAATCCAACTACTCATAATAGGTGGGAGGTTTTACCTAATTGGTAAATGCCAAAACATGTAGCATAACCTACTTAGATAGAGAAAAAAATGGTTATTAGAGGTGGCACAAGAAGCCAAAAGAGGGTGTATAACTCAATTACCCATGTGAGGGAGAGAGTGACACATGTAGCTAATGGATTCTGCTAAGTTTCCTCATATTAACCAAATCTAATTAACCTAAGAAAGCTTAATAATGTGTAGGAAAAATTAAATATCCCCTAACATAAGGAAAATAAAAAAACCTACACTAACACCTCCCCTTAAGTGTAGCTTAGGTGGGTGAAAAAATTGGTCTCAAAAAATGAAGCCTAATGAAGTACCCATGTACAATGAGATCCCTAACCCAAAAGAAGAAACCCCCCATAAGAGGAAGCCCGCCCAAAATAGAGAGAGAAAATACCCCCTCAAAGTAGAGAGAGATAGAAAAGGACTAAAGATCTCCCTAAAGTAGGAACATGTTGTAGCCCCAACAAAGCTTACAGATGAAGGAACTTTCTCTTAGTGAAGGTTCAGGTGAGGATGTTTGTGATCCACTACGATGTAGGACAATATTGAAGATCAAATATGTTTTTTTGAATAAACTCCAAAATGTAGTGCATATGAATCTTAATGTGTTTAGTCATCTAATGATGAACTAGATTTCATGAGATTTGTATCACACTCTAATTATCACAAAAGATCACAGTAGGATTTCTGAATGGAATGTTGAACTTTGTGAGAATATTTTGAAGCCAAATAGCCTTAGTGGTTGCATTAAATTCCCCTCAATACTTAGCCTTTGTAGATGAAAGAGAAATTGTAGACTACTTCTTGCTTGACCAACAAACTATATCAAAACCAAGTGAGAAGCAATACCCTAAATTAGACTTGTGATTCTAAGAATAGCTACCCAATCTAAATCTGTATATCCCACCAAGTCAATATCTACACCTATTGCATACTCTATCCTATGACTATCAATACCTTGAATATAGTAGAGAATCCACTTAGCTACTTTCCAATGCAGCTCATGTGGCTCCTACGCAAATTAGGAGACCATGCCTACAACATATCAAATTTTGGGTCTCATATGAGTCAAGTAGATGTGATTCCCAACAAGTTATTGGTATAAAGTGTCATCAACCAAGGGTGAATTACAGTTAGCCTCAAGTTTGACCCCTGACAAAAATAAATTCAGTGTAGGCTCATAGTCAACCATGCAAAAATGCATAGAGCATATCAAGAGCATACTTGGGTTGTGCAAGGATGATACTAGAGAGTAACATGAGTATTCTCAAAATTCTCTTGCAATTGTCTCGATTTTCTCTCTTTCAAGATTCTCTCTTCATTCCACTATTTTGATCTTTGATCATTTATTGATTGAATTTTTGCGTGATCTATGACCAACATCAGATCCTAGCTCATAGAGTGACATCCTTCTACATAATGTATACATTTAGATCAAAATGGCATCAATTGAACCCAATTGTCAGAAGGAAGGAATCCATCTTAGCATACCAAACCTGAGGAGCCTATTTGAGGCCATAGAGAGAATTCTAAAGATGAAAAATAATTGAAGGATCCTAAATGAACCCTTATGAATTCTCCATGTAGGTTTCCTCGTAAATGTCATCACGAAGAAAATTATTTTTTACATCATTATGATGAACTTCCCAATGATGGGTTGCAACTATAGCAAAGACAATTCAGATGGAATCCATTTTGTTAATTGACACAAAAGTCTCAGTGTAGTCAATCTTGGGAACATGGGAGAAATATTTCACAACCAAGTGAGCCTTATGCTTGTCAATTTACCCATCTATTACAATTTTTTTTATAGATCCTCTTGCATTGAACAATTTTTCTTCCCTTACGAAGAGGGACTAGATCCCATGTATGATTTCTCTCTAAGGAACTAAACTCTTCTTGCATAATGTCATCCCACTCAAGGATACCTGAAGCTTCTTGAAAGTTCCATGGATCAAAATTTGAAGAAATGAAGAGATTCTAGGTCTATTGAAATTGTGACCTTGTTCTTCTAGTATCTAATGGATCACCAACCCAATCACATATTGACTCTAATATCTAACAATTATATAAAATCCATGAGGGTAGAGAGTTTGGAGGATAATCATCAACCTCTAAATGATGACTATGAGAAGAATTTCAATCCTCATCAACACTGCCACCATATGAAGTGAAGGAAGAAGAATCCTCATCATATTAAGAGGATTAAGATCCTTTGAAGAACTATCTTCATGATGTAATGTATCCATATAATAGTGGATGGAGAAGTGGTAGGAGAAGAATTGGAAGGGTTATCCTAAAAAAATATACTACTCCCAATGAACAACTCATGAGTAACTTGGGATGGAGAAGCATATAACCTTTGGCATCATCTAGGTACCCAAAAAATATACAAGGATCATTTCTCTATAGATTCATAGCCTTGCATCTCTCTACAAGAATGTGGGCCCATGCTAGAGAACCAAACACTTGAAAGTGCTTAACTATGGGTTTCCAGCTAGTCCAAGCTTGAAAAGGAGTTACCCCCTTCAGAGCTTTATGAGGAACTTCATTCTATATGTAATACACATAGTTTGTGGCCTCTTCCATATATTGAGGAGCCAAATATTTGGAGTGTATCATAAAAATTCCCTTCTCCTTCAAGGAATTATTCTTGCATTCTACGAAACCATTTTTTTGAGGACTATATGGAAGTATTTGATGCATGTTGATACCTTCTAAATTACAAAATTATTCAAAATTGATTGTTAACATATTCACCCCATTATCTGTATATAAAATCTTGATGAAATTCTTGAATTGTTTCTCTACAAAATATTTGAAATCCTAAAATACTCAAAGAACTCAAACTTATGCTTGAGAATGAAACCCATGTATATAGAAAGGTCATCAATTAATTTCAAAACATATCGAGCCCTACTAAAGGATGGATGTAGAAATGGTCTTGCCAAGTCATAGTGTACTAACTCCAATAGTTTTGTGGCCATCCATTCTTTTCCTTTATCATATTTCTCCTTAGGATGCTTACCAAGAATGTATCCTTATAAAAATCCATCAAAAAATCAAATAGAATTCAACCCTAAAACCATGTCTTGTTGATTGAGCTACTACAAGTAGAGATAGTTCAAGTGGTAAAATTGATGATGCCACAAATAGCTCACCTTGTATGAATGGGCGAATAACATTGTTGAAAGATAGTGAGAAAATTGATATAGTCTAGAATGGTGATCCTATTTTCCCATGGAGACTATCGACCCATTGTACATTTCATTGATTACCATTGTATCTAGTGTGAACTCAACTCACTTTTTAGAGCTTGTGAGATTGATCTAATAAAAAATAGGAAATCAGTTGAAAAAGATGGAACACAAAGAACATCTTGAAATGTTTCTTCACCCATGTCAATAGACCCTCTCCTATGCACTTCTATAGGAGTGTCATCACCCATGAATATGATAGGTATAACATGACTCTAGTGAGGAAGACTCATCTTGTGATGAAGCCATGTGTTGCTAAGAACCCAAGTCAATGATCCAAGTGTCAAGTTGTCAAGCAACAATAGTAGTTCCTTGCCTTTCCTTTCCCCTTACTTTTATCATTGTCCTTAATAAACCCTTATGATGAATTTTGTTGATAGAACCAAGCACCTTACTATTATTATTTTCGAAAAGATGTGAAAGGTGATCAATTTGTTTCTTTAAACACTTGTATTAATCATGGCTAGGCCTCTTATAGTAGGAACACTTGACCTTCTCCTTCTTAGGTTGTTCACCTTTTGATGAAGAGGTATGATTATTTTCATTTGAAGTAGTAATTTTTTTATCTTTCTTCTTCTCTCCCTAGTTCTTTTGTTTCTTATTAGGATTTCTAGGCCCTTTATGTTCTTTAGTCCCCTAATTTACTACCACAAAATGAGACTTAGAGGGTTTAATTGTACCCATTTGAACAAACTTATCTTGCTCCCTAGTGAATTTTGTTAAAAAATCATCTAGACAAGGTATTTCGTAGGTGGAATCTAGGGCACATTTAGTAGCATAGAAATTAGAAATAAATATAGAATAATTAGGACCAAGATTAGAAAGAATACTTAAGATCACTTTCTCATCTTTCTTTTCAATTCCATATTGTTTTAACTGCAATCTAATGGATTTCAATTTTGTGAGGAATTTTTGTATATTGTCACCTTTTTCTCAAATAACTCTTGAAAATATCTTTAGATGCTACTTCTCTCTAGTAGGGATTACCGCTATAAGTTTATGCTTCATTGAGGAGACTCTAGTAGATTTAAATCTCATGATCTACATCCATTACTTGTGGGAAAAGATGAAAATAATTTATGAAATCCTTTCAATCTTGAGTTATTCATGGTAGAAATTCACATCCTATCATTATTCTTATATTTAATAATTTTTTGAAATCTTATTTGATTTCTTAAATGAATTAATTTTATTTGTTATCATTTACCATAGCTACTTTATATTAATTTGGTGCCCTTTGGTTATGTTTTTAACCCCTACTTGGTCCATCTATACTTATTATCCCTTCTCATGAAAATAAAATCCCCTACATAAATATACAAACTATAGATCTAGAACAATATAAAAAACATCAAAGGAGATAACATCAAACTCTATTTTATCTATATATTGCACATTTACCCCAAAATTTACCTTTCATCTTTTTGGGGAGGATAAAATTTTCTAAGTACCTATAATTTTATCCATAAGAAATATAAACATTGCACAAAGTCAACGAAATGGAGACGCTCCTAAAAAATAAGAAGCCTTAGATAGTTTACATTACAAGCACAAAGGAAAACAAAGGCCCAAAGGATGAAACATAAAAACTTGAAGCTAGTAGTCTTTCATCTTTTTATTCACTTCTATTCTTCACTTTTATTTCTAAAAACCTTTTCACTTATCCCAATGGTTATGGATTTGGATGTTTATTTTTATTTAAGACTAAGCCTCTTAACCATTTAAAATAATAATAATAATATTACACTATGAAAGTGGATATAAAGAGTATTAATTGTATTATTTTAAATGTGGAATTCATAATTGAAAGATTTTTAATCTTGTTGAGTTTCTTTTCCTTAATGGTCATGTATCAAAGTTTGTCATTAATATTTGAACTACAGATACTCTAATTTTATTTCACCTTCCTGAATCATTAGCATATTTATTTGTATTATTTTGTTTACCCTTGTTTTTATTCTTAAGATGTAGTTCAAGATGAAACTTACTAACACTTTCAATTTACCCACCCAACTAAATTACAATGAGTATAATGATTTTTTATACTTTATCATCCTTCTACTCAACCATGTTAGCTTTGTTTTATTTTTAATTATTTTTACATTTCCCTTTATCTTGAGAAGACTTACCTTCAAACCTCTATTCATCCTCATCTATATAATATGTTTGAACACATGCCTTGTCCAAGTACTTCAAATTGGTAGTGACAAATCTCATTTAAATGTGAGAATGGATCCTAGTAAGATATTTTTTCAACATGTCCTCCATATCATGATACATGAAATTGGCCATACCTTGCTACTAGAACTTTGTGGTGTAATATTGAGCACTTTGTCCACCTTATTATTTGTAGTATGTATCCACTTTATTTTTTAATTAGTTGACCTTATGTATTTTGGGATATAAATTACTCACAAATTATGTGAATTCTTCCCATTAATTAAATATTGACTTTTTCTTTCACAATCTGTAACACATGCTTCCTTATGACCCTAATTAATAGCTAGTTTTCTCTTATTTAGTTCATATCTTTTAGATATTTTAAGCTGCTTATTTCATATTGTAATGGTTTGTGTGTGTGGGAAATGTTAGTATCAAAATGAAACAATATAAACACACCAATGCAACATTAAACTAAAGAAAGCAAGATAAATTGAAATGAAATCAAACAAAGCTTCTTCAGAACTGTTCCATTGTTCTCTATCTCCAGTGATTCTCCTGAAGCTGCTGCTCTCATATTGTATAAACAAAGCTTCTTAGAATGGCAACCTGTAGAATGAGTATGCAAAGGGAGAGTAATTCTCTATCCTATATGCTGGTGGAGTGAAATGCTAATACGAATATGCACAGGGGCTGTAAATTATGCATAGGGGCTGTGGATTATGGATGCTTCTAAAACTATGAAATGAGGATGATAAGCCATGATATGGATTGCTAATATGCTAAGTTATGCTATGCTATGATTCTAAAGGCTATGGATGTTGGAAATATAATTGACTATAGTTTTCTTGTATGAAAGCTTCTATGTTTTTCAGAGACTCGGCAGTGCTTTTTATAGATTTTCACAGGCAAGAGCCTGGCTGGCAAAGATCAATGGTTGTGAGATTGTTTGGAAAATTTGAATGGTGAGAGATGGAGAGGTTGAGAGGAAGATAGAATATGTTGGGAGGTTGGAGAGAAGAATGGAGGCTTGACTTCAACCCATGGGAACAAGCTTGCATAGGAACAGAGAAATTAATTTTTCTGTTTTGGAAGTTTGTTTCACAGTTGTTGAAGATAATCCAAATTAAATAAATAGATTTATTTAATTTCATGTGAGTTTGATTTTTTATTTTAGGACTATAGAATATTTAATTAAATATTTGAAATATTGAATTGTGAATGGAATTTTGAGGATTTAATTAAATATTTGGAATATTTAATTGTGGATGAATTTTAAGAAGAGAAGAATATTTAATCTTTATTTGAATAAAATATTCAAGCCAAGATTATATGATAATTAATATAAATAAATCATAATGTTTATTTAATTAATTAAGAAATGGATAAGAAAAGTGATTAAATAAACTTTTTTATTTAATCGAGATGAAAGAATGAACAATATAAATAAATAAATTAAATTTATTTATACGTAGATTGAATTCAGAGATTTAATTAAATATTAAAAATATTTAATTAATTACTAGACTATTGTGATGTGACCATTTTTAGGTGTATATAGTTTGAATTTGTACCCCTAGGAAAATTCCACATTTACATTACCCTCTATCTTAGAGAGTTAAATTCAATGATGTAATCCCCTTACTTGTCACCTTTCCCTATCCACTTCACAACTCATTTTGTGTGTCAATGGAGGAATTTCTGCCTGGGAAGCTAGTGCGGCATGGTTCCATCCTATTAGGATTCCTACCTCTAGAATCCATAGAGGCATTACACTCCTCCATTTGATGTGAAGTGTAACGTTTTTTTCTCCCTTGACCGATTTCAAACAGGATTTTTGACTCCTTTTGCCTTTAAAATTTCCATCTCATTCATTCTATTGATCTTCTGGATAGTTTATTGGAGCTTCTTCACAATGTCTTCACTCTTTCAGCAGTTCCTTGGCTTCTACACACTCACTTTCAAGCATTACCACCACCATTGAAGCTACAAGCTGCTACAATCTTGGCTCCCTCTCTCCGTTGTTGTGATGTAACGTTGGCTTTGGGAAGCTTGCAAGCTAGCTCCTTCCTCTATTTTCCTTGAGAGCAAGTGGTTGAGAAGGTGATATCCACCATTTCCATGCACTTTTGCATTATTGTATTTGTATTGCAGCATATTGTTGTTTGAGTATTGATTTCTATTTCCTTTTCTATACTCTCTTTATCATCTTTCTACACAATTTTTGCTATTTGGCTATCCGTGGAGGTGGAAACACCAAAGCGGAGGGCTAACTAAGGCAATCCTCTAAACACAACCCCAACATGTTTCACGTTCTTCTATGTGTAGGTACTTCTCGGTTGGAGCTGTTTGAAGAATAACGTTGCACAAAGTTCGGTATCACTTCCTTATCCTTCTTTATCAATTCAAAGATATACTAGTTAAAGTATTCTTCTTGTTGTACTCTATTTCTATACTTTCTTTACATTTTGTTATAGCATAAAATTTGTCAATCAACCTATTAGCTTGTTTCCTAGTGTTTTTGTTTGTTCCTCACACTCTTTGTCTAAACGGATGCCAATGCCCCACTGAGATGCCAACGTGCCACGCTAGAGTTTGTGTCATATGTTGTTGTCTTCAGGAAATGAGTTGTTTGAGTCATAGATTAAACTCTGGGAATCAACTCGTTTGACTTCCTGAAACATTCAGGTTAGTAAAAGGAAATTAGTGACTAGATTGCTCTTCCTTTTCAACCCTAAATGCTTAACATTTTCAATCACTTAGCAAGCTTGAGGTAGATTGGAGTAGCCTACTACTTTAGACCCTCCCACGACCTAGGGTCTTAGAGCAACCAACCACATCCTCTAAATTTCAGTGAAACTGATGTGAACTATTTTGGTTTCATTTTGTAGCATTGAAGGAACCTTCTCTTGTATTCTAGGCATGTTGTAGGTTTCTATGTTGTAGGGCGTATAACCTTGCAACCTAATCTATGACCCCTAGCATCGTAGTTAGAACGATCCCTAGGAATTGTGAAGCAAAATCTAGATAGGTCACCATTTGATTGTTGAACCTTTGGGATAAATTGAGGAAGTCCTTTCGAAGTATGTAAAAATGGCCTCTTTTATGCATCTCCCTATTCCTCTTGTGCAACCTATGAATGGATCATCCATTATAACCTTTACATCATAGGACTTACCTATGAACACAAATAGAGAGCCTTCTCCTCTATACATTCCTACTCACATCAGCGGGAACATAGTGATTGGTGTTTTGGTTGATCCTATGTGTCATGTGAATGTTATAATTATAGAGAATATTTTGTTAATAAATTTCTTACATAAGGATAGGTATGATGAATCAAAGAACACAATATGTACGCACGATAGACTATCGATCCCTCCAATTGGTTCCATCACTCTCTCGGTCCTAGTAGGACCTAGGACTGTAAATGCTCCTTTCAATATCATCCTGGAGTCAGATTTATTCAGGGTGGAGCTAGGCATCCCATGGTTAGTTTCCATGAACCCAGTCACTTCGATAATTCATAAATGCTTGAATTTTTCTCATGAGGGCTTTGTGCGCGTTGTGCATGAGACTGGATATAAATCTTTGGTGTCATGTGGGGGCTACTCATTAGATCACTTTTGGCCTACCCCAGTTGGTTTACTTCCTCCAAGGACAAACTTGCTATACCACACCTATGTCAAATATAAGAATGGGGGCATAGCACCAAAGGTGACCTACCCTGTCTCCCCTTACACCATTTCAGTCAAAGGTTCTATGATTGTGTAGTAGTAAGCTACCTCCTTCTCCTCTCAAAAGGGGAAGGTGAAGTCTTCTCGCACCCAGGAGCTTTCCTCTTATGTTGTCTCATCCGTTTATGCCTCCCACCTTGATATGGCACTTTCAACCTCTACTCACATGGCTTACATGGGGAGTCTGATGGTTCTTGCTTGGCAGAAGGCCAAGCGTCAAGTATTTGAAGTTCCCATCTTGCCCACAGTGTTGAGGCCTATTGTTTATGGTAAGGGGAAGGGCCCTCATGGAGTTTTCCCTGTGTCTTGTCCTCCATAGCCTCCTACCAATCCCGCCCCTTGGGTAGTGAATGGGAAGAGGCCCGCCACTAAGGTTCCAAATTTTGCTTCTCCACCATTTGTAGTTTTCACTCCTACTCCAATCTAGGAGGCATCCCTTCCACCAATGATGGTTGCAAAGGACACACCTATGGTAGAAAAAAATCCTCTTGTTCCTTCTCAAGTGGTAGGTTCTAGTTCCTGAAGCTAACAAAATTGGCTTGCATGTGAGCATAAGTGTCAAAGAAAGACTCTAGCTATAGAGCAAGCTACCTCACAGAAGGTAAAAGAGGATCCAACAACTCTTGTTTTGACATCTCTTGTTGTTGCTCCCTCTTCTATTCCTTATGCTTCAGATCTTGTCACCTCAGTTCTACTTCTAGGTCCTCTTATGAATGTTGATGACCCTCACCCCAAAAGGGTGGAGGTGTCCATCCCTCCTTCAGTGGAGCCTCCTCTTCTAATGTCACTTCTAGACATCCCTCCATTTTCTTAACCCATGGAAATGTCGAACACCATGGTGGTGTTCATTGTGGCCTTGTCCTCTTCCTTCTCAACTTCTATTTCTTTTGTGGGGATTCCACATCCTTCAATGAAGTGTAATTTGGAGGATGACCTCGCTTCCAATGGAGGTCAAAATAAGGGATTGCCTTCTTCAGGAGAGGGTCCTACTTTGGCTTGTGCCATTCTAGCAATGGAGGTAGCCTGGATGTCTCCTAATTTTGTCACCATCTCTTTTGATGAGGTTGATGGTGGATCTCATGTGCCTCCTTCATCCCCCACCCAGTTGACACATGGCACTCCCATTAAGTACATGTTCAACTCGGTGGATTATTTCTTGGCTTTGTTAGTGATTTTTGCAAGATCAATGACTTTCACCTCACAAGAGTTGAGTGAAGGAGACCTTGAGGGGCCTTATTCCTTAGCTCTTGTTGTAGAAGAGTTGGAGGGTTCTCCCCTTTCTATCTCACCCTTGTAGGCTCATCCTCCCTCCCCTTATAATGATCTAGATTGGGAGAACGATGACCTCCTAGTTAATGAATACTAGAGGAGTACCTCTTATTTACTTATAGATTATATTTGTGTGAGTGTTGTGTTTCCCCTGTGCTTATTTTTTATGTGTTCCTGGAGGACCCTTGTCACCCTTTTACATGCTTGGATACAGGAGTGAAATTGTGTCGTAAACTTCCTCTATGTGTTGCATCATTCTTCTATATGTGTATCTTTATTTTTGACAATTAGGGATGATGGAGAGAATTGGTGGAATTTAGGCCCTCTCCCATGTTGACCCAATGTTTTATTTTTATTTTGTCTTCATGTGTTATTCTTCAAATCTAGGAATTCCTGGGATTGATGATCTTTCTCTCCTACACTACGTGTTACCTATTTTTATGAGCTTATCTAACCCCAGATTTCTAGATCCCCCTATCCTTTGTTTTATGTTTTTTCTTTATCTTGATCTCTTGGTCTCTATTCATCTTTCTCTCTTCTTTGCTTGCTTCTTGATGTTGTGGTTCCTATGTGTTTTCCCTCGCGTGTGTGACAAAATTTCAATATCTACATCTTGTCATGTATCATGGGCCACAACATCTTTGCATGTTCTTCTTTTTCTTAGGATGCCACATGCTTCTTCAGTTCACATGCACCATTCTAAGAGGGGGGCTCCTACCTCTTTGATTTTCAATAAGGCGTATTCAGTGGCCAACGAATCCCTTGCTGGAAATTTTTGCATTTTTTAAAAGCCGCATCCTTCAATAAGGATCCCCTTAGCAAGACTTTCTTTCAAAATCTAATTCGAAGCACAACGAAGTGAAAGTTTTCCTTTGAGGAGGCCATTCTTTTTCGAATTCCTTGATGAAAGAGAATATTTCAAAAGGATTCCTTGATGAAAGAGAATATTTCAAAAGGATTCCTTGATGGCAGGATCATTTACAAAAATATCATCACTTCTAAAATGGAGCGTCCCTTTGCATGGTCCGCTTGCAATCTTGAAGGGTTCTCGAGGGACCCCTTTGAAATCTTCTCCTTCAATTTATTGTTCCATGATAGGATTGTCTGTCTATCTATCTGCATGACTTTTGCTTGCATAACATGTTTTGTTTGCGGATTAACATGTTGCTTTGCAGGACCAAGAACCTGCTAAGCTACTTTTACAATCAAGCTTCTAAGAGGACTGAGAAACTCATCAAGCTTTCCTTGGAGGACCAAGCACCTATAAGGGTCAATCAGACTTTGTAGAGCCTTTCATTTTCAGCCCCTAAGATCGAGCACCTGTGACACCTCCTTTGCAGGACCAAGCACCTATAAAGCATTTTCATTCTGTAGGAACGAGCACCTGTAGAACCTTTGTTCACCTTCCCCAAGATCGAGTACTTGTGGAGCCATCTGTCCTGCACATCTGAGCATGTCAGATCGTGGTTTTCTTCCTCGACGGTTCAGATTTATGCTTTTCAACCTTTTCTCTACTTTACCTTGCATTCACTGATGCATATGCTCACTAAAGTGGGGGAAAAAAGTAAT
The DNA here is from genome assembly GCA_007258455.2 of Sequoia sempervirens. Taxonomy (NCBI): domain Eukaryota; kingdom Viridiplantae; phylum Streptophyta; class Pinopsida; order Cupressales; family Cupressaceae; genus Sequoia; species Sequoia sempervirens. The sequence goes on along the minus strand of VDFB02058242.1, from coordinate 480,380,098 downwards.
GGCATGAATTTACACCCCTAGGTAAATTCCACATTTACATTACCCTCTACCTTAGAGAATTAAAATTGATGATGTGATCCCTTTACCTGCTGCTTTTCCCTATCCACTTGGCAACTCATTTGTGTGTCGATGGAGGATTTCTACCTAGGATGCTAGCGCAACGTGCAAATGTCTGCATGGCGTGCTTCCATCTTGATAGTATTCCTACCTCTGGAATCTGCAAAGGCATTACATTCCTCCATTAGACGCGAAGTGTAACATTTGTTGCTCCCTTGACCAACTTGAAATGGGATTTTTACCTCATTTTACCTTTAAAATTTCCATGTCATTCATTCTATCGATCTTCTAGACAGTTTCTTGGAGCTTCTTTAGAACTTCACTCTTTCAACAACTCCTTGGCTTCTACACACTCACTTCCAAGCATTACCACCACCATTGAAGTTGCAAGTTGTTACATTCTTGGCTCCCTCTCTCCATTGTTGTGATGTAACATTGGCTTTGGGAAGCTTGCAAGCTCACTCCTTCCTCCATTTTCCTTGAGATCACATAATTGAGAAGGTGATATCCACCATTTCCACTCACTTTTGCATTATCGTATTTGTATTGCAGCATATTGTTGTTTGCGTATTAATTGGTATTTCCTTTTCTATACTCTCTTTATCATCTTTCTATACAAACATTGCTATTTTTTTTGTCTATGGAGGTGGAAACACCAAAGCGAGGGACTGACTGAGGCAGTCCTCTAAACACAACCCCAACATTTTTCTCATTTTTTTGTGTGTAGGCACTTCTTAGTTTGAGATATTTGAAGAATCATATTGCACGAAGTTTGGTATTGCTTCCTTATCCTTTTTTGTCAATTCAAACATAAACTAGGGTGAACCCAAAAAACTAGTTTACAATTGGAGTAAGGAAGGAAAAGCTAAAAAAAATGACCCCATGCCAAAAAAAATCATTTTAGGGGTTCAAACGAACCAAAAGAGGGTTCAAATGAACTAGAGTTCGAGTGAACCCATTCAATGAACTTGCCACCATTCCTGCCAAATAAACCAAAGGAAACCCTTTTTTGAAGGGGGTTTGCTCAAACTCCCCTAGTTCGTGTGAACCCCCCTTTTCCCACCTTCCCACCCTCTGGCACTAAAAAAGTCTTGAATTTTGCGTTTCGAAGCTCGGGTTGAGGATGAAAATGGAGGAGACTTCACAAACTCAACTGGATGATGATAGTTCTTATAACAAGCTATCCAATAAATATAATTTTAATATGTTTTGGTTTTATTATGCATTTTTCTTTTTAGTTTATTAAACATAGTTTTTCACCGAAAATCAAACTTTTTGTTTTGCACATGTGGAAAAATAGTAGATTATCAAAAAAATTTGAAAAATATGAGTGTACCAAATATTGAAGTCCTTGATCCAACAAAAAAAAATTGAATTTCAATACATACAAAAAATGTTACACATTATACGGTCCACCTATGTCTAAATTGTAATTGGTTTGACTTCGAAACTTGATTAAGGAAGAAAATATTCAATAAAACACTATCTAACCAATTGGAAACACTAGATATCAGAGTTACAAATCTAAATTTGAAAGAATTAGAATTTTATCCTTCATGGAAAAAAGTTATGCGCTATACAGTGAGAGTCACTCCTTAAAAATGTTGTTTACTTAAAAAACTAGTTTTCGAAGGAGATGGAAAAAGAAGTGCAATCTGATTCCAAAATTTTTGAAAAAAATATATTTAGAATCTACAAAAATGATGTGACAAATCTCTAGTTTGCATCATCTTGAAGTTATTCATGGTTTAGTCGCTATAGGTGCCCGAAAGTGAAGATTTAGTTAGAAAAAATTATTTCAATGTCTAGTTTGGCCAAAATTATAAACCAGTATTGTGGGATCACCCACTAGTTAAAGTATTGTTCTTGCTGTACTTTGTTTTTCTACTCTCTTTACATTTTTTATAGCATAAAATTTCCCAGACAACCTATTAGCTTGTCTCCTAGTGTTTTTGTATGCTCCTCACACTCGAGCTATCTGTACAGATGCCAATGCCCCACCAAGATGTTAGTGTACCACACTAGAGTCTATGTCATGTGTTGTTGTCCAAGTAGGTAGTGATCTATTTGAGTCCAGATTGAACTCTAGGAATTAGCTCATTTGACTTCTTGAAACATTCAGGTTAGCAAAAGGACAATAGCAACTAGATTGCTCTTCCTTTTCAACCCTAAATGCTTAACCTTTCCAATCACTTAGCAAGATTGGGGTACAACAAGGCAGCTTGTTGTTTAGGACCCTCTCGTGACCTAGGATCATGGAATAGCCAATCCCCCTCCTCTACACATACATTTTGAACTTATATAGCCTTTTATATCCTTCATGCAACCTAAACCAAATTTTGATGGATGGAAATATGATTATGATATGTTGGTAATTGCATGGTTAAATATATGAATGTGTATGGAATGCAATATGAATCTATGTTTAATTTATGATTATTAGTAGTGTGTATATGTTAGATGAACTAACTCCTTACAACCCAAAAGTTAAAGCGACCATATTGTAACTTGTAGTAACTAGGAAGCTCAACTTGTAGCCAAATGATCATGAGTAGTAGGGGAGAGTCTAGATTGATGAACACACAACAATTCAAGAATAAATGAAGGTTATCATTGACAAGATCAGATTGTGAGTCACCAAGTCAATAAATAAAAATGACAGAGGAAGAAGGGGTCAATACCATTGGGCTCATGTGATAGTTTGGCTATGTCTTTGTCAAAACCATTTGAGAAAGAGTCATGTTTCTACTTCTCTTATGTTGTTCTTTTTAATTAAAATTTCTATTGCAAAGACTCGTTTACCTCCTATTCATGAGGAGAGTGGACACTAGCATTTATTTTTCTATTTCAATTTCTATTTTGAATCCCTATGAAAATAACTCTCCTCCCACACCTATATCTGGGGATTGATGGTCAAGGATTAAATCTAGTTGAAAATATAATTAGAATTATAGTTGAATGGTATTCTCAATTTTTATGCTTTAGCAAGATAATTGTTAAGTTTACTGTTGCAATGCATATGAATTTTTAAATGAGAAATCTATTGGAGATTCTTGTTATATCATGAGTATTCAGTTTTCAATATAAGGATTTCTTTAGACTACTACTATAATTAGTTGATTTAGTAGCTTGTATTTGGTTTATCTCATAGGTACACCAACTTGAGCAAGGGCCACTCAAGGTACTATCCACCCACTTCAATTTCTATTGTTATTTAATAGATGTTTCATGTTGTATTATTTTTTGAATAGATTCATGATTGTATGCATGTTGTAATATTATTTTGAGTCAATCCTTGGGTAGTTAATTTATTTGAGTTGTGAAGAGTCAATAGTTAATGGTATAGTTTATTGCATAGATTAATTTAGCAGTTAACTAGTTATAGTACTAAGTCGAGACTACTCATAACATAGGTGTCAAATTAAGCTATTTATTTTGTTTTACAATTTAGGATTTATTCCCTTTTTAAGTATTTCCCATTTTCATGAACATGTGTAAGCCATCTATACTTGATGATATAGGCAGTATATAATCTTTGGATGTGCATATAGTGCCAACATCATAAAAAAATTACATAGCCCAAGTCGATAATTAAATGGAGCCTTGCGAGGGTTTAGTGGACTGTTAAGCTAAGAACCACCTCTAAATTATGTGTCTAGCACCAAGTTGACTAAGCATTAGTTGGGACTTACATTTTTGGCAACATTGTCAGGGATGGTGCTACATTCAAGATTCTTCTATATGTTATTTTAAAGATTTCATAGTTTATTATTTTGTTTCAAGCATTAGGATAATTAAGTTTTAATCCATCAATACCACACTGGTAGATTTTGGCCCATTGATGCCGGGCCAGAATTTTGACATTTCAAATGTTGTCAAAATTCTGACGCAATAATAGCAACAAACAGCCGTCGAAATTCCAATGGATGGTCGTCAAAAAATGGGCCAAAATCTACCAGTGCCATAACATTTTACTAACATTATGCAGGAGTCGTTGACATAAGAAGTCACAACTATTGTATGTGGAGGTAGCGAGATGCTTTGAGAATATTTTTCCCCTCAACACACAAAGCTACAAAGGATATTGGTGATCAAAGTGAATAGAGTGAGGGTATTCCTAAGAACTTTCCCTAACAACAATATCCACTACAAATATAGAGACCTTCCAAACCATGGGTGATGTAGTGGTGGATGACCCACTGGAGCATGTAACCTTCAAGTTTCCCATTACCAACCAAGAGAGAGCAATTGCCTCGAAGAATATAAGTCCTTTACCATTTTCTGTCTTCTATTGGTTGGTCACTAAGGACCTAGATACCTTCTTGTTTGAGTTTGATGTGCTTTGTAGAAGTTATGATTACACAACATATGCACATAGGCTGAAACTATTTCTATCAACACTGAAGGATGCTACTCTGAGATGGTTCATGGGTTTAGGAAGAGATGTTGTTCCTAATTGGAATTCCATGAAGATAAATTTCTTGGAGAAGTACAAGGACTAGTGTAAAGGAATTGACATAAAAAGAGATGACATCTTTAGGATGTCACAAAAGGAGGATGCATCTTTAGAAGATTACATGGAAAGGTTCTAGTTTTTCCTTAATAAATCCCACTAAAATATACTCTCTGGTGAGTCTTTAAAGCTAATATTCATGAGGGGGGTTAATGAGGATTGCATGGACACACTTAACCTCATTGGGCAGGAGATATTTATCAAGCACCATTTGAGGAGATTTGCGAGGCATGAAAGAATTATTCAAGGTCTTTCACAAAGAAAGCTAGATAGAGGAGATAGGGCATCTTCCATCAAAAAATCATCCAATGGAGTATCTAGAGTTCAATTGAGTAATCTTTTGTCTAACATGAAGGAGGATATTATCAACCATTTGGCTACACAATTGGATACTTTGCACATAATGAAAAAGAAAGAAGTAGAGGCAACCCTTATAGAGTATTTCCCATGTTATAGGCAAAGGAAAGCTAATTGCAAATGCAAAAGAGTGGCAAGTATTTCTGAGGAAAGACAAGGGAAACTAGACTTTCATGCACTAGAAGACAAACATGGAAAAGTGTTCTACATTGCTCAAAGGAAACCACGATAGCCAAGAAAATGTATGCCTTTAGAACCTTTGAATTAAAACATGTTATTTCCTAGTAGCAATTCAAGTTTCTCTAGTTTCCTTTGACTCAAATGTAATGACTAGTATCTAAGTATTGTATTTATATGCAAATGATGGCATTTGAATGAAATTGACTTCACACATTCTAAGGATTTGGATTCCTTCCATTTCCAATCCTAAGTCACATTGTAGGTGCAATTATACAACTAGTTCAAAACCTTAGTGCAAGAAATGCTTTAAACGTATTAAAAAATACTTAGAAACTTTACATTTACTAACTTGATCTCTTTATCAACTTTTATGTATGATTTGGATTAAAAAAGTTTGAATTGCAAAATTTGTCTAATTTAAAACAATCAAAAAAATCTTAGCATTGATATTAACAATAACACACATATAGAATTATATTTTCTATATAATTTATTTAATCCTATATAATAATTCAATATAATAATTTATTTAATCCTATATAATAATTACAAAATAATAAATAAAAAGACAACACATAAAATTATAATATAAAACAAATGAAAAAATTCTCTAGACTCATACAAATTCTTAAATTCTTTGACTATCTTTAACTTCCTAGAAGTTAAAATCCTTCTATTCTATTTCATTCAACATGACATCTTTTTATATTAAAAATTGTTCACCATAAAAAAATCAAGTTTACATAATAATTTAATATAAAAAATATTTAAAAATTGTCATCTGGATGAAAAGTCTCTTGATTTACTCACTTGAACCCACTTTAAAATGCCCAAAAAATATTTGTCCATCTTTACTTGGTATTGTAAATTTCTTGTGACTATAAATAACTAAAATGGGAAAAAATTGGCACATGGTTTTGGTTATACTGGTCTCTTGTTTTTTCCATTTTAATCCACGTGGATCTAACTTGCTAATATTATAAAAAACTAAAATTATTTTTAAAAAAATTGATTTTCATATGATGGCCCATAGTTTTATGCGCTGATGCTGGTCTGTTGCCAGCGAATAATGGTGAGAATGACCAACCCCTTATGCCTAACACGAGACACGAGTGACGGCTTAGCTAGCTCACATGTTTGCAACTAACCCTCTATACTTACCTTGCTTAATCCAAACCCCATATTTCTAAACCACACGTTGCTTTGGCGTATGCACTGTGCACCCACCTCAATAAATTTTCTTTGCGATGGTTGGTAGGCTTGTGGAAAAACATGTCATGCTTGACACGATTCTTACATGATAGTTAGTAAGGACCAGAAGGACAAGTAGAGGGAAGCGAAGGGTAGAGGACAAAGAATAGAGAGCTGTTGAATCTTGATTTGCAGTCCAAGATGGAGGCGTGGGGCCACTGCTCCACCGCCACCAACACCACGATTAAAACAGTTCCAAAGAATCCTCTTAAAAAATTGAGTTGGAAGACGTCCAAATGCAACAAGAAAAAGACAATTCCCCAACTCAAATTTGTTGACGTAGCCACCAATTCAATCGGGTATACAAGGAAACCATACCCATTTCGATTCCTCCCTTGGCCTGAGAAGCAAATACCAAAGGCTAAGAAGAGAGAATTCAGAAACATCATTTCAGGAGCTTGAACTTTTTGCTGCATTTGGGTATTCCACCATGGTGGCCGGAGCTAGATGCATTGCTTTGAAGGTGGATACGTTGAGCCACCAACTTGGATCCCTTACCAACAATCGCTGTAATCTTGGTTTGTTTGTTAGATCGAGTAGGTTATCTGCCAGGGCGAAGCTCGAGCAGCAGCAGCCCAATTGTTATGATAACAAATTGCTGGACTTCGAGAATTTGAGAGTTTGCCAGTGGCAAAGCTCCTGCGCCATATTGAACAGTCACTTGGTCGGGAACGAAGAAGTAGAAAAGAAATCTCAGGCGGATTCGACACCCGGGTCTGAAACCGGCCTGGTGACTACAACTGCCTCCTCTGTCTCCTTACTTCCTCGGCCACTTTCCATAGCCGATTTGGCGCCGGCGCCAATGCACGGCTCCCAGCTCCGGGTGGCCTATCAAGGTGTGCCCGGCGCCTACAGTGAGGCAGCCGCCACCAAGGCCTACCCAGACTGCGACGCCGTGCCTTGCGATCAATTCGAAGCGGCCTTTCAGGCCGTCGAACTGTGGGTCGCAGATCGTGCGGTGCTGCCTGTGGAGAATTCTCTGGGAGGCAGCATACACCGCAATTACGATCTGCTGCTCCGCCACCGGTTGCACATAGTGGGTGAAGTGCAGCTGCCCGTGCACCACTGCCTCCTTGCGCTACCCGGCACGCGTAAGGAGGACCTGCGGCGGGTCATCAGCCATCCGCAGGCGTTGGCGCAGTGCGAGCACAGCCTAACGAAGTTGGGTCTCAAGGTGGCTCGTGAGGCTTTCGACGACACAGCCATGGCGGCGCAGGTGGTGGCTGAGCAATACCTGCGCGACACCGCCGCCATCGCCAGTGCCCGGGCGGCCGATATCTATGGTCTCACCGTTCTCGCCGACGGCATTCAGGCACGGTATTTTTATATTTTTGTTTACTTGGTTTCTATCGTTTGTTCAGAAATTGTCAGGAAATTCATACGGATTCTCGTAAAATCAAAATTTTATCTTGAAACTGTGGATTTTTTAGCAATTAGATTTGTGTTCTACAGTGTTTTTTTGGTTAAAATTTCTTCGCTTTTTCTTTTCGGGGTAGGTGGAACGTGGTGTATAATAGATTTCTTAGGCGTAAAGACCCACCAACTGTTCTGAAAGTATTGTTCAAGTTTTCCTTCTGTTTGAATTTGTCTGGAAACTTGTGCTTTCCTTCAATCCTGCACATCATTCAAGGAAAGAATTTTAATGACGTATATAAGAACAAGTAGTCTTAAGAATCAAGAGTCTACATATAAGATCAAGTAGTCTTCTGAAACTTTCTCTTCCCAGATATCATGGTGAAAAATTTGAACTAATCTTAGTTAAACTTGACCCCACCTGCATTTGTTTAATAGATGGAAAACCTTGCTGATTTAAGGGGAAAAAAAGTTATTTGGAATGACTGGGCATTTGAAAGTGTCTGCTGGAGAGTTAGCCAGCCACAGAGTATCCTCTAAATTGCCCATTTCATTATTATCTTCCAAAAACAATAATGCCTTATGATGGCCTTAGACAAAATTGGTTTGTAAGACAAGACATTTGATAGGTTTGTTAGAACCAACCACCTTGTTGAATTAGGATCCTTAAGAAAGATTCAAGGTATAATAGTATATTAGGATCCATAAGAAAGATTCAAGGCTTAATAGAAAAATATTATATATATTATCTTATAATAAGACATATTGGTTGGTGATTCTATTTTGGCGTTCACCAAAGGAGCTCAAATGATTGGACAGTTTTTAAGGTCTAGATTCATTCCGGAGAGCCTGGAATGCATGCACCGTCTCTTACAAGATCTATTTGATCTTCTTTGAACAATTCTGTTTCCAAGATTTATTTGAGTTTATATGAACAATTTTGTTTCATATAAATGTCTCCATTCATTAAACATTGAATATTAGAAATAAGGATTTTTATTTTTATGAAATTTGAGGGGAGTAAAATTTTATTTAGTTAAAGAAATGTATTTAAGAATGTTTTTCAGTATAATTGTAGGCTTTTATTACATCATTTATATTGTATGGGAATCTTTTTTTCTTCATTTTCGATTATCTTGATGACATGGATCATGGAATATAATCCTAAATATTGATATATGTTACATCTAAAAATATTCTCGAACTTTAATATAATCTTTAATATTCTTGAACTTTAATATAATCTTTAATAATATCATATTTGAAAATGTTTTGTATTTTAATATTTAATATATCATGTAACTTAATATTATTGTTTCCACAATAACTTTTTCATTCTTATTTTTATTATTTGAAAAAATATTATTCAAATAGGCATTATATTTTAGTGTTGAATATATCATTCAAATTGAAATTATTGTTAGGGTAATAATGCATCCTCCTTACTTTCATATATATGACAAAATGCATTTTTCAAATAAACATTATGTTTTGTATGTTATTACTTGATATATAATTCAAGTTGATGCATAATGTTGATGTTCTTGTCTTTCTTAAATTCTAGAATAATAATGTCATTATAGATATTTATTCATAACACAAAACATATCATTCAATAACAATATAATATGTTCCATCAATTTTTCCAATCACTAATATGGATTGTGAAAATTTAAATTATTAAAACTATAATGTACATAATTTTTTTGTGAACAAAGTTTCTTAAATATATATAATTTTTTAACTATTATAAATTTAATCATAATAAATTGCAAAATATTTATTTAGTGCAAATATTTTTGTATAAAAATATGTTATTTCCATATAATCCATGACATAGTTTATAATAAGCATATGGTAGAAAACTATATATAACTTTGTCCATTATTTACTATAATTTATTAGGATTTAATAATAATGTTATTTAGGAAAAAATTCTTCCAAATAAAAATTATCATATCTTTATCTTTCAAATAAATATTTCAATTTATTTTTAAATATATTTTATTATATATGTTTCACATTTGTTGGAGTTGTCATTGTATTTTTTATTTTTATTATACTTTACCTTTAAGTTAGGTTGTCATGATTAGACAAAGTAAATTAGTCAAAGTCATTCAAAAGTAGAACACCTCCAAATTTCCAAATTTATTTGAACTTATGTAAATGAAATAATAAAAAAATATAACCCACCAATTTTGACTCCTATCCTATCTTATCTTTATTTCAATAGAAAATCTCATCTTCTTTAATACTTTTCTTAAAAAAAACAAAAAACAAAATATTATAATTAATGTTGTTTGAAAAAGTTTTCTTGCAAATGAAAGTGGTAAAAGTAATTTTTTCTTTTTGAACTTTTGAATAAACAACCTAGTAAAAAAAGTTATCATCCTTACCAATTAAATTACAACCCACCATTTTTGACTCATTATCCAATCTTATCTTATTTAAATACAAAACCTTATCTTCTTTACTATTTAGTTCTTAGAAAAAAAACTAAATAAAAGTAAAGATTACAATAGTTGGTATGATTTTTTATCCAATCTTATCTTATTTAAATACAAAACCTAATCTTCTTTACTAGTTTTTATTTTTTCCTAAAAACTAGGTAAAAGTAAAGATTACAATAATTAGTATGATTTTTTCACAATCCAGAAGTATTAGAGCAAGTTTGTGTATGTTCTTAAAAAATCATCAGAATCAAATAAAAAATTGTTTTCTCCCAAATGCTCTGAAGGTAAACATTTGTCTTGTTATAATATGCAGGATGACGCGAGTAACGTGACCCGGTTCGTAATGCTGGCACGCGAGCCGGTCATCCCGCGGGTTGACCGGCCGTTCAAGACGAGCATAGTGTTCGCCCACGACGAGGGGACGGGCATCCTGTTCAAGGTGCTCTCCGCCTTCGCCTTCCGAGACATCAGCCTTACCAAGATCGAGAGCCGCCCGCAGAGGAACCGGCCGCTGCGGGTGGTGGACGATTCGAACTCTGGAACGGCCAAATACTTCGAATATCTGTTCTACATAGACTTCGAGGCCTCAATGGCCGACCCGCGGGCTCAGTACGCGCTCGCCGAGTTGCAGGAGTTCACTAATTTTTTGAGAGTCCTGGGCAGTTACCCAATGGACATGAGTCCCCTCGTTAAAACCCCTTAAATACCTATATACAGTTACACACCTCTCATCATTTCTATTACTATTATTATTTATTGGCTTCTGTAAACAAACAGTAGATCAACAATAACAGGACAATCTCAAATCAAAATTATTGCTGGGGAGGGGGGGTATTTCTGTCTGAAAGTTATTATATAAAACCTTTAAATGCTGTGGTTTTTTAGGAAAGAAAAGTCTTACAGGTGATCAGGACTGCATAACAAGAGCATTTCCTGGTCTTTTATACGTGTATGTAAAACTCGGTTTTGAAAGGATAAAAGCTGGCCTTTCGAATCAATGGATTGTGAACACTTTTTATATCCGTTATCTGTCGATATGTAATGAATGCTATTATTTTAAGTTTTGGTCGTAAAGATGTTGAAGTCATCGCCATTGATGCTTGTCATCTTCTGTTCATGAAAATGGTCATAAGTGGGAATACTTTGGGAATTAAATACTTTATGTAGTGAAAACAGTAATTTGATATAAACAATTTTTAAAATTATATTTTTATATTATACGCTCTTTTGGATTCAACTGTGTATGTTTTTCAATCGACGCTTTGGTTGAATCAGTGTGATCCCTCGATTGAAAAACATACATAGTTGAATTCAAAAGCTTGCAATACAATTTCATGGACGGTGGAAAACTCATACCAACAATTATATTTTTATTTAAATTTAGTATAAATATTATATCAAGAAATATAATATTATTATTGTTGAAGAGGTTTCTGGATTCGATTGTATAGTATGTTCTTACATCAACATTTTGATCACACAAGGATCAACGTCTCGGAAAGGTTGATGCAAAAACATACTATACAATTCAATGGAAAAACTTCTTCAACAATAATCATCATGAATTGTGGAAACTTGTTATCATTAATATAATATTATGTTTATTTTTGAAATTTTAAAGAATTTGACCATATATTATAATTAATTGTAGGAATAATTAGAATGAAAGTAAGAGGGAGTTGAAATAAAAGAAGTGATAAGTAAAATTATTTGATTTACTTATTGTAATTTTTATGTCAAATATTCATTGTATGTACACATTTATATAGAAACCTGATAAACTAATATAAATATCTTAAATACATATACTTATAATAATTTATTTTAACAAATTTCTATTTTAAAAAAAAAAATCTTAATTACATTGAGAGGCATAGCTACAATGACAAGAAGAGATGGAGGAATGAATTGAGTGTTAACAAAAATATTAGAGTTGACTTTTTCTTAATAAAGCTAAAATTATAAAATAACTCTCAAATAAAATAAGTATAAAATAACTCTTCAAATAAAAAGGTTTTAAAATAATTCTTAAGTATATAAAATGAAATAAAATAATTCTTCAAGTAAATAATGTAAATAGAATAAAATATTTTTTTAAATATACTTCTAAAATAAAATAAAACAACTCTTAAATAAATATAATAACTCATCTATAATAGTTGTAGTCTATTAAAACATCTAATAAATTATTTTTATTTGTGAAAATATTAAATTTCTTTCATCCTTATCAAAATATACAATATAAATATTATTATACAGTACAATACAAATTCAATTTAATTTTTTTAATTTTAAGTATAATTTAAAAAAAAGATATATATAGAAGTAAAATAAATGTACTATTAAAATATATTTGTTCAAAAAAATAAAATTGAATAATGTATATTAAAAGAAATAGTTCTTGTCATTTTTCATCTATTTAATTTTATGTGCTTATGTAATTGTTTAAATAAAAATTTTAATTTAATATTCATATAGATAATCTAAAATAGTTTTCTAAGTAAAAATTACAAAATAATAATTTGTTTAAATTATATTATAGATTGTTGATTTATTTTTTATCATTTTGATTTAACATTTTTAGGTGTAGTTTTCTAATCTTTGTAAGTTTATTAATAAATCATTTATTTAAACAAATTTTTAGTACTTAACAAATTAATATATAAGTGAATAATTTATTTTTAAAACTGTGAAAATGTACATAACTTCTCACATAATTAAAACACTATATTTTAGAAAACAAAACAAATAGTTATATTTAAGATACTAAGTAAATAATTTATTAAAAATATAATTAAATTAGTACAAATATCTTAAATACACTTATTTAAGAAATATCAATATTAAGATATTTATCTAAACTTTATATCTTTTATATTTAAAATATTTATACTAATTTAACATTAAATTATCAATATAATAATTATTTATTATTTATTTTTTAATTGAATCAATTTTGGACAAGGTTGGTTCAAATAACTAAAACATTCTGTTATAAGCAAGAGGTCAAGAGATCCAGTCCCCTCATCCCCGTGATAAATAATAAAGAACAGCAACACAGACATGCGTGCACAGGCAATGCAGAGTCAAACAGAGAAAAGAATGAGAGCTATTGCTGACGTATGGTACCCGGCCTGTGAGTCTTTTTAAGTACGGAAATACTGGAAAGTAATCAATATCAGAAAGCAAAAGATTCAGAAGAAGTATTACAGTGCTTACAGTGAGAACAGAATTTCATTGTTTCTTTTGGTTTTTTTAAAGTTTGAACCACAGTTCATATTCATGGCTGGTTTTGGCAGGTAGATCGAATGTACGTTGAATAAAATATACCCAATAAGAATGAAATTGATGAAACAAATAACTCACAATCTGTGGGTTGGTCATAAAAGTCCAATACCAGATCAAATCAATCATTTCTCTCGCTAAAATTCTCAAAGACAGAAGTCCAATCAGGATTGATTTGGCATATTTTTATACAATATAATATCAGAGTAGATGTCATGGAAAATGCCACCAAACAATTTGGTACGTCTAATCTCACCAACACTTGACTTGACAGGAGCCACCAACCCCCATACAACCAACCCTGCCACTTTCTCCTCTCTGGTTGAATAGGACGTCAAACCCCCCACCAATCCCAAACATAATACAAAACACAGAGCCTGCTTTTGAATGTGAGATAAAGTAACCTACCAACCAACATAGTTTGTTTTTTTTACTATGCATCCATTAATGATGAATGTTGATGAATGTTGTTATATAGTCATATTTAAATATCATGGTCAAAATTCTTTAATTGGTAATTACATTATCATCATTTAGATTGTCAATTTTATGGGATAGTATATAAATTGTAACTAGTTTAGATAGGAGTATTGGAGTATTGTTTATTGTGATATTGCTAGTAGGATTCAATCATGTAGTTTTACAAGTCAAACTCATTGACCCATGTTTCATGAGTAGTGGTTATCAATAATCCATCTCTCATGATAATGAATGGTCTATTTAGCACCCATTGCGCCTAGGTGATGCTCATAGAGGTGGACCATTCATTATCATGAGAGATGGGTTAGTGTGAACCACTACTCATGAAACATGGGTCAATGAGTTTGACTTGTAAAACTACATGGTTGAATCGTGATAGCAATATCACAATTTGACATGTGGAAAATAGCTCCTACTTATCTATTTTTGTATTATTAAATTTATTGACTTTTTATTCAATAATATGTGGCTCTTGTTGTCTCATGCTTGGAAATTACGAAGAGTTTAACCACTTTATTTGAAACACCCAAAGATATAAAAAAGAACAATGTGTTGGTTGTTTACATATTGCATGAAAACTGTGACATGTGATTTTTTGAATAAAAGTTTTGTTCAATGGTAAAATGTGCATTTCCTATTTAATTTAGTAGGGAATGAAATATTTTATTCATGACATCTTGATGTAACAAAAGTGTTTCACGCTAATATACCTACTAGACATAAGAGCTACCCAAGAGCTACCCAATTAGCCTTATGAAATTTCTAAACCAATTTTGATGTTCAATATTCTATTATGAATCTTGATCAACAACTTGTTTTGTCTATCCTCACATTCTCCAACAAGGAAATCAAGTTACATGTTAGGAATTTTAAAATTCCTAAAGCTTATTCCATGAATTTTCTAAGTATTAAGTCCTACAGGCTTAAATTCTAGGGCTTATGCTTTTTTCCAATCACTTTATGTTCTATTTTGATAGTGACTTTCTTGGCTTGTTTCCAGTCATTTTTGTTGTCTTTGAAGCCCTCGTGCTCATTGCTCAATCAACCCCCTTTACCTAGTGATCAGTTGTAAACATTTTTGTATCAAATTTAATTTAGGTCACTTAGGGGAGAGGGGCCCATAATGGAGCACCCTAACTTCGCATCTCTCAAAATCCTATGTGGAAATTTTAAATCACTCCCAATTTTGTAAAATAATTTATTTGGCAACTCATGTGCTTATATATTTCATTTTAGGGCTACATCATCAAATATGATGCCACATCAACATGCTTTATGTTGAGGTATCCAAAAAGGCCTAAAAAAAATGAAACCGATAGTGGTCCACTAACTCATGTTTTATTGGTGGGTTGATGTGGCATCACATGATTTGTCAGTTTGTGTACTTTATGGATAAAAATTGTTTTGCAATTGGATATTAAGGTGCTCCACTATGGGGCCCACTGTGGACTACTTCTATCCCCACTATTGAACACCGCTCCACTATGGGCCCCTCTCCCCTAAGTTTCCTTTGTTATGTGCCCGAATAGTGGTCCCCACTACAATCCTCATTCCGGTGCCAAATGTTGCATTCTTATTACATCATCCAGTGCCTGAATAGTGGTCCCCACTACAATTCTACTTTATAGCCTGTTTTATGTCGCATCATACTTCAATGGTGTCTTCCTATTGGTGTTGCATACTAATGATTTATCATCTATTCTTATTAAAGGTGAAAGTTTAAAGATGCAATGTTGTAGAATTGTGATGCATGTCCTTGGCATGTTGTAGTTCTAGCACCTTTTCATGTCTCTTCAAAGTAACCGAGTGTTGAGTCAGCTCCATGCAACATTATATCACATGCCCTCTTCACATCGTGGGTCCATAAAAGAAGTGCCAGTGAAAAGATATAATTGTGCACAATGATGACACATATTTTTATCAATCCTACATGGTGCCAATTGTTTGTTTCCATTTGAGGACCTTGCGGTTGAGGTAGGCCCTCGTTCAATGTTGTGTAAAGTGAATCAAGCATGGTTCATTCTCATTGGCCCGATTCTTAACATGTCTCAACTTTAGTAATTTTTTTTTTGAATTAAATGAAAGGTTGACAACCATTGATCTCACCTATGCCATCCAAAGATTAATGGTTAAAATTCAAATTTACAAATGTTTAGTTAGTTGTGAACCCTCTATTTGTGTGGATGAGTAGTGTAGAGTATGAAAAGTGAACCACTACGAAGGGTAATCAAATCCTTTGAAAATCCAAGTTTCAACTTGAGATGTTGGGAAAAGAAATCCTTAAACAATAAGGGGGTGGTTTCTATATTTGTGTATTTCCCCAACAACACTTCATTAGGAAAGAGATCACAAGGTGTAAAGATTAACTTTCAACCTCAATGGTGAGTCAATCAAACCTAGATCTCAGTCCTTAGGATAAAGACCTAATACATGAAATGCAAATTCTCAAAAGTATGGAAACTGAAATCATATTTTGTAGGTAGATCTAAGGAGAGTTTGGACACATGTACCTATCACCAAAAACTAGTTTTGAGACATACTAAAGGACTAGTTCACCCCTAGGTGAATGGGTCCTGGTTAGGGCTTATGAAAAAACTTTTGGTAGTCCTCTGATGTTGGATTTTAGCTTTTGTTTGGCGCAAGTCCCACTGTTGGAAAGTCATAAATAAAGTTTGCAACCTAGTTTCTATGGCTTGACAACAATGATGATAACTTATGCAACAATGCAAAATTGCTCCTTAATATCTTCAGTTCTTCTTCAACCTATGATCTACATATACACAAAGAGAAAACTTGTTTTGTTTGAATGGGGGTTTACCTTAGTCAAACCCAATTTGGGAATTAAAACTTGAAAGAAAGATAAATGATAAAGGAGAAGGAAATGATGAATGAACAATGCTTGCTACAACTCACCAAGTCTTCAATGGCTTCCCTTAGAGGATTGGAGACAAACACATCTCTCCAAAGAATCTGATCTTGCTTTGCTTGATGGATTTGGACACTTGAAAATGCTTGGATGCTTTAGGATTAAAAAAAGCATATTAGCCTTCACAAGATGACATGAACACACATAAGCTTGAACATGATGTTAGGACCTTGAATGTTGCAACAAATGACTAATAAATCTACTCTTGAATGCTCATGACAATAATATTTTCTCATAAGATTGTCTCATAAGTTTACTTCATGTGTGTTCGATTTAAAATGATCAAAAGACTATGTATTTATAGGTGCTTATCTAATTTCCTAAAAATTAGATTCCAGAAGCTGACAATTGCAAGATGAATTTGAATCAATAAAATACCACCAAAAACATATTTAAAAATGGGTCTTAGGACTTAAAGGGGGCCCATTCACCCTTGGGCGCATGGGTCCTGGCCTATAAGTCTAGGACACACAATCACATCCCCCAATGTGATTTAATTACTAATTGCATTTATTAAATGTCAGTTTTCCTTTCAAAAAATGAGAAAAATAGGGCTTTGGAATGCATAATTTGGTAAATTAGAAGCTTAATTAAGTCCAATAAATTAAGGAATTCAAGGATAGCGTGAAATTGTAAAGGTACACAATTTCCTACACTACATTTATCCCCCACTTTAGTGAGAGTATGAACTTACATTCAAAATCACACTAAAGTATACAAATATGCATCAAGAGGGGCCCAAGTATACAAATGTTGGAGAGATAGGATAACAACCTAGATCAAGGAGGTGACCAAGCCCTCAGGATCGAAGATCCCATGGAAAACCTTGACACAAGGACAAAGTGACACACAAGATGTGTAAGATACGTGTAATAAGACAAGATACACAAGCATACAATGGCAAAGCCAATGCAAAAAGAAAAAGGAAAAAGGATGGACTAGCAAGCTATGTTATTTCACATCAATAAAATATGCTCACAAGGGCTATTGCAGTCTAATATACACTAGGTGAGTTCCAAATGAGAAATACACACTAGGTATACAAAGTGTGTATCCATAAAAAAGGGGTGTCAGATGGGATAGATGCACCAGGTCTACAGGTGTGTTCCCATACATCAACCATACCAAAAGTTATACTCTCTAATAACTTTGATAAAATGCCACAAAATGGTCAATGTGCTATGCCAATGCTACACTAAGTCCAACTTTAGTGAGAAAAAGTAAAGCCAAAAATGTCAAATGTCAAATCCAAAATGAAATAATGCCAATGTATGGCCCCACTGTTAAGGAATTTCTAAACACCATGGTATGAGAAATTACTTTAAAGTAGAAATAATAAATAAAAATTGGTAAAAAGGGCCATGAGAACTTATTTGGAAATCCCTATGCCAAGATAACACTAAAGGATCCACAAATTTGAGGTCAGCGTATGTCTTTTCTATAGTGATATAATAGATATTGGAATCATCATCATTCCCCAAATACTTTGTGGAGCAACAAACATAAAGAAGGAATGACACATAGAGAGTTAAAACAAAGAAAAATATTTTGCGTCAACATGGAAGAGACTTGGATGTCTTGACACCTTGCATTGTCCCCAAAAGGAAAACAATAGACAAAAGAAAAGACAATGTTTACAATAGATAGAAGAATGGAGATACAAATAGAAGAATGCCACGACAAGTTTGCTTCCTTTGTATCCTTGCACCAACAGAGTAATAAGAGTCATCCAAAGAAAACTCATAAACATAAAGACACACTAGTCAACATGGTATAGGGGATCTCATTACATACATTCGATCACAAAGAAAATGAAAAGAAAAGAAAGTAAGTATGTCACATGCAAGCCAACCTATAGAAAGTCATCTGCATCCCAATCTTGCTCATTATATATATGGAAGGTGAACAACTA